>CM032625.1:41479917-41843486 GCA_019097785.1 Fraxinus excelsior | reverse complement strand
TGATGTAGTTCCCTTGAGGTCGTACCATGTCTTGTTGGATAAATCTTGGAGGAGTGAGAAGAAAGTTGTGTATAATGTGGTGAGGAATAGGTATAGCTTTCTTCGGGACGGAATGAAAATCACTCTGGCTGGCTTGGCAACACAATGGACTTATGATGATCAACTCAAAGTGAAAAGAGAGTGAGAGAGAGAGAAAATAATGAGGTGGCTAAGTGTGATGAAAAAAGAGATGAGCATCACGAGACAAAAGAGGTAGAAAATAAAAATGGGATTGGAAAGGTGACAAAAAATGAAAAGGGGCTACAAGAGTAGAGGTGGCAATTAAGCCGAGCGGCTCGTCGGCTCGTACTGTTCACGCCCACGAGCCGCTCGGGCTCGTAAAAAAACGAGCCCGAGCACGAGCCGAGCTCGCCCAAACGGGTGACTAGTCGAGCCTGCTCGGCTCGTCACTGTAGACAAGCCGGCTCGTGGGTTTTAAAAAAAAAAATTAACGAGCCACAAGCCGAGCGGCTTGTGGCTCGTCCAATTAACGAGCCACGAGCCGCTCGGCTCGTGGCTCGTAAAGGAATTGATATTAAAAAAAAAATTGATACCCACCTAAATCAAACTTTTTTTCCACCAATATCAATCTATATTCTCTCATTCTCTACTCTATACAATTTACATTCTCAAATCTCCATTTATTTATCAACAATATCATTCATTCATTCTATAATCATCTTCTACATTTCTATATTCAATTTTTATTATTCTTAACAAATGGATTCACGATCATTTGTTGAAAACTTGTTCGGTATGGAGAACAAAATACAAACACCTGCCCAAAATCAATTTGGGAATGAATTCTCCAGTCTCAATGAATTTCCAATTCCAGAAAATATTGAAGATTACGACGTTCATGAAGGTAGTCGTCCAATTGATTTGGATGACGTTGATATTGATCCTAGTGTTCCAATTGATTTGGAACAAGATGAAGAGCCTACGTCAAATATTCTCGATGCAAGAGGGAAAAGAAAGGGGAAAAACAAGGCAAAATGTTGGGACCATTTTAAATTGGTTCAAACCGGTCGTTTGGTCGATGGAATCCCCGAAACCAAAGCAGTATGTAAATACTGCCAACAACGACTGGCATGGCAAAGAGGCATTGGAACTACCCACCTCAATCGTCACTACAAAGCATGTGTGACCAAACATGGGTTCCTTCCAGCTGGTCAAACTCAACTACAGTTTGGTTCTCCAAGCGCCAGTGGTACTACGCCACTTTCTACATGGATGAATTCAGAGGAGGAAGCTCGAACGGGAATGGTGAAGTTTGTTGCCGCGTCTGAGTTGCCACTAGCAATAGCGGACAACCAACATTTCGTGAACTACGTCAAAACATATCTTCAGCCGAGGTACGTTGGGGTAAGTCGAAATACTCTCCGTGCTGATACAATTAAATATTTTCTTCATGCAAAACGACTATTGATAAATGATTTAGAGAAATATGGGGGTGTGATATCTTTAACTTCTGATATGTGGGAAGGGATTAATAAGAGAGGTTACATTGCTGCAACTGCACACTATATAGACCCACTTTGGGTTATGCATAAAAAAATTATTGCTTTTAAAATTGTTGAGTACCCACACAACGCCCAAACTATATTTAATGCTATCATAAATATAGTTAAAGAGTATAAATGCGAGAGCAAAATTCGTTCTTTTACTTTCGACAATGCTACCGTAAATAAAGTTGTTATCGATAAATTGCATAGAGTACTTCAACCCGATTTTGGTGGTTATTTATTTCATATTCGATGTGTATGTCATATTTTTAATTTAGTAGTACAAGACGGTTTAAAACATGTTAAGGATGAAATTGACCGAATTAGGAGTGCACTTATATATATCACGATTACACCTAGTCGAAAACAAGCATTTGAAGAATTTTGTTCAGAAAATGGAATGACAAATACAAAAACATTTATTACTGACGTAGGCCATAGATGGAATTCCACTTACTTATTATTAAAATCATGTGAAGGTTTCGAACATTTAATTACTGAATTTTATAACAATAGGCATGTTAGAGATGAAGACGAAACTATTTTGAATGAAACCGATTGGAATATAGTTCTTAAAATAAAACATTTTTTGTCCACATTTTATGATTCTACAAATATATTGTCTGGCGTTTATTATCCTACAAGTTGTATGGTTTTTGAACGTCTTTATGCAATTGCTAAGACTTTTCGTCGATTTCAAAATGACCCCGATTTTCATGCAGTTATATATTCCATGGAATTAAAATTCAGAAAATATTGGGAAGAATTACCTATGTTATTTCCTTTAGCATGCGTCATGGACCCCCGATTTAATTTATCGGGTACTAAATCTGTAATTGATAAAATTTCAATTCTTTAACTTTTAGTACACCTATTACTTATAGGAATTTGGAAGAAACATTACGTGAAATGTACGAATTATATGCTTCACGAATGGGTACACATATTACTCGTGTACCTACATCTACTCCTCCCACTAATCCAACGGATGACGACGATGTAATTTTAGATTTATTCGAAAGCATGAACTCATATAGATTTAATTCATTTGCATATGCATGTGGTTCATCTGGTGGTAGTAATAGTAGTTTGTCATCCACTGCATGTACTCAAACTTCGAGTAATAGTCCAAATGCGTTGCCATCTGAATTAATCGATTACTTTCGTCATACTTTGCCTACTAACAAAGAAGTTAAGAAAAATTCAGAAGAGGTAATTAAATTTTGGCGAGATAATGAACGTCGATGGCCAGTAGTTTCTGCAATGGCAAAAGATCTACTAACACCTCCTATTAGCACTGTAGCTTCGGAGTCTGCTTTTAGTGCATGGAAGAGGGTTCTCTCTGAGGTCAGGAGTCGACTCAAAGAAGATATTTTGGAAGCGTTAATGTGCGTGAAAGATTGGGAAGACGCTAGTTATCGAATTCAAGATAAATATGCTGAAATTGCCTGTAACCAAGTAAGTGATATTTAATTTCACCATAATCATCACAAAATTTAATTTTCATACATTTATAATATTTTTAAAAAAATTGTACACGTAACAAGTTGTTCGTGTACAATTTTTAACTCCGCCTATTAAAAATTGAAGTAGCCGGTCCCAAGCCCGGATAAATGAGGAGGGTCTATCTTTATTTTTTTATTTATAAAAAATAAAAATGTTTTGAAAAATGTATATTTAAAAAATGGTTTATAAAATGTGTTTATACTTTACATATATATTATTTTTAAGTTTAAGTATAAAATGGTAAACAAAAAACATATTACATTATTACTCAAGTAACTTAGTAACTCAGCAAAATAATTTTTGTTCTTATTTTTCAAAAAAATTATAATTTTTTTTGAAAATGTATATTTAGAAATTAATCACAAAATGTGTATATATATATATATATATATATATATATATATCTTTTACAATTAAACTAGTGTCGATATGTTATGTGTATTTAAAAAAAACGAGCCGAGCCGAGCGCTCGGCTCGTTTGGGCGAGCTCGGGCACGAGCCGAGCTCGTCTTGGCATGGGCCGAGTCGGCTCGACTCGGCCCATTGCCACCACTACACAAGAGGTAAGCGAAAGTGATCTTTCAGGGAGAAAAGAAAGGTCGGAAGTGAGCTTGATTGAAAATGAGGGTGAGGGAGAGAGAGCTTTGGTGAAAACTAACAATTCCCTCCCTAATTTGGCTATTTCTGTTTTGCAGGTTACTGAAGATTTTATTCCAGCAAACTACCCCATTGGAGTACCACCTGACCCAGAAATTGAGCTTCAGTTGAATTTCTCTTATTTGCCAAAAGTTAACTTTGTTATTCCCGAGGAGATGAAGGAATATCAAAGGTATTGGAGGAGTTTCATATGCAGAGGGCTGAGTAAAGAAGATGATCGAAGAGACAACATTGGTACATTAGAAGTGATATTGTTACAAGTGCATGGACCAAGTAAAGCAAGGAGGTTGCATGGATATTCATCAGATGGAGTTGCTATGGAAGCATCCCAAACTTGTAAGATCAAACAATCGAGGTGAGCACACTTTGATCCAAGTGAAGGTGATTGGGTATACAATCGAAGGTGCAGGTTCGAGTTCAAAGGAGGTCCAAATATCATCCTAGAGGTGATGGGCCGTTTCATGTTCTTGCATTGATTGGCAGCAAGGGGTATAATCTGGGCATTAAAGGTATGGATTCGAGGATGAATCCTCTTGAAGAGGGAGAATACGATATGATTTGGGATGCGCCACAATTTATCAAGACTCTTGATAATGAATTAGCAAGATTTTTCTCTCATTTGGTTCTTGAATGAACTACCGAACTTATCAAATATATTTTTATATTTGTAGCGTTCAACCCTTAGAACTTATCAAAGGATTAGGCACCCTTTGTGGCGTTCGCAAAATCATGGTTCTTGTTTCCACACATCAACGGGTCTAGGTTTAATATATCTTAGGTTCTTAGTTCGTGAGGCTTGATTCAGGATTCTATCATCTACAATCGAAGGTGGCGGGTTCGAGCTCAAAGGAGGTCCAAATTGCATCCTAGAGGTGATGGGTCGTTTTATGTTCTTGCATTGATTGGCAGCAAGGATTATAATCTGGGCATTGAAGGTACGAATTCGAGGACGGATCCTCTTGAAGATGGAGAGTATGATATGATCCGGGATGCGCCACATTTTATCAAGACTTTTGATAATGAATTAACAAGATTTCTCTCTCATTTGGTTCTTGAATGAACTACCAAACTTATCAAATATATTTTTATATTGTGGCGTTCAACCCTTAGAACTTATCAAAGAATTAGACACCCTTTGTAGCATTCGTAAAATCATGGTTCTTGTTTCCGCACATCAACGAGTCTAAGGTTTAATATAACTTAGGTTCTTGGTTCGTGAGGCTCAAGTCAGGATTCTATCGTCTACAACCTAAATTTGGGTTTTCCTCGCGTTTTCAATTAATTCCCGATTTTCACGCTAATCCCGCTCCCGAGTTCGCGTCAAAAGTCTTCTCAAGATTTTATCTATATAGATATGGATGAGTTAAGCAATCTTTTAGATCTATCTTTATAGATCAAGTTACTTCTCTCATATCTATTATGAAGAAATTATTTGACAACCATAATTTCAACAAATGAAATATAAAGACGTTGTTTCCTATAATATGTCTCGTACATATAATATTAGGAATGCGACAATGCTCCCACTATCTTCTTGTAAATACACAATTCGTCTTCATTCTTGAAAAAATCAAACATTCTGACTTTTACATCAAATCGAAGATTTCAACTCCAAGAGGCTTGTTTCAATCCATATTGATCATTTTCCTGTAAACTCATTTACAACCTATGGGTTCGAATATATTCACAAAAATATGTTTCAAATTTAAATCACCGTAAGTGCACGGCTCGTTGACAAGTAATAAAGTGAAAATCTTAGAATTTTGAGTATCGTTTCCACAAGGATTGATTTAACTTGATTTTTATTATCGTGACCTTAACCGAATCTATTAAAATTGATATGAGTATTTCAGTTTATATGATTAAACTAAAACTAGCATGCAAATTAAACTAAAATAACAACTTAAATGCAAAATGACATTTCAGTGCAAAAGATTTAAATGAAATTAATGTATGAGAAAGCGCACTAGGATCCTGAATCACCAAGCAAAGTTCCCTTTTAACCTCTATTTCACAATTTGATAACACGATGAATTGGTCGAATAATCAATATTTCTAACTTATTCAACAATCTCTTTCGAGTAGAATTGAATATATTCTAGCATATCATTTAACTATATTTCTATGACAAATGCAATATACAAGAATGCATGACGTTTTGTAAACACTTAGAGATTCACGTAAAGTATAGCGGTATATTTATATTCCTTATCGGACTCTACGATGATTTATACATTGTAGAATCTATTTCCCTTCTTTCAAATGCATAAAATAAACCATCCAAATTCATACAACTATTGCGCATGTAATTGTAGAGACAAGAAAGTGCATATAAATCATTCGATATCCATCAAACGTGTTTAAATATCAAATTGAAAAATAGAAAGTATAAGCTCACAATGCGAGATTCATCATTCACCTAGTACATAAACTAGTAGGTGATAAAATTATACTTTGTGGCGGCATGGTATAGTTAACTATCAAAATTCTTCATTTTGGTCTTCCAACTTCATTTTTCTCTTGTCTTGACCTCTTTTGTTCATTCCTTTCCTCCAATCATCCCATAAATTCCTTAATTTATGATTAAGCACATGTCCACCATTGAGTTGGCATCAGGTCATCTTTTGGTTATTTGCATTTTGATCCCTGAACTTTCGTTTTCCTCCTTTTAGCCCATTTTCTCTATTGTTCATCAAGTTTCCACCATAATCTTCATTGTTGTCTTACAAACACAATTTACATAAATTAAGCTCTATTCCGAATGTTTTTCGACAATTATTCATGTTTGTGAACCAAACTAAACGTATAAAAATGCCCTTATCAGAATCCATTAGGCAGGTTGACCAAGGTCCAAACTTTGGTTACATACATCGGATTTCATAGCCTTCTGCTATCTCGACGAGTCAACACTTTGACTTTGCTTATTCATAATCAATAGGTTCATCATCCTCGATTAGTAATCATGGATTCTTACCTTCCAAAAGGTCGAATGATCCTACAAGATTTACATGGAGCTAACATGCCCTCAGAAGTCTCAACTTCCTGATCAAGAGTATGTCCCTCGGCAGGTGTGGGATCAGACTCAGGTTCATCTACTTGGTCAACTATATCTGTGAATTCTTGAACTCCTTCAAGATTTATTCTGCTCCCACTATCCTCCCTAGGATAAATATTTTCTCTAGGAGTATAGTATATCTTGAGATGAACACATTCTTCTCAATGGGATTATAATTGATATCAATTTGTCTCTTGGATATCACACAAATATATATTCATCAGATTTAGTTTCAACCTTATCCGATTCAGTGCGTTTCACACAAGCGTCGCAACCCAGACTTTCATATGAGAAAAGTTGGGCATTCTGTCTTTCCATAACTCCCATGGATTTTGTCAACCGATTTAGATGGGACATGACTTAGTGTGTAGCACGTGGCAATCAGTGCATGACCTCCAAATAATTTTGGAATGTTTGCATTGCTTATTTTTAGTTGCACTATATATAATAGTGTATGATTTCTCATTTCAGAAACACTATTATATTGTAGTGTATGTGGAGAAATTCACTGCGAGAGAATCACATTCTTCTTTTAGATAATCGAAAATTCTACATTTTAGATATTCTCCATGTCGATCAAATCTTAGTGTGAGAATATATATACATATTTGCTTCTTAATTTCTAGTTTGAATCCCTTGAACATTTCAAGAGTTTCATACTTGAATTTCATCAAATATACATGACCATTTTTTAAATAAACGTATAGTAAATATGATGAGATAAGAGAGACTTTATCTAGTATTAATTGATATGGGTCCACATACATCACTATGTATTAAATCTAATAATTATGCAGATCTTTCTCCTTCTCAAGTAAACAGAGATTTGGTCACTCTGTCTAATAGGCATGATTCGCATTTGTCAAATGATTCAAAATTATATGATCCAAATATACATTTCCATGTAAGTTTGGAATTACATTATCATTTATGTGATCAAATCTGCAACATATAGGTATTATTCAGATTATCATTTTTATGACTTTCAATTTCTATACTCATTATAGCATACTCAATATTTAGAATATAAATGTCATTTTGTAATTTACCATAACCATTAAGATCTTATCAAGATAAAAAGGAACAACAAGTGTCCTTAACATTAAAATAATTCATGTTCAAACATAAAATTTATTTAATGCTCTTGGTAATGGTAAGAACAAAATAATATTTCTCTAATTCTAATATTAAGCGTAAAGGCAAAGGTAGAAAGTAGTTCCTACATGCAATGCAGCAACATTCGCTCATTTTCAATGTACATGTCAACTTCTCTCTTTTGCAGTGATCTACTTCTATTTAGTTTCTGCATATTTATACAAATATGAGATCCATATCTGGTATACAATACCCATGAAACTAATGAAATAGCTATAAGCCTTGCAATTTCTTTTCCAATAATCTATCATTCAAAAATGATAATAAGGGTCATTAGGTTTGCTATTGTCATTATTTGCTTTAACTGTCTTAGCTATCTTGGTTGTTTTCCTAAAGCATTCTTTAGACTTCCCTAAAGGAATCTATGACTAAGATTTGCCCACTACAAACATAGATATTGGGCTTAAGCATGTTCAGCAACTCAATAAGTGTGTATTCGAATTTATTTATGTTAAATTCATAATTAGTTATGAATAACTCTCCGACAGATATTGCAGAACCAAGTCATACTTAGTTCTTTGTTCATAACTGAACTCAATTGAGACAACTTCTTAAAGTAATCAACGTCTTCAGCACACCAGCACTGGTTGAAAACTCTTCTGCCATTATGTACTGGTATAGTTGCTAGGAAATCTCATATCTTTCCACACGCGATTGTTCATCATTCAACACATTGATATGAAGAATCATGTGTTAGCATCTATACTCTTATATTGCTTTTGTAACTCAGGTGACATAGTCGCAAACATCACACATGTTGCAGTACTATCATCATCACTGTGTTTATTATTATAGTAGCCACCTCTTCCTTTGTCGAGTCATCAACAAATGTATGTGGAAAAGGCTACTCAGGGACATAATCGATTTTTCATGCCTGAGAACAATTCTCAAATTGCGGTGTCAATCAAGAAAATTTGGTTTGGTTGTGGCATCCAATATGCCTCTCAAATACATATGGTTACTCAACATTCAATAAATGTAAACGATGAAAAGTAAAAGAATAATATATATGATGTATCAATTAATTTAATATGGTCTTTTATTAAATTAATTTCGCTCCTACTGTTTAATTCAAATTTATGACTCTCTTACATAAATTTATGGAATACATACTTGATTTTCAGTGGAATGTGATCTCATTTGTTATATTAAAACCTTGAGTGTACTCAACAAGCATTAATAAAACATTTGGGTAGATAATATTATCAATTGTATCTCCATACAACTCTCAAATCATTAAGTTGACAACTATTTGTCTTTACACATCTTATGTATTAGTTTAACATGTCTTTAAAATTTATCTCCTTGAGTATACTCAACAAAAGATAAATTTTAGTTAAGTCAAACTCATCATTCAAAAATATCTAATATGTATAGTGTCAAACATATCCCTAATAGACCAGCATTGAGTGTACTCAACAAGTTGAGATCGATTTAGGACTCTCGTTTTTCACTATAATGATGGAAGGCGAATATAAATATGACTTAATATTTTAACATACCTCTAAAATTTATCTCCTTGAGTGTACTCAACAAAAGATAAATTTTAGTTAAGTCGAACCCATCATTCAAAAATATCTATTATTTCATAGTGTCAAACATATCCCTAATAGACCAGACTTGAGTGTACTCAATAAGCTGATATCGATTGAGACTCTCGTCTTTCACTATAATAATGGAAGGCAAATATAAATATGACTTAATACTTTTCAAGGGGAGCTTTGCATGCAAAAGTCTCATTGTAATAATTATATATATTTTATTATACATCAAGCATGCAAATAAACATATATATAATATTGTGGATGATTATGGACTTATACTACCTAATCTTTCTGAGCCATAAGAAAGACTAGTTGGTCAGTTCATATGGGGTATAGCATTGATTCATACAATACTCCATCTCCATGGTTTCCTTTTCTTCTTGTATCTTCAATTAGTCCAGCCACAACATGTTGCATATACTAGTTAGCACATAGACCTGAATAACATTGGACGCGCATGCCCATAATAATAACAATAATAACGAACTCGCATGTCCAAAATAAATTAAGAGCTCGCAGACCCATAAAAACAACAAAAATGAAATTAACTAATCAACACATCCACATGGTCGAGTCCATAATCATCCACTAATTAAACATTCATCAAATAAATGAATTCCTATATAATATCTAATATTATATGCAAACATGTTTCAAGTCTCTAGTAATAAAAGTCATCTAAACTAATTTAGACAAATGGATTGAGACAATTAATTAATTAATCAATTAATTTAATTAATAGGTATATTTAATTAAAATTAAATTTTAATTTTATATGCCAAATTAGAATCTCATTCTAATTCCACTATTACAGGATGGAACTATTTAATTAACATTACATTTTAATTAAATATCAAATTAGAGTCCAACTCTAATTTCAAAACTTAAAGCGATTGAATTTTTTAAAATAAAGTTTAATTAAATACAAAAATTAGAGCTCAACTCTAATTCCAAGATATTTGGGCGAACATATTTAATTAAATCAAATTTTAATTAAATACAAAACTAGAGTCCAACTCTAATTCTAAGAAAAATCTTAGGGTGTGACAATTTAATTAAAATCAAATTTCAATTAAATGACAAATTGGAGTCCAACTCTAATTTCAAGAATATATTATGGTGGACAATTTAATTAAAATCAAATCTTAATTAAATACTAAATTAGAGTCCAACTCTAATTTAAATTGAATTAACATTTTAATTTAGGATAAAAACTCCTAAATAAAATAAAACTCAATTTAGGGTCAAAGTTTAATATTTAAATTAAAATCCAATTTTAACAAAAATATAAAAAATCGTCAAATTTAAATAAAATTTTAAGCAGGTCAAAATTGAGATTTTAGGTCAAACCCATTTGAAAATCAAATTCAAAATCATTTTAATATTTAAATTCAAAACCATTTAGAAAATTGCAAATTGACCCAAGTTTAAAATTGTAAACGGCCACTTCATTAATTTAAATTACACAACAGGCCCTTTTTCAAATAATTGCAAATTTGACCCATATTCATAATTCCAGGCGGGAGCCTACAATTTCATAAATTGCAGGAGAGGCCTCAGCCTCCATCCGTTCCTAAAAAACCCTATATTCACCCAATTTTTTTTATTAACAGCGCCAGTGACGGTGCCGCAATTACCTACTGCGACGAATCGTGACAGCAGCGACATCTGCCACTTACAACAGCGTTCACGTTGCTGTTGACTGCAGTTGTTGCTGTCGCAGCAATGACAATCGCCGCTGCTCAGCATCCTTCCCTGCAGCGTGCAACGCTGCAATGTCCAGCACGGTGTTGCCGTCGCCAACCCCTTCGACCCGATCCCTTTTTTTTTTCTTTTTTCATATTCAAAATTTGTTTTTCTTTTCAAAACCAGATTTTTGAAGATAAAAACAATTTTTCATTATTGCTAGATTCAAGAAGAACATGAACAATCAACTTTTGACTGTTATATAATACGAAACAATTTTCAACCAACACAAGGTAGGCTCTGATACCACTGTTGGGAATCTACTTAATCATGCGTAGCAGAAAGTAAACAATTTTTAATTCCCAAACAAGGATCTTCTTTATGTTTAGATAGAAACTGTGATAAGAATTGTACCTTTGATGAATTCTACAAACTATTTTGTTAATTCTCAAATTTGAATGATCACGATCTGGAATCCAAGCTGTCCAACTGTCCAGCCTCCAATGGTGATCCACACAGAGAACAAGAATGACGGCTATAATTTTCTTTTCTCATGCTAGCAAGTATAATAAAAATTATTTCTATTGATTTTTTCAAACCCTAGTAGCCTATTAATACAAGTCCATACGGGCTTAACTCATCTCTTAACTTAACTCGGTCCAATATTTAATTAATCAAATTAATTAAATCTAGTCAATGAATTAATTAATACAATTAATTAATTCAAGCCTATTAATAACCAACTCAATTAATTAATTATCCAACACTTGTCCATTAATTAATTGGTAAATCTCATTTTTCTGATTCTCTTTTGTGTGTGACTCATTAGGTTCCCAATCACGATACCTAACGATGTGAATTATTATTTTGATCAAATCAAAGTCGATAAATTAAAATACCCCTTTTAATCTATCACTAATTCACATCCGTCGTCCCAGATTGACATCTAGCAATGTGTTGGGGCAATACATGTGACGAAAAATGTCATGTGGTGTGACAAAACAAACTTGTTCGTTTACCGTGAAACTATTATCCCTTCGTCAATATAATCTGATCAATTTTGAGATATGGATATGTGTTGATCTCAATTAGTGATTATATCTTTTATCCCACTGTTAAGTCAATGTAAGTCGAAAACTCGTTTTCAACTTATTAGTTCACCCTGGTCAAGGATTTCATTGTCAACTTAACTGGATAAAATACAAATCATAATCTCTTACTATCTAAAGAGTGACAAATCCTCTATTGATCATTCACAATTGATCAGACTGACTAATTTCACTGCCGGACATTAGAGATTAACCACTGACACTCAAATAGTTATTCACATGGAATCTCCCAGGAGGTCTCTAATATTTTATTCTATAACAAAACATTCACGTTTTCATTCAAGTGTCACCACACTTCAACTTGTGAGATCAACTACTTACTTCACAAGTAAGAAATGTCACACGTGATGGTCTATCCGTAATAACGATATACGCATCTCGTTATTACATACGACCACTGACGATTGAAGATTCAGTCATACGTAATTTGTATCTCACAATCACAACTCCTTGTGATTGACAAATTACTAAAACTTGAATTTACGGACTCTATTATTTAATTTATTAAAATATTAATTAAATTAAATAATAGATATTGTCATAAATATGCATCGATTATATATATTAAAAGTGTTTATGTCTAAAATTGATTAAACCTATGGCATAACGCTTACACCATTTTCTAGGAATATCTTTATAGGAGCACGCACCTAATATGGAAAAGAAATAAAACATATAATAGGTTGTCGTTTAAATTTTTTTTTTTTTTTATTACCCAAGTGTCCAAGTTTTGCCTGATTAATCCGAAGGAGTGGTGGTCTTCCCCTGGTTTGCCACCCGGGTTAATCCGGATGCAGTCACAACTTATACACACTTGGACCGGACATTCGACGGTTCTCCTTCCTGTGGACCTCTGTCTTCCAACATTTAAATAACTTCCAGCTGTCGCGGAGATTCGAACATTCGATGCTCCGTAGAAAACCCTCCTACTTTACCATTGTGACATGTCCGTGGGGGCATTGGCGTTTCAATGATGTTACAACTTTTAAATTTATTTTTATTTTCCAACTATATATATTTTTTCCCCGAAATTCGTTTTGATAAATTGTGTTCGACGCTTGACAGTGAATTAGGTGACTTCACAATGAAGATCTACAATTCCTTTATTTCATTTTCGAGGACGTTTATTCTATTATAAAAAGTAAAAAGTTATTCTGATCCAGTCCAGAGATTGTTCCTTTTCTGATCGTTTATTTTGATCGTTTCCATAATAATAAATTTTTGGGGGCACACTTTTCCACTAGTATTGATGAACTTTGTACCACTCCCATCACCCCTTACAAGGGGCCGGGCCTCACATATATTAAAAAATATATATTGTGCGGACCCAATCATATGTGTGTTGTCTGTACAACTTCTGTAAAAATAATTATGTATGCCAATGGGGGTTGTTTCAAATTATTGGGGCATTTTCTTCTTGTTGTTTAGTAGCAATCAATCTCTTTTTGACATCAAAATTAAACTGAATATAATATTACAGTGGACATGATCGATTTTAACTTATTAATTCTTTAAAATTTCAAAGTCTACCATATAGAACAAAAACAAGTATACAAATACTAAAAATATAGATTGAATTATAACAAACAGATGAAATCCATACTGTGTGTGTAGCGTACATATTAGCGTATGCATTTCATATAGCAGTCAATTGTTGCATAGTAATGGGGATTACATATTCTTGTGAATTACTAAAAAGAATGTCAATAAAAGCACGAGCTGTTGTCTGTGTAGGATGGTATACGTCCCAAAAAACATGAGTACTTCTGTTCGAACAATATTCTGAAACGGGGGTGCAAGGAACCCTGGCTCTCAATTTCCCTAGTCCACAACAAGCAGCCTTAGTCTCATTGAAACCTGTCGATAACAACCCCGGTTCTTAAATTACATAATCGTAGTCCGAAAAATTGATAAAAGTGAAGTAAATTTAACCTATCAGTTCATGTTGATTTATTAATGTTAAGAATATCGGGCGTACCATAAGTTGTGGGATTGTCGATAAAGTTTGTAAAGATACTGTATGTATCGAGATAAGAGTAGTGCATGTTCGTAAGCTCTGATTTCAAGTCTTGCAACATTGATTGGAGTCCTTGGTTGTAATTTTTCGACAAGGAGTTTACTTCTGCATTGCATTCATTAGTTGTACTTTGAAATCTTTGCTTTGGTGCGCACCCAATTGGTGCAGTGCCAACAATCAAAAATTTACGTGCCCCTAGACCATGTAATCCCTGAATCCATAAAATTACTTATAAGTCGTGAAAATTGAACTCGAAATTAACCGAATATTACTATATATTCGAATAACGAGCTATTATGGGCAAGTTTACTTTACCTTGAGCACTTCTTTGAGAGACGAAACCATGCGATTAACAAATTGTTGAGGGGTATTTCCGGATTCGGAAAAGTTAATGAGATCGTTGCTCCCGATTACGACTGGAAACAGTGATTTGGATAAGTGCTCCTCGGCACTGGCTGTTCCTAGTTGTTTCACTAGTCTTTGATGTACTCGAGAGAAATACCCGAGTTGGACTGGCAATGGAATTGTTTGTTTCTGATGAATAAATAAAACGAGTTAGAATTTATATTCGAAGGGATAGCTAAGTTGGGACAGTGTCATCACTCACAATAGCGTCCTCATTTGTGGCGTTGAAGATTCCGGCTCCTCCTGAGGCAAAGCTTACACCTTTCACAAACACGTCATTGGGCTGCGAAAGATATGGTGGCGCAGTCGTTAAACCCAACTTCTCAGCTATCAAATGAAGAAAAATGAGTTAAAATCTTATTTAGCGTCCTATTTAATTCTATCGAGTACTGCACGACATGCCTTTAATGCATGCAGTAAACTAGCATACCATATGTTAAAAGAGTAGAACAATTGAACAAGAGAGTTACCTAAGAAATCTGCAGGATTCTTGCCATTGGAAAACCTTCCAGTGGCTTTTCCACCGGGGTAGTCAACCCCGTTGTGAGGGAAATCTGCTCGAAGGAGGGAGAGCGACAAGTGTTTGTTGTTACCAACGTCGACTAGGGAGTCGCCAAACACGTACATAGCCGGCACACTCTGCGCCTTCGAATAAGAATTCGCGCAATAAAGGACGAGGAAAAAGAGAAGAAAGCAAGAAAAATTAGCCATGAATGAATGAGATTAACTTTTCCCTCTTTATCTGCGAAGAGTTGATGGAATAATCGAATAATGGAATTTGTTTGGTTTATAAAGGGATTGTGGGAAGCTAATAGCACAGTGGATATTGAGATTTGGAAGTGTGAACCAGGAGAAGTAAGCGCTTAGCATATGTGCGCTACACTGTGCTTTGATGGAACAACTATACTATTAATTTCCAGGTCGTTTTGACATTTTTATGTTCATCTATGTATCAAATTTTCGTGCGATCACATTTAGGACCATTTGGAAGGATTATTGCTGTTATTTTTACTTCTCTTTCTTATAAAGGAGATTTATGAGTAAGTTATCTTCATCATAAAGTTTTTTAACAAGTCGAAGCACTTTCAAAAAATTATTTGAAATAAGTTAAAAAATAGTTTCTCAATATCAGAAGCAACTTTTGACTTTTCGAATGACTTGCCAAACATGTCATTTTCAGTTTTAGCTTCTTTAGATTTATATGCTATTTCTTGCATTTAGCCATGTTTGACCATTGTTTGAAGGTTATCTTGTTTTCAAACTACAGAGTGAATGAGTTATGGATATTTTGCCCAAGGATATTTTGCCCATCTTTGTAGGGATTAAAATTTGATTTTAGTTTTTAAATATATTTAACAATTAATTTTAATCATATACTTTGCGGAACTCACAATTTTTCAACCACGTATTTTATCAAATTTTATCAAAATCTACTAAAAATTTAATTTTACTCTACACTAAACATAAGGTTATATTAAGGGATAAAAACAACCATGTGATATGATAAATAATAAGTTTCGGTTTTAGTCCCTATTGGTAATTAAGTGTGTTTGATAAATAATAAGTTTATTAAGTGTGTTTGATGCACATTTTTTTGTTGTGATTGTGAATATGTGATTGAAAAAGAATGAACAGTTATTGATATGATGGAATATATTATTTTATTGAATAATTTGTGATTGAAAATGAGTAAAAGAATGAGAATGTAGCTCAAACATGGGCTAAAATCAAAATTTTATTTTTGTTATAGTTAATAATTAATTTAACCATATATTTCATTATTTTTTTTTTATCAAAATTTACTAAAAATATATTTCTTAATCCCACCAAACAAGGGCTTAATAAATTTGAAGTCAAGATTACGTGTATTTTTCATCGATATTCCATATTCATTGTCAAATAATTTACTATAAACATTTGGTCCTTGTTTAGTAGACATTAAAATCTAGATTTAATCAAAACAAAAATCAATAATTAATTTGAATAATGTATATTTATGGGATCCACAATTTTCCAACCACGAATTTCACCATTTTTTTATTGAAATCTACTGAAAATATAATTTTAATTCTCATCATACAGGGACTTAATGTTATTTTCATTTTTATTTTAGTCACCATTCTTGCACGACTCTTTCCGATCAAATTTGACACCCCCACTATAATTGAGATAAAATCGTGAATTTAGGCATCGTTTGATAGCCATGATTTTCCATGAAAAATTTTCATTTTCCAATTTTTGCACCTGTTTGATAGCAAAATTTTCCCCGGAAAGTTTTTTCCACATTTCCACATTTTTCAGCTTTTGGAGGAAAATATTTTCTTGTTGTTTTGATTGGAATTGATTTTCCAGGTTTTTACGCCTTTTTTTTTTGGGGGCAATTGGAAAAAAATACTATCAACAATGGTTAAAAAATATATTCTCTTTAATGGATAATTTTCATGTAAAAAAGGTCAAACGAATGGTATTTGGTATGATAATTTTTTATAAAAAAAATTGGCAATTGGAATAAGTTCTAGATTCAATGGTAAAAAAAATTATCACTTTCATGAACAATTTTCATAAAAAAACTAAGTCAAATGGGACCAAACTTTCAACATTTTTCAAGTGGAAATATCAATCAAATACAATTAATTACAATTTTCAGTAAAATAATTTTTAGCCAATTCAATTCCCTATAAAACATTTTATTTCCACCCATTTTTCACCTTTGCAATCAAACGGACCTTTAGAGTCGTTTGCAAATTCGATTCGGGTTCATGTTTGCAACAGGTGTAGACGGGATCCAGTCAAGAAGGTGCATTTGTCTAGTGAAAGTGATGGGATGTTGTCCTAATGTTATTTTGTTAGGACATGAAATATTGTCGTGTTTGAAATTCTATGCCATTCCAAGTTTTTGGGTTTTCACACAATATTAAAATATAAGTCAAATTGACACGTATAAAATGTAACGAATTTATAATTATTAGTAATGCCGACACCAAATTACATTAAATCTTTTTCGAAGACTATGCCTTCATTTCGACTTCTTCTATGTTTGATCATTAACACTTACTTTTATTGAATCTTTGCTAAGATCATGTTTGACTTAACTAAAATGTTGTATATAATTTTTTTATTTTTTTTTACGACAGAAAAAAATCTTATTTTCTTATCACTTTGCCTCGTATTTTCAATAAGGCCTTGTTTGATAAACCAAAATTTTCCATGGAAGATAAAAATTATCTTACATTTTTCACTTTTTATTGATGGAGAATGTGTGTTTGAAAAAGAAGGAAAAGTTATTGATGTGATGAAAAATATTATTTTATTGAAGAATGTGTGGTTGAAAATGAGTAGAAGAATGAGAATAAAATTTTTAACGGGGCTTAAACATAAACGTAACATTTACTTTAATTGATTTAAAATTTCATTAAATCCATTAACCAATGACGATTAACTTCATCAATCCTCAATAACGTGAATTTTTTATTTTATTTTAGTTTTAAATTTGTGTAACTTACCTGTTTATACCTGAAAATACATTTTTAATTCATGTAAGTTATGTGTATATAGCGGAAAAACACACACACACACACACACACACACACACACACGTGTGTGTGTGAGATGAAGTGATTTTCTTCTACCACAAAGTTTATATTGTACACATTTTACACCACTAATTCCCTGCACATTATTTTTGTAGTGAATTGAATTTGACAAATTTAAAATCTTCGTATTTAAAATTTAATTATATATGTAATTTCCCTTTTAAATTGTTGAATTTAAAATTTATAGATCAAATCCCAATATTTATACAATAGTGTTAAATTCCGTATAAATTAGATAAGAAAGATTTTGGTAACACTTCAAATCCTAATTTTAAAAAAAAAAATATGCAGTAGATTTGGGACGTTGTATAATCGAACACAATGACAAAAACCAAATTTATCAAGAATCTGGTATTTTGGCAATGCAATTGAAACTAACTGATTGATTCTATTTACAATTAGTTGCGATTATTACTAGATTTGATGAACAATGAATAAGTGGGTTCATCGTCGTCCAGACTGATTACGATCATCACTAACACAACATTACTCAAACAAAATAGGTATTATTATATCAAGTGCTTCACTTTTTTGCACGAACTTACTGAAAATTGGGAAATTTAGCAAAGATGAGCTGCACGAATTAGATTCACACGGAAGAACAAAAGGTAGTGGGTCGAGGGTGGGACGGTGTGACTTGTGAAGATGGGTAGAATTAGATCCACCACTCATATGATCCCTATTTATTGAAGCCAACGCTGACCACTTAACCATCTTTTTAGATCTAAAAAACTTCTACGAATACGCGTTATGTCTCTGTTTGACCTCGTATTTTGAATTCATTTTGAATTATATATTTTATAAAATTCACAATTTTTTAATCTTGAGAGGTAGCTCAATTTGTCAGGCATTGGGTTTGCTCCCCAATGGTCACCAGTTTGAGTCCCCTCAAGGTCACTGAGGTGAGAAACAGTTGTAAACTTCAGGGCCCCGTAAAATTAGTTGAGGTGCGCGCAAGCGGCCCGGACATCCACGGTTATCAAAAAAAAAAAAAAATCCACAATTTTTTAAACATTTCTTCATTCGCGGATATTTATTAACTTCTATTAATATCTAATAAAATTATAATTTTTTAGCTAAACCAAACATGGGCTACGTATAGAATCTAAATTGGAGTTTTATTCTTTAAAATTTAAAATTTTAAACGAAATAATTTAACTATCTTATGCTTATCTTGTCATTTTAGTCTCTGTTTGGTACATATTAAAATTTTCATTTTTATTCTTCTATTCATTTTCAATAACACATTTTTCAATAAAATAATATTTTCTATCACATCAATAATTTTTCCTTCTTTTTCAACCACACATTTTCCATCAATCTACTATTTCATAATATATTCTTTCAAAATAATGCGGCTCAACCATACCCTTAATTCCAAATTTCGATAGACAAGAATGTAGATAAGTTGAAAGTGTGTTTTTTTCTAACGATACAAATTCTTGGAACCATTATTTAAAATTATGCTTTGTTGGAATTTTCATTTCATCCTCAAAATTTACAGTGTAACAACCAATCAAATGGTGACTGTGTTCTATTAGAATTGTCCAAAACTTTTAAGGTATGTTTAATGTTTAACATGCAGCACTAATCACAATTAGACAGTGCAATTCACAAATTTTCAACTTCGTTTTCTCATTTAAAATACTTTAAACACATGTCTCACTTTTTTTGAAGGAAACGTGAACTTCATTAATCAACGACGACCACCTTTTACATCGGAAGATAGAAATCTAGGACAACTATCAACCCATAATGACATGAGTGTGCTCAGGAAAGGGTAACAGAAGATGTGGCTTTACAAAATACGTGTAAACTTCCAAACAGAATTCTACTGCATCTTGATTTATGATCTAAACAGGCTTAATCATTGAAGTATTTTTAGATTATATACGATGAAGATTTTCAATATTTGTTTATTATTGTTACACCCCCGATCCTGTAAGGCTCCACGTATATTGTTTTTTTATGAGGGTAAAAAAAATCCCAAAAAATAGTATTTTAATGTAATCAATAATCCAAATCTCATTTTTAATGAAGGTATGCACATTTTGGACGAAAATGTCTTTCAAATGAAAAGAAAGAAAGATTGACAAAAACTTGTAAATTAAAATACATAATCTCTCAAGTCAAAGAAACAGTTGTTATGATATGACTCAAATTTCATGTGATTTGAAAGTTTGGTTCGTGGAGGAAGACTAGATAATTTTGATTTAAAAGTTCGGATTGATAAGGGATCAAATTTCATTAAGAATTGGAAGTTTGATTGAGAGAAAACTTTGGAATGGATGAATAAATGTTTTTGAAGGCGCCGACGGTACAAGAGGAGGCTGCACGGTGGGCGCCTAGGCCCCATGAAGAAAATAAGATATAGGAATTGGAAAGTCTTCTAATTCGATTTTTATGAGGGATTCTTGTGCTCTACTTCACCCCACGTGGTGTATACTTTTAAGAGGCTCGAGTAACAATAAAATCATTGGTATATACATGAGAAATTTGAGAGGATTGTTTAGATTTAGAGTGAGAGTCAAATATTGTAAAACAATTTTAGTTTCTTGGTATATTGAAATTCGTCTCCTCTACCCATGGATTACACGTAAATCTTGTATTTTTGTGTGATTCATTATTTTCAAATTATTTATATTTTCTTGACTTTAATATTCATAACAAGTGATAGAAATTCTATCATCGGGTTATTGCAAGCTGGTTTGTTTTACAACAACGACAAATTAAGTGTTTGTTTGATAAAACTTTATTAACCTTTGAACTTATCATACTTCAATTCTAATCACACATTTTATGGAATTCATAATTTTATTAATTTTCGACCGCACATTTCATCAATAAAATACTAAAATATTTGTCAAAAACTTCATCAAACAATCCCTAAATTTAATTCTCATCCGAATTTAATTTTCTTTTCCCTCGTTCAAACAATTAACTTTTTTCAACAAGAACATTAATTAATCCATCAATCTCTCGTCTCTTATTTTCTTCCTTTTTTTTCGAATTTCACCATTCTTTTAAATGAAACTCGAACTCGAGTCGCTGATCTTGCAGGCCTTTGCTCTTACCACTTAAATAAAATTCTTCTTTTATCTTAGATGATCTCTACTTTATCGAAGTCTACACAAAGTGTGCATAAATACATATAAAAAGAATATTTCTGAAAGATCAAATTTCTTATATCCCAACATCAATTGCAGCAATGACCATACGTAGGATTAGTGTTACCACTGCTCTTTCTGATCCTGATTTTTGCTCAAGAGACTAGCTACAACATTCTATCAACAGTGTGTTCTAAGGGCTCGTTCAATTAAGCCATTATTGACAAGAACATATAGAAGATCAGCAAATTAATCCTTTCTTGTTGAAAGCCGTGAAAATGGAATCCGAACGCTTCGCTTTCGCTCGTTTTTTTTCTTGTCGCTCGATGCCTTTGGATCGCGCAGATAACACACATCGCCATCGCATATGTATTGACCATCCCTCTCGGATTGCTCTGAGAAACAGCTCAAGATATTGAACAAAGGCATGGTCATCTTACAATAAACTGCCCTCTTTCTCTTTATTTCTCTCTATGATCCCTTTTTTTATGGCCATTATATAGATACAAGGGGAAGCAAAAGCATTGAATAATGTCACGTTAAAGTCAGTGAAATAGTGGAGGTCAATAAAGGGAGGCTATGACTATCAACAAAATATTGTTGAGAGTCTCTTTCAAGAATATAAATTTATCATGCAACGTAGACCGCTTTACGTCTTAAGAAATTAATGGTGTGAATGAATTTGGGGTCTCATTTTCTGACTTAAAAAAGGGGGAAAAAAAAAAGCCCAAGCAAAATATACCTTTCCCACCGAAAAACTCAAGAAATTAAAGAAAATACTCCAAGAAAGACGTGATGTCAATCAAAAATCAGCTTAGAAACACACCACTATTTGATTTAGATTTAGAGAAAAATTAAATTTTTGGTAGATTTTTTATAAAAATTGATGAATTGTGTAGTTAAGAAGTTATGAGTCCCACGAAAAGTGTGATTAATAGTAAGTTTGAGGAAGATTATTTTTTTATGAGTAGGAGGACGAATAGGGCAAAATGTCTAGACGAAGTAACAGATCGTCTGAATTTAGACATCAAAAGCATCAAGAAACGAGTTATTAAAATTACTATAACTTAGTTTCAAAGCAAGAACATAATAGGGCAAATCAATAAAACGTTTAAAATTTATTTAAATAACTATTAACTATTATTTTTTTCTTATTTATTTAAATAACTATTATTTTATGTGTGTTATTTTTCTATTCAAGACGTGAAGTTTAGTTGTTTTGTGGTGGTTATTAAAAAAGATGAATATTATTTAGAGGGCAATATAATATATTTAGAGAGTTGATTATTTATGTGGTTAAAGTTCAACCCTTGGAAAGTCTTCAATAGCTACTAAACCAATAAATTCGAGGGAAATGAATGGTGTAAAGGTCGGTCGAGCTGGTCAATCGCTCTGTGTTTTGTTTGGACGGGGATGGTTCAATTATAAAGTCGGATTTATGTGAGGTTGACTCCGTGCATAGAGGAAATTTTTAAAATGAAGATTTTTTGGTGCCTAGTGGCTTGTTGGGCTAGACTTAGATGAGTTTTTGCCTAGACGAATTGGGCATTTTACACATTGAAATCACCCTAATAAAAGAGGAAGCGAACTTTGCATGTCTGAAAAAAGTAGTGGGCTTCAATTATTTTTAAGAAACGTCAAGACGATCGATTATTAAAATACTCTTTAGGTTGAATCGGAAACATGAAATAGTTTGTAATTTAACGAAAGTGTAAAGTGAAATGGTAAAAGTTGGTCAACCCCAATAATTAGGGCTGGACCGAACTAAACCGAACCAAAATTTTCGAGTATTTAATAAATGGAACTGTCAGCTCCAAATATAATTATAGAACTGTTCGAGTTCAATTTTGTTTGGTTTAGTTCGATTCAATTCGTTCTGTTCGGTTCCGTATTATAATTAATTTTTTTAACATTTACAGCAACACAACATAAATACAACTAATGACGTGTTCATTCGTAACTTCGATGGGAAGTCGAACTCTGCAGTCTACAACTTCGATTTGGGCATGTAGATCTAGGATTTCAATTTATCAAATGATTTGGGGTTAGTGAACATATGCTTACAAAATACAAGTATGAAATTGGAAAATGAATGATAAAAACTTAAAAATGTCAAGATCTTGGGTTTAATAGTTTTCCTATGACAGTAAAACCAACTGCCAGGAGAACAAATAGTTTATTTAATAGATTGGGTTTTCAACACTTTTTAACAACCACAAGTAGGCATGATGAGCCCCGTACTAACCACCATGCGGAACGACCAGAGCATGAAATGAGTGCCCTAAGGAAACACATAGCTGATTTGGAAGCTAAAAACAAAGGAAGGACGAAAGAATACCTCACAAAACGCCACTCTCCCTTCACTGAGAACATCTTGGCAGAAACCCTGCCTAAAAAGTTGAAAATACCACAACTGATCTAGTATGAAGGGAAAGGAGATCCCCCAAGTCATTTAGACAAATACGCTTACTGGATGAAATTGTAAGGAGGCCAAGATGTCATAATGTGCCGCACTTTCCCTCTAACTTTTGGAGACAAAGCCCAAATTTAGTTTAGAAGATTACACCAAGGATCCATAAAAAATCGGAATGATTTTACTATAACGTTTCTCGCCCAATTTATGGGTCGAAAGCTAGAACCATACCAAATGAGCGGTTAGTAAGCATCAAACAAGGAAAAATTGAATCACTCAAGAGTTACCTGAGTAGATTCGACAAACAGTCCATGGAAGTAGAAAAAATTTCTGACGATAATGCGCTCATGGCAGTCCTTTCAGGATTAAAACCAAGGACAAGATTCTAGTGGTCTGTCCATGAGGATGGACCTTGAATGTACCATAAATTTTTGGGCCGAGCTGAAAAGTATATAAGTATGGACGAAGCCATATCCGACCAGAAGAATTTTAAACAAAATCCACAGTCCCCACAACGAGCAAAAGGAAAACAAATAGACAAAGACTCTGATCGTAAGAAAAGAAGAGAGAAGGGAACAAGGCCTCTCGAGACTGTATCCCGACAAATTTCGTGAATACCACACATTGAATGCTACTCTGAAAGAAGTCTTCCTGCAAGCCTAGGAGAAAGAAGCATTTCGTCGACCTCTACCTCAGAGAAAGGAGTTGACTGAGAAAAGTCAGGGGAAATACTACCGTTATAAGAAAACGACAAGACACAACACCGATAACTGCAGAAACTTGAAAGAAGATGTGGAGTCACTCATCCGGCAAGGTCACTTGTAGGAGTTCGCAGCTAAACCCAGAGAATCAAATCCAACTAGAATCCCACAACCTAACCAGCAAGGGATGGCCCAGCAAGTTCGGCCAGGACCCTAAACTCAAGACCCACAACACCGAGCTGAGATCCAAACATTGATAAATGATAATCAATGCCTCGATGGGTCATGAAGAGCCGGCGTAGGTTGGCATGGAATACACGCATCTGGCAAAACCAATATATGATGTACCAAGAACAGGAGGTCGGTATAGTGCTATACTTGGAATGGTTCAATTTTTTAGAAAAAGATGCACACACAAGTTCTACAGGATCAAAGTGATGCACTGATCATAGCCATGACCATTGTAAGAGTACAAGTACATCGAATCCTGGTAGGCAATGGGAGCTCGGTCAATGTGTTGTACTCTCGAACTTTGGAACAAATGGGGATACAGGAACGTTACCTTCAACTATGTTTCAGAAAATTGCAAGGGTTCTCTAGAGACTTTATCGAAGCCCGATGACAAATCATGTTAAGCATGGAGTTAGGTGAACTCCCTTGCCAGAGAAGGATCTTAGCCGACTTCATTGTCATAGATCTCCCTTCAAATTATAATGTCATATTGGGAAGGCCCATACTACACGAGTTGCAAGTTGCCACTTCAATATATCATTATTGTATTAAATTCCCAACTCCAAACGGACCAAGCATGATACGCGGGAACTAGGTCGAGGCAAGGGCTTGGAATGTCGACCTACCTAGTCCTCGGGTCCAAATGTTGAAAAGCCAACAACACCAAGGGATAGGGGAATCAAGGTTTAAAAGACTTATTGTAGCCGATCTATCTGAGATCGCTATTACTAAAAAACATCGCAAGAGGGCAACTGACGATCAGCTCTTGTTCGAAGAAAATGAAGTAGATTTGAATCTTTATCATGGGGTCTTAGTAGTCTCCGTACCTATATCTGAAGTCTATATTCCCAAAGTTTTAGTTGACAGGGGAAGCTCTCTCGACATACTCTACACCAACACCTTGAATGGATGTAATTCCCTTGAATTTTATACAACATTATCTAAACATGGTCCTAGGACTCATGGTGTCCTTTCAGGAGAGAAAAGATTGATCAAGCTCCCCGTTAAAGTCGGAGAATCCTCGCGCCAAACTGAGCTTAATGCAGCGTTTGTAGTTTTGGATTCAAATCTCCTTATGATGCCATTATAAGGCAGTCTCTACTGTTCGACCTCAAGGTAATTGTGTCAATGCACCATTACTCTGAAATTTCCCATGCCTTATGGTGTAAGGCAAGTCAGGGAAAATAGGAACATCGCTGAAAAGTGTCAAGTAAAGGTTGATCCAAAGGAAATTCATTATCCCTCAGAAGTCCACATGGTGTATACAGAGGAGCCCAACCTCAACCCATTGGACCCACGTCTGAAGGTAAAAGGAGGAGAGCCTGTAGAGGAACTGGATACTGGAGGTTGAAGCAGGGGACCTGCCAAGAGAACTCAGAATAGGTCATGAGTTGCGGCCACCTCTTCGAAATCAAATCATTAACTTCCTTCGAGAAAATCTTGATGTTTTCACCTGGGATCACTCAGACATAAAGGGATCAATTTGTCACAAATTGGGTATTGATCCCTACATGCGGCCTAAGTAGCAACGGCGCCGACCTCTAAACCTAGAAAAATATAAAGCTCTAAATAAATAAGTGAAGAAATTACTCCAAAATGGAATTATTTGAGAGGTGAAATATCCGAAGTGAATTTCCAACCTAGTCTTGGTTAAGAAAAGTAATGGAGAATGGAGGATGTGTATCGACTTCACTGATCTAAATAAAGCATGTCCTAAGGACAGTTTTCCACTATCAAGAATAGACCAAATGGTGGATGCAACGGAAAGACACGAGTTGCTCGGTTTCATGTATGCATATTCAGGGTACAATCAAATCCATATGGTTGGACCAGATCATAAACACATGACCTTCGTCACTAACCGAGGTCTTTATTGCTATAAAATGATGTCATTTGGTCTCAAGAATGCTAGAGCTATTTACCAACGATTGGTTAATTCTATGTTCGCCAAACAAATTGGCAAGACCATGAAGGTATACGTTGATAACATGTTGGTAAAAAGCACGGATGTCCAGAATCATCAACAACACCTCGTTGAAATGTTTCAGATTTTGAGAGAAAGTGTGGAATGAAACTGAACCCACATAAATGTTCCTTTGGGGTAAGCTCGGGAATATTCCTGGGTTACCTAGTAAATCATAGAGGGATTGAAGCAAATCCAGATAAAATAAGGGTCATTATTAAAATGCACATCCCAACCAAACCCAAAGAAGTCCAGAGTTTGACAAGGCAAATAGCCGCCATCTGCGGCTTCATGTCAAAATCAACAAATAAATGCGAACATTTCTTTGATGTATTGAGAGAGGGGAAATTTTGAATGGACATTCAAGTGCCAGTTAGCCTTTGATCAACTAAAACTACATTTAGCACAACCACCAGTGTTATTGAAACCAAAAGCAGGGGAGACATTGATGATATATCTAGCAGTATCTGAACATGCAGCCAGTGCAATATTAACCAGGAAGGAGAAAGGAGTACAACCTCATGTCTATTGGTCAGCAAAGCCTTACATGTGGCCGAACTTCGATAATCTCCATTAGAGAAATTAGCCTACGCAGTAATCATAGCAGCTCAAAAGTTTAAGACATTACTTCTTAGAGCATCCAATCGAGGTCTTAACTAATTATCCGTTAAGACAAGTTTTACAAAAACCTGATACTTCAAGAAGGATGGTTAAGTGGGTAGTAGAGCTCGGTCAATTTGACATAAGGTAAAAGTCACGCACCTCCATAAAGGGTCAAGCTCTCGTCGACTTCATCGCGGAATTCAGTTCGGACCCAACAGAAGAATCACATCACCATATACCTTGGAAACATTTTGTTGATGGGTCCTCCATTGAAGCACAAGCAGGAGTTGGAATTGTTTTGATAGTCCAAGCCACTAATTGATCTGTGAAATGCTGTCATTTGATTTTAGTACTTCGAATAATGAGGCTGAATATGAGGCACTCATAGCTGGTCTAAGGATGGCGAGAGAAATGAGGGCAGACCATTTGATAGGTTATAGCAATTCGCAGCTGGTGGTTAACCAGGTCAACAAAACTTACCAAGTGAAAGAAGAAATGATGAATAATTACCTCAATGTTATCAAGTGAGAGATGAAAAGTTTCAAATATGTGCAAATCGAACGAGTTCCTCGAACTCAAAATGGTCATGCCAACGCTTTAGCTCGGTTAGCAACTAGTGAAGGGATTGAGGAATTTGATAGCATCCATGTATGGAGGATCTACCACCAAGCTATTGAGGAATTGGATGTAGTTTTTATGACATGACCTAAAATCAACATGGATGGATGAGATTGTTGCATATTTGAAAATAGGTTCAGGTCGTGAAGATCCTATTACGGCAAGAAAAATCAAAGTGAGGGCAGCCAGATACACATTAATCGATGACATCCTATATAGGTGAGGGTATTTTGTGCCCTTACTTAGGTGTTTCAGTGAAGGAGATGCACATCATGCTTTGAAAGAGGTGCATAGTGGAATATGTGGAAACTATGCTAGAAGACAGTCGTTAGCTCATAAAATTATACGATAAGGACATTTTTGGCCTATTATGAAAAAAGATGCATTGGAGTTCGTTGGGAAATGTGACAAATGTCAGCAATTCGCCCCCAATATCAATCTTCCACCAGGAGAGCCAAATTGAGTGATGACCCCATGGCCCTTTTCCAAATAGGGGGTCGATCTGCATTGAAGTTTAATGCTGGAAGTAATTTGTGAGTTAGTGAGGATCTCATTAACTTGACGGTTATTTAATAGATTCATTAGTGCATTGGTGAATGTTCATATTCCCTAGTGGTTTACAAACATTTTTTTTTTCTTTTTCCTGCCATAGTTCATCGTGCATCCATATTATTTATGCAAATTATTGTTCAGAGATGACGGTTAGTGTCGTCCGACAACATGAAGTAATTCCAACTCAAGTATCGGAGGCATCTAAAATTAAATGTGAGAAGTATGATTTTACTTGATGGGTGTTCTTCCACTTCAAATAAAAAATTTCATATTAAAGTGTTGTCATCTATATTTTTAGAGCAGCTCAAGCACTAACCCACAAAACTAAAAGGTCAAGAATTGAATGGTCGAATCGAATTAATATTATAAATAAATATATCACAAAATTTTGAGGTAAAAAAAAAAAAAAAAACTAAACAGCTATATTTAATCAATTTTTATTATGTTCACTTGTAATATTAATAGAAAAATGAGGCAAAAGTTTCAGTAAATGGGAAATTGTTTAAATATTTATTTAGCATTTAGTATGTTATTAAAATTAAAACAAAATTAAATGAGAAAGAGAGAGAAAACTGAAATTTTAAAAGAAGCCAAATTCTATAAATTATTTATTACGCACTTTAGATTACTTTTTTTCCCCTTCGTGTTCTTGCATAACAATAGCAAATTATTTTCTCAGTAATAGTGAAAGTGCTGTTTTGGTGTTTTATTCAGCTATGTAATTTTTCAAATTTCACCACTGCGGCTTCCCTCCCCACCACCATCGGAGCTTGAATCTGCCACAAACTTTATACATAAAACTGTTTCACGACTCAATGCAAGTATTAAAACGAATAATAACTATCTGTTATTGTAGGATTTGCAGTTGCAAGGAGAATGCTCATTAGAGAATTCCAGATTCCAGCAGTAGCCACCTTTGAAAACAAACATGAAAAATATCCTCAGAGCAATTTTCTGGTATTTTTAAGCTATTCAAGATTATACATTTTCTGAATTTTCAATGCCTTTGTCAACGTAACTGAGGCTACAAGCTTTTCAGGGATGAGTGAGATGAAGGATTTTGGGAGAGTTCCAATCCCCTACGAATTGGAAACATGCTATCTGGGTTAGGGGCAATGTCGGGGGATGACAACATTTTGGTTTGGATCAACGGAAGAAGATGGATTGAAGATGCCGTGTTACTGATATCCCTATAGATAAAACGTACTGTTCTTTATAAGGTCCATAGAATAGTAATTGGCCTGATTAACCCTTGCAAACTCTCGGATATTCAAGTATCCAAACCGCCGAAACAAGTTACGGGTTCAACTGGTTTTGGTTAATGATTCGGTTTAATAACTGGGATTTCTTGGTCTACTATTTTGTTCAGTTTGAAGCACTATCAGGATCAGTATGATTCGGTTTAATATCCTGGGATTTTCTTGGTTTCCAACTTAGTGCAGTTTGAAGCAATTGGGGATCAGTTTTAAAGCCTATTTCCAATTTTCTTAGTCGAACTAATCTCTGTCGAGTCCTGTATTATCAACACGGGTTTTCATAGTTCCGATGTAAGTTTTCGTCTTCGCTCGATCTAAATTCCCAAGACTTATAAAATCTTCGAAAAACCTTTCCTTTTTTCCATAAAACTCATGTCAAAATTTGGTTGAATGCACGACTGATTTACAAAGAAAGTCGTGCGAAATGTTTGAAGACGACAAATTTGTACTTCTTGATAACTTACTTCCAAAATGTACAAAATTCTTTTGCATTATTTACGTATTTAATCAAGTGCTGGGTAGCTATAATTTTCATCTATTTTCCTACTTCGCAAAAAAATATGTGTGCACAATTCGATTTGAGGGTATCAACTTTTAGAGTTTGACTCAATTTTTTTTTTTTTTTCAAAAAAAATAGGTTGACACGAGGTCGTATAAATAAGAACACATGTTTTATTTCCGTTTTGTAATTGCTTGTTGATTATAAACACTCAAATATGTTATTTTTCTTAATACGAGTGCTATTTTATTTGTGTCTAAGAAGTAAGAAAGAATGAATACAAATCATTCGATACCCCAAAAATCTTTCGTGGCACTATCAAACTCGACACAAAATTGAGTGTGTCAAAGTCGACCCTGAATTGAGAATCGAAGTCAAGTTGGATATGACTTGTTAATTTGGGACTAAGCATTGGACAATATTATTCACTTATAAATTATGGTATTAACGTTCTCCAATAAATTTTTCACTTTAAAAATATTATATTTTACATTACTAAAGTGTGCACTTTTACTTACTTTTTCGTATATGTGACAAAACTATGAGGATTATGCTGCTTGTACATGTAAATGATACACAAGAGGTAACATAAAATGATGTGGAAGGAAAAAAATGGAAGAAAAAAATGATTGTGTTTTAAACTAGCAAAAGGTAGAGTGCCTATGTAATCCGTTATATAAATATTTATGTATATGTAGCAAGATTCAAATTATAATAATAAACCAAATATAACCTTACAACATAAGAAGATTTGGAAGGAATAAATGCAGGATGAGATAAGCAAAGAGGGTTATTAATCAACCAAATGAAGCTTGCATTAATACATTTGAATAAATTTGATTACAAAATCAAAACATCTACAATCAAGTAGTTCATTCTGGTTTAGCGGTGAAAATAATCACTAGGTATGGAATGGAAATGCAGAGGGCTGATGCTTCTTTAATCAGGCAATGGTTTCCACCACGGCTGCACCTCCTATTCCACCACCATATCCTGCACCAAATCCAAATCCACTACCAGATCCTCCACCCAATCCGCCACCACCTCCGCCTCCACCACCTCCTCCTCCTCCTTGAGCGCCACTTCCAAACCCAGCGCCGAATCCTTCTCCGAAACCAGAACCACCCCCTGTTCCTCCACCACCGCCTCCGCCGCCTCCTCCTCCTCCTCCTTGAGCACCACTTCCAAACCCAGCACCAAATCCTTCTCCGAAACCAGAACCACCCCCTGTTCCTCCACCTCCACCACCACCTCCGCCTCCGCCGCCGCCACCTCCTAAATTCCCGTGATCAAATAAAAATTTGGCATCATTGAAAGAATCGTCTGTGCCAACTAGCTTTCTCGCGGTGGTGGTGCACACAAGAACACCGAGAAGAACCAAGAGAACAAATTTGGAAGTCATCTCAATTTGCAAGTAAAAGATAGCTCTTGTTTGATGAGAATTTAGGACGCCAAAAAGGGATTATATAATACCATAATATCAGTTATCTGCATTGAAGTTTAATGCTGGAAGTAATTTGTCAGTTAGTGAGGATCTCATTAACTTGACGGTTATTTAATAGATTCATTAGTGCATTGGTGAATGTTCATATTCCCTAGTGGTTTACAAACAATTTCTTTTTCTTTTTCCTGCCATAGTTCATCGTGCATCCATATTATTTATGCAAATTATTGTTCAGAGATGACGGTTAGTGTCGTCCGACAACATGAAGTAATTCCAACTCAAGTATCGGAGGCATCTAAAATTAAATGTGAGAAGTATGATTTTACTTGATGGGTGTTCTTCCACTTCAAATAAAAAATTTCATATTAAAGTGTTGTCATCTATATTTTTAGAGCAGCTCAAGCACTAACCCACAAAACTAAAAGGTCAAGAATTGAATGGTCGAATCGAATTAATATTATAAATAAATATATCACAAAATTTTGAGGTAAAAAAAAAAAAACTAAACAGCTATATTTAATCAATTTTTATTATGTTCACTTGTAATATTAATAGAAAAATGAGGCAAAAGTTTCAGTAAATGGGAAATTGTTTAAATATTTATTTAGCATTTAGTATGTTATTAAAATTAAAACAAAATTAAATGAGAAAGAGAGAGAAAACTGAAATTTTAAAAGAAGCCAAATTCTATAAATTATTTATTACGCACTTTAGATTACTTTTTTTCCCCTTCGTGTTCTTGCATAACAATAGCAAATTATTTTCTCAGTAATAGTGAAAGTGCTGTTTTGGTGTTTTATTCAGCTATGTAATTTTTCAAATTTCACCACTGCGGCTTCCCTCCCCACCACCATCGGAGCTTGAATCTGCCACAAACTTTATACATAAAACTGTTTCACGACTCAATGCAAGTATTAAAACGAATAATAACTATCTGTTATTGTAGGATTTGCAGTTGCAAGGAGAATGCTCATTAGAGAATCCAGATTCCAGCAGTAGCCACCTTTGAAAACAAACATGAAAAATATCCTCAGAGCAATTTTCTGGTATTTTTAAGCTATTCAAGATTATACATTTTCTGAATTTTCAATGCCTTTGTCAACGTAACTGAGGCTACAAGCTTTTCAGGGATGAGTGAGATGAAGGATTTTGGGAGAGTTCCAATCCCCTACGAATTGGAAACATGCTATCTGGGTTAGGGGCAATGTCGGGGGATGACAACATTTTGGTTTGGATCAACGGAAGAAGATGGATTGAAGATGCCGTGTTACTGATATCCCTATAGATAAAACGTACTGTTCTTTATAAGGTCCATAGAATAGTAATTGGCCTGATTAACCCTTGCAAACTCTCGGATATTCAAGTATCCAAACCGCCGAAACAAGTTACGGGTTCAACTGGTTTTGGTTAATGATTCGGTTTAATAACTGGGATTTCTTGGTCTACTATTTTGTTCAGTTTGAAGCACTATCAGGATCAGTATGATTCGGTTTAATATCCTGGGATTTTCTTGGTTTCCAACTTAGTGCAGTTTGAAGCAATTGGGGATCAGTTTTAAAGCCTATTTCCAATTTTCTTAGTCGAACTAATCTCTGTCGAGTCCTGTATTATCAACACGGGTTTTCATAGTTCCGATGTAAGTTTTCGTCTTCGCTCGATCTAAACTCCCAACACTTATAAAATCTTCGAAAAACCTTTCCTTTTTTCCATAAAACTCATGTCAAAATTTGGTTGAATGCACGACTGATTTACAAAGAAAGTCGTGCGAAATGTTTGAAGACGACAAATTTGTACTTCTTGATAACTTACTTCCAAAATGTACAAAATTCTTTTGCATTATTTACGTATTTAATCAAGTGCTGGGTAGCTATAATTTTCATCTATTTTCCTACTTCGCAAAAAAATATGTGTGCACAATTCGATTTGAGGGTATCAACTTTTAGAGTTTGACTCAATTTTTTTTTTTTTTTCAAAAAAAAAAATAAATAAATTTGGTGTGACACGAGGTCGTATAAATAAGAACACGTGTTTTATTTCTGTTTTATAGTTGCTTGTTGATTATAAACGCTCAAATATGTTTTTTTTTTCTTAATACGAGCGCTATTTTATTTGTGTCCAAGCACTAAGAAAGAATGAATACATATCATTCGACACACCAAAAAAATCTTTCGTGGCACTATCAAACTCGACACAAAATTGAGTGTGTCAAAGTCGACACTGAATTGAAAATCGAAGTCAAGTAGGATATGACTTGTTAATTTGGGACTAAGCATTGGACAAGATTATTCACTTATAAATTATGGTATTAACGTTCTCCAATAAATTTTTCACTTTAAAAATATTATATTTTACATTACTAAAGTGTGCACTTTTACTTACTTTTTCGTATATGTGACAAAACTATGAGGATTATGCTGCTTGTACATGTAAATGATACACAAGAGGTAACATAAAATGATGTGGAAGGAAAAAAATGGAAGAAAAAAATGATTGTGTTTTAAACTAGCAAAAGGTAGAGTGCCTATGTAATCCGTTATATAAATATTTATGTATATGTAGCAAGATTCAAATTATAATAATAAACCAAATATAACCTTACAACATAAGAAGATTTGGAAGGAATAAATGCAGGATGAGATAAGCAAAGAGGGTTATTAATCAACCAAATGAAGCTTGCATTAATACATTTGAATAAATTTGATTACAAAATCAAAACATCTACAATCAAGTAGTTCATTCTGGTTTAGCGGTGAAAATAATCACTAGGTATGGAATGGAAATGCAGAGGGCTGATGCTTCTTTAATCAGGCAATGGTTTCCACCACGGCTGCACCTCCTATTCCACCACCATATCCTGCACCAAATCCAAATCCACTACCAGATCCTCCACCCAATCCGCCACCACCTCCGCCTCCACCACCTCCTCCTCCTCCTTGAGCGCCACTTCCAAACCCAGCGCCGAATCCTTCTCCGAAACCAGAACCACCCCCTGTTCCTCCACCACCGCCTCCTCCTCCTCCTCCTTGAGCACCACTTCCAAACCCAGCACCAAATCCTTCTCCGAAACCAGAACCACCCCCTGTTCCTCCACCTCCACCACCACCTCCGCCTCCGCCGCCGCCACCTCCTAAATTCCCGTGATCAAATAAAAATTTGGCATCATTGAAAGAATCGTCTGTGCCAACTAGCTTTCTCGCGGTGGTGGTGCAAACAAGAACACCGAGAAGAACCAAGAGAACAAATTTGGAAGTCATCTCAATTTGCAAGTAAAAGATAGCTCTTGTTTGATGAGAATTTAGGACGCCAAAAAGGGATTATATAATACCATAATATCAGTTATCTGCATTGAAGTTTAATGCTGGAAGTAATTTGTCAGTTAGTGAGGATCTCATTAACTTGACGGTTATTTAATAGATTCATTAGTGCATTGGTGAATGTTCATATTCCCTAGTGGTTTACAAACAATTTCTTTTTCTTTTTCCTGCCATAGTTCATCGTGCATCCATATTATTTATGCAAATTATTGTTCAGAGATGACGGTTAGTGTCGTCCGACAACATGAAGTAATTCCAACTCAAGTATCGGAGGCATCTAAAATTAAATGTGAGAAGTATGATTTTACTTGATGGGTGTTCTTCCACTTCAAATAAAAAATTTCATATTAAAGTGTTGTCATCTATATTTTTAGAGCAGCTCAAGCACTAACCCACAAAACTAAAAGGTCAAGAATTGAATGGTCGAATCGAATTAATATTATAAATAAATATATCACAAAATTTTGAGGTAAAAAAAAAAAAAAAAAACTAAACAGCTATATTTAATCAATTTTTATTATGTTCACTTGTAATATTAATAGAAAAATGAGGCAAAAGTTTCAGTAAATGGGAAATTGTTTAAATATTTATTTAGCATTTAGTATGTTATTAAAATTAAAACAAAATTAAATGAGAAAGAGAGAGAAAACTGAAATTTTAAAAGAAGCCAAATTCTATAAATTATTTATTACGCACTTTAGATTACTTTTTTTCCCCTTCGTGTTCTTGCATAACAATAGCAAATTATTTTCTCAGTAATAGTGAAAGTGCTGTTTTGGTGTTTTATTCAGCTATGTAATTTTTCAAATTTCACCACTGCGGCTTCCCTCCCCACCACCATCGGAGCTTGAATCTGCCACAAACTTTATACATAAAACTGTTTTCCGACTCAGTGCAAGTATTAAAACGAATAATAACTATCTGTTATTGTAGGATTTGCAGTTGCAAGGAAAATGCTCATTAGAGAATTCCAGATTCCAGCAGTAGCCACCTTTGAAAACAAACATGAAAAATATCCTCAGAGCAATTTTCTGGTATTTTTAAGCTATTCAAGATTATGCATTTTCTGAATTTTCTATGCCTATGTCAACGTAAGTGAGGCTACAAGCTTTTCAGGGATGAGTGAGATGGAGGATTTTGGGAGAGTTCCAATCCCCTACGAATTGGAAACATGCTAGAACTATCTGGGTAAGGGGCAATGACAGGGGATGACAACATTTTGGTTTGGATCAACGGAAGAAGATGGATTGAAGATGCCGTGTTACTGATATCCCTATAGATAAAACGTACTGTTCTTTATAAGGTCCATAGAATAGTAATTGGCCTGATTAACCCTTGCAAACTCTCGGATATTCAAGTATCCAAACCGCCGAAACAAGTTACGGGTTCAACTGGTTTTGGTTAATGATTCGGTTTAATAACTGGGATTTCTTGGTCTACTATTTTGTTCAGTTTGAAGCACTATCGGGATCAGTATGATTCGGTTTAATATCCTGGGATTTTCTTGGTTTACAACTTAGTGCAGTTTGAAGCAATTGGGGATCAGTTTTATAGCCTATTTCCAATTTTCTTAGTCGAACTAATCTCTGTCGAGTCCTGTATTATCAACACGGGTTTTCATAGTTCCGATGTAAGTTTTCGTCTTCGCTCGATCTAAACTCCCAAGACTTATAAAATCTTCGAAAAACCTTTCCTTTTTTCCATAAAACTCATGTCAAAATTTGGTTGAATGCACGACTGATTTACAAAGAAAGTCGTGCAAAATGTTTGAAGACGACAAATTTGTACTTCTTGATAATTTACTTCCAAAATGTACAAAATTCTTTTGCATTATTTACGTATTTAATCAAGTGCTGGGTAGCTATAATTTTCATCTATTTTCCTACTTCGCAAAAAAAATTTGTACACAATTCGATTTGAGGGTATCAACTTTTAGAGTTTGACTCTATTTTATTTTATTTTATTTTTATTTTTTTGAAAAAACAAAAAAAATATTAGGTTGACACAAGGTCGTATAAATAACAACACATGTTTTATTTCCGTTTTATATTTGCTTGTTGATTATAAACGCTCAAATATGTTTTTTTTCTTAATACGACCGCTATTTTATTTGTGTCTAAACACTAAGAAAGAATGAATACAAATCATTCGACACACCAAAAATCTTTCATGGCACTATCAAACTCGACACCAAATTGAGTGTGTCAAAGTCGACTCTGAATTGAGCATCGAAGTCAAGTTGGATATGACTTGTTAATTTAGGACTAAACATTGGACCAGCTTATTCACTTATAAATTATGGTATTAACGTTCTCCATTAAATTGTTCACTTTAAAAATATTATATTTTACATTACTAAAGTGTGCACTGTTACTTACTTTTTATATATGTGACAAAATTATAAGGATTATGCTGCTTGTACATGTAAATGATTGGTAAGAGATAACATAAAATGACGTGGAAGGAAAATAATGGAAGAAAAAAAAATGATTGTATTTTAAACTAACAAAAGGTAGAGTGTCGTGTGGCATTATGTAATCCGTTATATAAATATTTATGTATATGTAGCAAGATTCAAATTATAATAATAAACAAAATTTAACCTTACAACATAAGAAGATTTGGAAGGAAGAAATGCAGGATGAGATAAGCAAAGAGGGTTATTAATCAACCAAATGAAGCTTGCATTAATAGGTTTGAATAAATTTGATTACAAAATCGAACATCTACAATCAAGTAGTTCATTCTGGTTTAGCCGTGAAAATAATCGCTAGGTATGGAATGGAAATGCAAAGGGCTGAAGCTTCTTTAATCACGCAATGGATTCCTCCACGGCTGCACCTCCTATTCCACCACCATATCCTGCACCAAATCCAAATCCACTACCAGATCCTCCACCCAATCCGCCACCACCATCGCCTCCTCCGCCACCACCGCCTCCTCCTCCTCCTCCTTGAGCACCACTTCCAAACCCAGCACCAAATCCTTCTCCGAAACCAGAACCACCCCCTGTTCCTCCACCTCCTCCTCCGCCGCCACCACCTCCTAAATTCCAGTGATCAAATAAGAATTTTGCATCATTGAAAGAATCGTCTGGGCCAACTAGCTTTCTCGCGGTGGTGGTGCAAATAAGAACGCCAAGAAGAACCAAGAGAACAAATTTGGAAGTCATCTCAATTTGCAAGTAAAAGATAGCTCTTGGCTGATGAGAATTTAGGACGCCAACAAGGGATTATATAATGCCATAATATCAGTTATCTGCATTGAAGTTTAATGCTTGAATTAATATGTGAGTTAGTGAGGATCTCATTAACTTGACGGTTATTACTAGTGCATTATTAAATTGATTAGTGCATTGGTGAATGTTTATATTACCTAGTGGTTTGTAAACATTTTTTTTTCTTTTTCCTGCCATAGTTCATCGTGCATCCATATTATTTATGTAAATTATTGTAGAGAGATGACGGTTAGTGTTGTCCGACAACTTGAAGTAATTCCGACTCAAGTATCGGAGACATCTAAAAGTAAATGCGAGAATTATGATTTTACTTGATGGGTGATCTTCCACTTCAAATAAAAGATTTTGTGAGTGGAGGGACAGGGGCGGTGGGCAGCACCTGGCCACATCGGGTTCCACAGCAGCAACACCACCTACTGCCTCAGTGCCAATCGGCTCCGCAAAAGTGACAACTTGCCCATGATTCAACTTAAGTATCTCATAAGACAGATGTCTTAGATTCGAATTTTGGGGACGAGACTGAAAACCGTGTGAGGCAAGATGGATTTGAACTTTTCCAAAGCGGACAGTACGTAAGTTAACAACTTGGGCATGAGGTCGGGTCGTTACACGATTTGCTCCACCAAGACTAGTTTCTCACACCCTGTTGGCCATTGCCGAATTAGAAGGAGACAGACTTTGCTGTTTTAATTGTGGGGATGTTGTTCACAGCCAAGCAGATTGTGACAAGCAGAAGCAGAAAAGGGGATTTTTTACTGATGCCTTGATGATGAGGGATGTTCAGCAGATCCTGTTTATGATGAAGTTTCGTTTCCAGAAGCCTTGGTAGAAGACAGTTTCGATAGCCCCCGTAATTTTGGCTAAGAGGTAACTGATGAGATGGTTCAGGGCTGGTTAGAGCAAGGTATAGATGTTGTGAATATCTGACAAAGGTATTGTGAAATTGAATTTCTTACCAATTTAGATTCATCGCCTGGTTTAGTGCAGCAAGGCTTGGAGACTGGTTTAGTTACGGGCACAGATAAAGGAAGTAGCTTTGATCACCATGCAACACATAGTAAGCCCTTGTTTGGTGTAGATTAAAATTAGATTTTTAGTAGATATTGATAAAAGTTGATGGAATGTGAGGTTGAAAAGTTGTGGGACCAATGAAATACGTGGTTAATATTGATTGTTTGATTTTGACTTTGATTAAAATTTAATTTTAATCAATACCAAACACGGGCTAATTGTCTTTATGAGGGGTGCTGAACCGGGCTGCTGATTTGGGTCTTCAACTAAGTGCAACGAGCAATGAACAATTCGCAAAGGTTGCAGTCATCTGATATGGTATCCACCGGGTTTCTTTCTTTTTTAGGGGAAAACACTCCTCTTTGTTGGGTAACTTGGGTTGCTTGTAGATGCAAATCTTGATAGATGCAAATTATTGGAGTTGTAAGTTTATCATTTTTCGAAATTTTCATTTCTCCAGAGAATTGCCTAAATCCTTTATGCTGTCTTGAAATGGAATTATGGAAGACTTCCTGAAAGCAGACTAGAAAATGCATCAGGTACCATTCTTTCACCCCTTGTCCTTGGTCCCCCTATTGAAGAAGTTGCACCACTAATCAAAGATTAAATATATCCAGAACAACATCACCATGTTCCTCTAATCAGTCACATAAATTGCAATTTATCAATTAATGCTGTTTAAATGGGTGAAAAAGTCACATCTTTATTTGAGCGGCTATAGAGAAAATCCAAAAGTCGGGTGTTGGAGACAAGGAGCCATGTGAGTTCTATCATCTAAGGCAATTGTTCGACACCTTAAAATCTAAAGATAATAAACTAGTCTTGAGGCGACATCTTGCAGTCGTCGAATTACTATAAGCCCATGTTTGAAACCCATTTTGAGGATAATAGAAATTTTGGAATAGTGATTGATGTGAGAATGTGTGGTGGAAAAGTGATGAAAAGTTTTTGATTTGTGTGTAATATTATTTTATTTGGAGAATGTGTGATTAAAATGAATAATGAGAATGGGAAATTAATGGGTGTCAAACGAGAGCTAAGTTGAATTTATTTTTCAATCACATATTTAAATTATAATAAAAATATGTTAACTTGATAAAGTGATTAAATCAAAGTTTACCTTGCTTCCACTCCCTTTTCAATTTTCTAGTAATTACATCATAGTTACAAATTGTTCATTAAATGAATGATGGTGATTAAGAGAAGCCAGTGAGCCATGAATCTTCTTGTTTTCTAATGTCTTAAGACCTGATATGAAAGGTTTCTCGTATTCTTGTTTTCACACTTCACATTGTCGCGCTTTATCCGATTGCCAATTGACAACAACTATATGTTAAATTCTTGCATTCTTCTCATTTGTCTTCTAAATCAAGGAGGTTGTCTCCGTCCTTGTTCACATATTCGTTTTCATACCAGGAATAAGCTTATTTTCTTGTTGCTGTATGAGTTTATTAAAGATTATTATCAGTAATTTCTATCTGAATCTGGAGCCCAAGCTTATATACCAAATGACGCGAACCCGATAGCGGGATCAACGTGAAAATCGCTAAATTAATTGAAAACACTAAGAAAGCCCAAATTCAGGTTATATACGGCGAATCTCGACCCGTAAATTATTGAACCAAGCAATCAAACAAAATCAAAATTTGAATGAACTCTTGATTACAAAACCAACGAACCTCGATTTGCGAACGCCACAAAAAATGTCTAATCATTTGATAAGTTCTAAAAGTTGAACGTCACAAATATAACAATATTTGATAAATTCGGTAGTCATTCAAGAACCATTAGAGAAAAATTCTCAATTTCATATTCATGTCAAAAGTCTTGGTTTCAAAATAGATCATATTTATATGAAACTTTGAAAAAACCCTAATTTAGTTAGATAATCTCGTGCTTAATTCAAATAGATCACAAAAAATGCTAAAAATATGGTATATAAGTCAAACTGGGAAACTACCAAAAAAGATAAAATTCTCGCCAAGTTTTTATACTATTTTCCGCCAACTTGTTCTCGACATATTTCTATGCGATTGCAAGTCAAAAGTACCATGCACCCGCGTGGTCTTGTGCAGATTTTCGTGACAATTCCGAATTGTACTCATGGGTGAAAATCCGACACCCGTTGAGAGTTATGCCCATTTTAATCCACATTACTCGTTTTCTTTCCAAATATCTTCCAAACCTTGAATCCAACTCGTTTTGACTCCCGAGCCCTTCGCGAAACTTGAACCTTGACTTGTTAACTTCACCCATCTAAACTCCATTGCTTAAATCTTTGACTCATATGACCCGACCAAGTAATTGTCTATCTCGGATCATATCATAATGTCAAAGAAAATCTGTTATTTGAGCTGAATAATGAAAATTATTGAATCTCTTCTACATTATTCAAATTACGACTTTTAAACAATTAGATACAGTTTATTCATTTTCAATAGTTCAATGCCATGAAAATTATCTTCACATTTTGACCAGCAAACATTAATGATGATATCATTCTTTAGTGAAGTGAATAAATAGGAAATACCACTTTCCCAGTCAATGCATCCTCTTATCCAAATGCCACAGCTACCACACTAATCAGTTTTTCAGAATCTTAAGAATGAAAAGGTTTGAGAATTTACAAGAGATACATTTGGCAACATTATACCTTTTTGCAATCTCCATTAATGGAATGGCAGAATGAGCAACAAAACTACATTCCAATACAAAATGGATGAGTGAAAACAGCAATCAAAGGTGTGCTTGTGTGATAGTAAAGTATATGGAAACAAATACCATAGATTCAGAGATTTCTCTCTCGCTCATGAAGTATAAATTTTCATCAAAGATTGCATATGCAGTGGAATTTTCAGTCTTCTCAGTATCCTCGGCTCCCTTTTTCCCTATTTTTATGTTCCTTAACCTCTCGTGCCAGTCCTGCTTTGTTTTTATTGGTGCTGGCATGCTTCTCTTATTTCTCACTTCCTGACAACTCTGCACCATCAGATTACATTATTTACTCAAAGCCGGGCATTACCCTGATGCAGCAATTGTTCAACACTTCTCAGTAGAAGCAATTGGAAAACAACCTGAATTGTCATGCAAGCATGCACCGTGCACAAAAATGTAGTAAGAAAATTGCACCAATCCGAAGAAACCAGCAAAAAGAACCAAATTGAAATCTGTATTATAATTTTAACATCAAGAACTTGGAGAAAATAGAGAACGTTAAAAATGCAACGTGGTGGATGGCTTATCGAGATTATCATTTGCTGGTTAATTCGATCACGCATAGTCTACAATTAAGTCAAAATTGAAAAAAATCCACTTGGATCTCAAAAAGGTGTTTAATATGGTATAAAGGCACGTTAAGTTTCAATGAGCAATTTGATCCGATTAATATTCGCAGCGATGTAGGACAATTGGCGTTAGAATTTGAAGAAGAATTAGACCGAAAATTGGCTAAAAAAACTGTTCCGAAGAAACGAGGCATAACTTTTTGCACCAGTATCAGATTTTCTATTATAATATGTTTTCGAAAACATCTTTCAACACTCCATGTCGTCCCAACCCGGGTTATGTTGACGTCGTTTCCAGTCCCAGATTCGCAATTTAAGGTGTGTTACCGAGCCGTCAAAGTTTTAACGTTATTTTTGTTCTTTTCGTTTTTAGTTGCTTTGATTTAGTGGATGTCTAATTTGATCTTTTTGCTTAAATTACGGTTTTCAGAGACTATTTAAAGGCTCTTTTGTTTCTGAATAATGACAATTCAATTTTGGAGGCTATTATTTTCTTGTGAATTACAATTCTCTCTCGTTTGGGTTTACGTTTGTAAATCTAGAACTTCCGTTCTGCGTCACATGGCACGCGGATTTCAATATTAGTTTGTTCAAACGAACCATTATCTTGCACACGACATTGTTAAAGGGATAAATAAATATGAATATAAGGTTGAACGGAGCACAAGTCTTGATACCCAAATTTTGACAAAACTGGCGTCATTTCAAGTCGACATCAAAGTCAAACTTTAAATCCACTTCCATGAATACAACTGGAGATCAAAGTCAAACTCTAAATCCACTTTCATCTCTTGGTTTTCTGATTATGAAACTCCCCGCCACACAAAAAAAATTAAAATTCTACATTTTCCATAATCAAACGGCATGATCCATTACAAATTCATAGAAATATAATCGATGAACTTCGATTCATCCCCGTCCTTCGTAGACCCCGGCCTTAATTCAATCGGTGGTTGTTTATCTATATTCTCAGCAATTTCAACAAATTTCCAAAATCAAATTAAAAAAAAAACAAACAAACAATTTTTGTAATGAATCCTAAAAATAGTAAATGAAATTATAGTTGGTGCACCTCGATGGGATATAAAATCAGATTTTTTAATGTCCGTAAAGACTTTCTCCACTTTAGCCGCAGCGGAATGGAGGGTGGTCTTGGCTTTGGTTACAAACGATGTTTCCATTGTTTCCTACTCCGGGGGTGCGTACGTTAAGCAACCAAAACAACATTGAGACACGAAACCACGCAGATTAGAGGAAGAGAAATCAAATTAGCCATTTTGTAATTGTACTGTGCGAGCTAAGGTCAACGCTTCACCACCCATTTGTTAGGAATCTACTTAATCATGCGCAGAAGATATTAAACAATTTTCAATTCCCAAACAAGGATATGTTTTATGTTTAGATAGAAACTGTGATAAGAATTGTACCTTTGATGAACTCTACAAACTCTTTTGCTGATTCTGGAACTCGAATGATCACGATCTGCAATCCAAATTATCCAATTGTCCAGTCTCCAATGGAGATTCACATAGAGAACAAGAATGATAATGATGGCTAGGGTTTTCTTTTCTTGTGCTAGTAAGAATAATAAAAATTATTTCTATTGATTTTTCCAAACCCTAATAGCCTATTAATACAAGTTCAAACGGGCTTGGTCCATCTCTTAACTTAACTCGATCTAATATTTAATTAATCAAATTAATTAAATCTGGTCCATGAATTAATTAATCCAATTAATTAATTCAGGTCTATTAATAAGCAACTCAATTAATTAATTATCCAACACTTGTCAATTAATTAATTCATAAATCTCATTCTTCCTGTTCTCTTTTGTGTGTGACCCATTAGGTTCACAATCACGATATCTAACGTCGTGAATTATTATTTTGATCTAATCGAAGTCGATATATTAAAACACTCTTTTAATTTATCACTAATTCACATTCGTCGTCCCAGATTGATATCTAACAATGTGTCGGACAATACATGTAACGAAAAATGTCACATGGTGTGATAAAACCAAACTTGTTCGTTTACCGTGAAACTATAATCCCTTCGTCAATATGATCCAATCAATTATGAGATATGGATATATTTCGATCTCAATTATCGATCATATATTTTATCCCATTGTTAAATCAATGTAAGTCGAAAACTCATTTTCGACTTATTAGTTCACCTTGGCCAAGGATTTCATTATCAACTTAACTGGATAAAATACAGATCATAATCGCTTACTATCTAAGAGTGACAAATCTTTTATTGATCATTCACAACCTTCATATAATTCTTGACATACCCGAACGATGTCGTATTAGTGATCCTTGGCAGAGCAACATCCAACATCATCAAAGTATGAATGTCCTCATACAAAGCACTATGATGACCTCAAGTCAAAGGACCAATTCCACTACCAAACGTTAGAGATTAACTACTGACACTCAAAAGTTATCCATGTGGAATCTCCCAACGGGTCTCCAATGTTTTGTTCTATAACAAAACATCCACATGTTCATTCAAGTGTCACCACACTTCAGCTTGTGAGATCGGCTACTTACTTCACAAGTAAGAAATGCCACACGTGATGGTCTATCCGTAATAACGATATCCGTATCTCGTTATTACATACGACTACGAACTATTTAAGATTCAGTCATATGTAATTTGTATCTCACAATCACAACTTCTTGTGATTGACAAATCACTAAAACTTGAATCTATGGACTCTATTATTTAATTTATTAAAATATTAATTTAATTAAATAATAGATACCATAAATATGCATCAATTATATATATTACAAGTGTTTATATCCAAAGTTGATTGGACCTAGGGCATAACACTTACAAATTCACATTTGCATTAGATCCAATCACTTATGTATATTATACCATAAGAGTCTACATGACAATCATGTTTATGCTGCGACAACTCTTTGTCAATGGATATGCAATTCAATAACTTGTGGAAATTTGTTCTTTCTTTACGTCATTTCATTGTATTATCTTTTCAATGAGATAATACCGCATTAATACATGTTTGAATCATTGATAAGACCTTAGTTCCTTCACTTGCACGATGGCTTCATTGTTATCACAATGCAGAAGCATGTTATCAACAATGTTAGGAAATACTCCAAGTTCATTAATGAACTTCCTTATCCATACCACAACTTTTGTTGCTTTCTAAAGTAATGATGTATAAGGCCTCTACTATTGAATCAACGGTTGTTTTCGATTTGGAACCTTTCCAACATATCGCTTAAGAGTAAACCAATATCCTAATTGAAATATGATATCATTCTAGTCTGACTAGAAGTTAGCATCAGTGTATCCATGAACTCTCAGTTCATTTTCTCCATATAAAATTGATATGATTCGGGATGCGCCATAATTTATCAAGACTTTTGATAATGAATTAACGAGATTTTTTTCTCATTTGGTTCTTGAATGAACTACCGAACTTATCAAATATATTTTTATATTTGTGGCGTTCAACCTTTAAAACTTATCAAAGGATTAGGCTCCCTTTGTGGTGTTCACAAAATCATGGTTCTTGTTTCCACACATCAATGGGTCTAGGGTTCAATATACCTTAGATTCTTAGTTCGTAAGGCTCGGGTCAGGATTCTATCGTATACAATCTGAATTTCGGCTTTCCTGACATTTTCAATTAATTTCGCGATTTTCACGTTGATCTCACTCCCAGGTTCACGTCATTTGGTATCAGAGCTTGGGCTCCAGATTCAAGTTCTATCTTTTCTTTTGTTTTGAATCTTTTTTTTCTTATGTCCAATAATATTTTTGAGTCTTAGATCCAGAAAATTTTAAAAAAAAAGAGTCAAAAATTGTTTTTGGGCTAATCTAGCATCCAAATCAACTTTCATTGGTTTCTTTGATCTCGTAGTCCAATTTTGAGTTTATAAAAAAATTACTGTTCATCCGTACGATACTATTCATTTGTACCGAGTCCCAAAAAATTCGTTCTTTCTTCGTTTGTGTTCATAAGTAAGAAAACAAATTTTTTATTGCTCATCTATGTCTAATTCATCATCTTGTTATTAGAAATATTTTTCCTAATATCGTGAGAAAATCTATATAAAGGGGATGGATAGTGATTGGGGATATATTTTTCAAACTCGGTGTTATGTGGATAGTAAGGTATGCAGTTTAGCTATTGATAGGGACTACATATCAAACTTGGTTAGCATCACTATGGTTGAAGAAATGGGGTTACCTGTAAAACAACATCCCAGTCCTTATAGGATGATTTAGTTGAAGGGGTGTGGAAAGGTAGATGTGATCGAGCAGGCTCTAATAAAATTCACCCTTGCGAGATATAGTGATGGGGTGTGGTGTGATGTAGTTCCCTTGAGGTCGTACCATGTCTTGTTGGAGAAATCTTGGAGGCATGAGGAGAAAGTTGTGTATAATGTGGTGACGAATAGGTATAGCTTTCTTCGGGATGGAATGAAAATCACTATGGCTGGCTTGGCAACACAAGGGACTTATGATGATCAACTCAAAGTGAGAAGAGAGGGAGAGAGAGAGAGAGAGAGAGAAAATAATGAGGTGGCTAAGTGTGATGAAAAAAGAGATGAGCCTCATGAGAGAAAATAGGTAGAAAACAAAAATGGGATTGGAGAGGGGACAAAAAATGAAAAGGGGCCACAAGAGGTAAGCGAAAGTGATCCTTCAGGGAGAAAAGAAAGGTCAGAAGTGAGCTTGATTGAAAATAAGGGTGAGGGAGAGAGAGCTTTGGTGAAAACTAACAATTTCCTCCCTAATTTGGCTATTTCTGTTTTGCAGGTTACTGAAGATTTTATTCCAGCAAACTACCCCATTGGAATACCACCCGACCCAGAAATTGAGCTTCAGTTGAATTTCTCTTATTTGCCAAAAGTTAACTTTGTTATTCCCGAGGAGATGAAGGAGTATCAAAGGTATTGGAGGAGTTTCATATGCAGAGGGCTGAGTAAAGAAGATGATCGAAGGGACAACATTGGTACATTAGAAGTGATATTGTTACAAGTGCATGAACCAAGTAAAGCAAGGAGGATGCATGGATATTCATCAGATGGAGTTGCTATGGGAACATCCCAAACTTGTAAGATCAAACAATCGAGGTGAGCACACTTTGATCCAGGTGAAGGTGATTAGGTATACAATCGAAGGCACGGGTTCGAGTTCAAATGAGGTCCAAATATCATCCTAGAGGTGATGGGCCGTTTCATGTTCTTGCATTGATTGGTAGCAAGGGTTATAATCTAGGCATTGAGGTACGAATTCGAGGATAAATCCGCTTGAAGAGGGAGAGTATGATATGATTCGGGATGCGCCACAATTTATCAAGACTTTTGATAATGAATTAACAAGATTTTTCTCTCATTTGGTTCTTGAATGAACTACCGAACTTATCAAATATATTTTTATATTTGTGGCGTTCAACCCTTAGAACTTATCAAAGGACTAGGTACTCTTTGTGGCGTTCGCAAAATCATGGTTCTTGTTTCCACACATCAACGGGTCTAGGGTTTAATATATCTTAGGTTCTTAGTTCGTGAGGCTCGGGTCAGGATTCTATCATCTACAATCGAAGGCGGCGGGCTCGAGCTCAAAAGAGGTCCAAATTGCATCCTATAGGTGATGGGTCGTTTTATGTTCTTGCATTGATTGGAAGCAAGGGTTATAATCTGGGCATTGAAGGTACGAATTCGAGGACGAATCCTCTTGAAGATAGAGAGTATGATATGATTCGGGATGCGCCACATTTTATCAAGACTTTTGATAATGAATTAACAAGATTTTTCTCTCATTTGGTTCTTGAATGAACTACCAAACTTATCAAATATATTTTTATATTTGTGGCGTTCAACCCTTAGAACTTATCAAATAATTAGACACCATTTGTGGCATTTGTAAAATCATGGTTCTTGTTTCCGCACATCAACGAGTCTAGGGTTTAATATACCTTAGGTTTTTGGTTCGTAAGGCTCCAGTCAGGATTCTATCGTCTACAACCTAAATTTGGGCTTTCCCGACGTTTTCAATTAATTCTCGATTTTCTATTATGAAGAAATTATTTGACAACCATGATTTCAACAAATGAAATATAAAGACATTGTTTCCTATAATATGTCTCGTACATATAATATTAGGAATGCGATAATGCTCTCATTATCTTCTTGTAAACACACAATTCGTCTTCATTTTGAAAAAATCAAACATTTTGACTTTTACATCAAATCGAAGATTTCAACTCTAAGAGGCTTGTTTCAATCCATATTGATCATTTTCTTGTAAACTCATTTACAACATACGGGTTAGAATATATTCACAAAAATATGTTTCGAATTTAAATCACCGCAAATGCCCTGTTCGTTGACAAGTAATAAAGTGGAAATTCTAGAATTTCGAATATCGTTCCCACGAGGATTGATTTAATTAATGATTTTTATTATCGTGACCTTAACCGAATCTATTAAAATTGATATGAGTATTTCAGTTTCTATGATTAAACTAAAACTAGCATGCAAATTAAACTAAAATAACAACTTAAATGTAAAATGACATTTCAATGCAAAATATTTAAATGAAATTAATGTATGAGAAAGCGCACTAGGATCCCGAATCACCAAGCAAAGTTCCCTTTTAACCTCTATTTCACAATTTGATAACACGATGAATTGGTCGAAGAATCAATATTTCTAACTTATTCAACAATCTCTTTCGAGTATAATTGATTATATTCTAGCATATCATTTAACTATATTTCTATGACAAATGCAATATACAAGAATGCATGACGTTTTGTAAACACTTAGAAATTCACGTAAAGTATAGCGTTATATTTATATCCCCTATCGGACTCTACGATGATTTATACCTTGTAGAATCTATTTCCTTTCTTTCGAATACATAAAATAAACCACTCAAATTCATAAAACTATTGCGCATATAATTGTAAAGACAAGAAAGTGCATATAAATCATTCAACATCCATCAAACGTGTTTAAATATCAAATTGAAAAATAGAAAGTATAAGCTCACAATGCGAGATTCATCATTCACCTAGTACATAAACTAGTAGGGGATAGAATAAAAGAACAATAAAAATAATAAAAGGAAAACATCACCAAGAACTTGGATGAAATCTTGGAGCTTGATGTAAAAAACCATGTTCTTGCCTTCTTCTTAGCTTTATAATGTGTTTTTTTCTCTCAAAGAATGTGTAACCCTAGTTTCTAGACGAATTTGAGCTTTTATAGTTGCCCTATAATTATTACCATACGAGTTGGAGTTGAATAAGGAAACCAAAAAATTCGTCCCGAAAACCTTCCTTGCGGCCTCATGGTTATTTTCCATGCACCCACAAGGAACAAATTTTTTTCTGAATTTTTTACATGTAACCATGCTTGCGGTCGCATGGTTAATTATACATTGCGGCTGCATGGTATAGTTAACTATCAAAATTCTTCATTTTGGTCTTCCAACTTCAGTTTCTCTTGTCTTGACCTCTTTTGTTCATTCCTTTCCTCCAATCATCCCATGAATTCCTTAATTTATGATTAAGCACATGTCCACCCTTGAGTTGGCCTCAAGTCATCTTTTGGTTATTTGCATTTTGATCCCTGAACTTTCATTTTCCTCCTTTTAGCCCATTTTCTCTATTGTTCATCAAATTTCCACCATAATCTTTATTGTTGTCCTACAAACACAATTTACACAAATTAAGCTCTATTCCGAATGTTTATCGACAATTATTCATGTTTATGAACCAAACTAAACGTATAAAAACGCCCTTATCAGAATCCATTAGGCGGGTCGACCAAGGTCCAAACTTTGGTTACATACATCGGATTTCATAGCCTTCTGCTATCTCGACGAGTCAACACTTTGACTTTGCTTATTCATAATCAATAGGTTCATCATCCTCGATTAGTAATCATGGATTCTTACCTTCCAAAAGTCGAATGATCCTACAAGATTTACATGGAGCTAACATGCCCTCAGAAGTCTCAACTTCCTGATCAAGAGTATGTCACTCGGTAGGTGTGGGATCAGACTCAGGTTCATCTACTTGGTCAACTATATCTGTGAATTCTTGAACTCCTTCAAGATTTATTCTGCTCCCACTATCTTCCCTAGGATAAACACTTTCTCTAGGAGAATGATATATCTTGAGATGAACACATTCTTCTCAATAGGATTATAATTGATATCAATTTGTCTCTTGGATATCACACAAATATATATTCATCGGATTTAGTTTCAACTTTATTCGATTCAGTGCGCTTCATACAAGCGTCGCAGCCCAAACTTTCATATGAGAAAAGTTGGGCATTCTGTCTTTCCATAACTCTTATGGATTTTGTCAACCGATTTAGATAGGACATGACTTAATGCGTAGCACGTGGCAATCAGTGCATGACCTCCAAATAATTTTGGAATGTTTGCATTGCTTATTTTTAGTTGCACTATATATAATAGTGTATGATTCCTCATTTCAGAAACGCTATTATATTGCAATGTATGTGGAGAGATCCACTGCGAGAGAATCACATTCTTCTTTTAGATAATCGAAAATTCTACATTTTAGATATTCTCCATATCAATCAAATCTTAGTGTAAGAATATATATACCTATTTGCTTCTTAATTTTTAGTTTGAATCCTTTGAACATTTCAAGAGTTTCATACTTGAATTTCATCAAATATACATGACCATTTTTAAAATAATCGTATAGTAAATATGATGAGATAAGAGAGATTTTATCTAGTATTAATTGATATGAGTCCACATACATCACTATGTATTAGATCTAATAATTATGCAGATCTTTCTCTTTTTCAAGTAAAAAAGATTTGGGCACTCTGTCTAATAGGCATGATTCGCATTTGTCAAATGATTTAAAATTATTTGATCCAAATATACATTTCCATGTAAGTTTGGAATTACATTATTATTTATGTGATCAAATCTGCAGCACCAGATATAGGTGTTATTCAGATTATCATTTTTATGCCTTTCAATTTCTATACTCATTATAGCATACTCAATATTTAGAATATAAATGTCATTTTGTAATTTACCATAACCATTAAGATCTTATCAAGATAAAAAGGAACAACAATTGTCCTTAACATTAAAATAATTCATGTTCAAACATAAAATTTATTTAATGCTCTTGGTAATGGTAAGAACAAAATAATATTTCTCTAATTCTAATATTAAGCGTAAAGGCAAAGGCAGGAAGTAGCTCCTACATGCAATGCAGCAACATTCGCTCATTTTCAATGTACATGTCAACTTCTCTCTTTTGTAGTGATCTACTTCTATTTAGTTTCTGTATATTTATACAAATATAATATCCATATCTGGTATACAATACCCATGAAACTAATGAAATAGCTATAAGCCTTGCAATTTCTTTTCCAATAATATATCATTCAAAAATGATAATAAGGGTCATTAGGTTTGCTATTGTCATTATTCACTTTAACTGTCTTAGCCATCTTGATTGTTTCCCTAAAGCATTCTTTAGACTTTCCTAAAGGAATCTATGACTAAGATTTGCCCACTACAAACATAGATATTGAGTTTAACAGTTTTAAGCATGTTCAGCAACTCAATAAGTGTGTATTCGAATTTATTTATGTTAAATTCATAATTAGTTATGAATGACTCTCCGGCAGATATTGCAGAACCAAGTCATACTTAGTTCTTTGTTCATAACTGAACTCAATTGAGACAACTTCTTAAAGTAGTCAACGTCTTTAGCACACCAGCACTGGTTGAAGACTCTTCTGTCATTATGCATTGGTATAGTTGCTAGGAAATCTCATATCTTTTCACACGTGATTGTTCATCATTCAACACATTGATATGAAGAATCATGTGTTAGCATCTATACTCTTATGTTACTTTTGTAACTCGGGTAACATAGTCGCAAACATCACACATGTTGCAGTACTATCGTCATCACTGTGTTTATTATTATAGTAGCCACATCTTCCTTTGTCGAGTCATCAACAAATGTATGTGGAAAAGGCTACTCAGGGACATAATCGATTTTTCATGCCTGAGAACAATTCTCAAATTGCGGTGTCAATCAAAAAAAATTGGTTTGGTTGTGGCATCCAATATGCTTCTCAAATACATATGGTTACTCAACATTCAATAAATGTAAACGATGAAAAGTAAAAGAATAATATATATAATGTATCAATTAATTTAACATGGTCTTTTATTAAATTAATTTCGCTCATACTGTTTAATTCAAATTTATAACTCTCTCACATAAATTTATGGAATCCATACTTGATTTCCAGTGGGATGTGATCTCATTTGTTATATTAAAACATTGAGTGTACTCACCAAGCATTAATAAAACATTTGGGTAGATACTATTATCAATTGTATCTCCATACAACTCTCAAATCATTAAGTTAACAACTATTTGTCTTTACACATCTTATGTATTAGTTTAACACGTCTCTAAAATTTATCTCCTTGAGTGTACTCAACAAAAGATAAATTTTAGTTAAGTCAAACCCATCATTCAAAAATATCTAATATTTATAGTGTCAAACATATCCCTAATAGACCAGCATTGAGTGTACTCAACAAGTTGAGATCGATTTAGGACTCTCATTTTTTACTATAATGATGGAAGGCGAATATAAATATGACTTAATATTTTAACATACCTCTAAAATTTATCTCCTTGAGTGTACTCAACAAAAGATAAATTTTAGTTAAGTCGAACCCATCATTCAGAAATATCTAATATTTCACAATGTCAAACATATCCCTAATAGACCAGCTTTGAGTGTACTCAACAAGTTGAGATCGATTCGAGACTCTTGTCTTTCACTATAATGATGGAAGACAAATATAAATATGATTTAATACTTTTCAAAGGGAGTTTTGCATGCAAAGGTCTCATTGTAATAATTATATATATTTTATTATACATCAAGCATGCAAATAAACATACATATAATATTGTGGATGATTATGGACTTATACTACCTAATCTTTCTGAGCCATAAGAAATACTAGTTGGTCAGTTCCTATGGGGTATAGCATTGATTCATATAATACTCCATCTTCATGGTTTCCTTTTTTTCTTGTATCTTCAATTAGTTCGGCCACAACATGTTTCATATACTAGTTGGCACATAGACCTGAATAACATTGGACGCGCATGCCCATAATAATAACAATAATAACGGACTCGTACGTCCAAAATAAATTAAGAGCTCGCAGGCCCATAAAAACAACAAAAATGAAATTAACTAATCAACACATCCACATGGTCGAGTCAATAATCATTCACTAATTAAACATTCATCAAATAAATGAATTCCTATATAATATCTAATATTATATACAAACATGTTTCAAGTCTCTAGTAATAAAAGTCGTCTAAACTAAATTAGACAAATGGATTGAGACAATTAATTAATTAATCAATTAATTAATTTAATTAATAGGTATATTAAATTAAAATCAAATTTTAATTTTATATGCCAAATTAGAATCTCATTCTAATTCCACTATTATAGGGTGGAACTATTTAATTAAAATTAAATTTTAATTAAATGTCAAATTAGAGTCCAACTCTAATTTCAAAACTTAAAGCGATTGAATTTAATTAAAATAAAGTTTAATTAAATACAAAAATTAGAGCTCAACTCTAATTCCAAGATATTAGGGCGAACATATTTAATTAAATCAAATTTTAATTAAATACAAAACTTGAGTCCAACTCTAATTCTAAGAAAAATCTTAGGGTGTGACAATTTAATTAAAATCAAATTTCAATTAAATGTCAAATTGGAGTCCAACTCTAGTTTCAAGAATATATTATGGTGGACAATTTAATTAAAATCAAATCTTAATTAAATAATAAATTAGAGTCCAACTCTAATTTAAATTGAATTAACATTTTAATTTAGGATAAAACTCCTAAATAAAATAAAACTCAATTTAGGGTCAAAGTTTAATATTTAAATTAAATCCAATTTTAACAAAAATATAAAAAGTAGTCAAATTTAAATAGAATTTTAAACGGGTCAAAATTGAGATTTTAGATCAAACCCATTTGAAAATCAAATTCAAAACCATTTTAATATTTAAATTCAAAACCATTTAGAAAATTGCAAATTGACTCAAGTTTAAAATTGTAAACCACCATTTCATTAATTTAAATTACACAATATGGCCCTTTTTCAAATAATTGCAAATTTGACCTAGATTCACAATTCCAGGCGGGAGCCTACAATTTCATAAATTGCAGGAGAGGCCTCAGCCTCCATCCGTTCCTAAAAAACTCTATATTCACCCAATTTTTTTTATTAACAGCGCCAGTGATGGTGCCGCATTACCTACTGCGGCGAATCGTGGCAGCTGTCATACAGCGGCGGCATCCGCCACTTACAACAGCGTTCACGCTACTGTTGACTGCAGTTGCTGCTGTCGCAACAACGACAATCGTTGCTGCTCAGCATCCTTCCCGGCAGCGTGCAACGCTGCAATGTCCAACGGCGGTGTTGTCGTCGGCAACCCCTTTGACCCGATCCCTTTTTTTCTTTTTTTTTTCATATTCAAAATTTGTTTTTCTTTTCAAAACCAGATTTTTGAAGATAAAAACATTTTTTCATTATTGCTAGATTCAAGAAGAACATGAACAATCAACTTTTGACTGTTATATAACGAAACAATTTCCAACCAACACAAGGTAGGCTCTGATACCATTGTTAGGAATCTACTTAATCATGCGTAGCGGAAAGTAAACAATTTTCAATTCCCAAACAATGATCTGCTTTATGTTTATATAGAAACTATGATAAGAATTGTACCTTTGATGAATTCTACAAACTCTTTTGTTAATTCTCAAACTTGAATGATCACGATCTGGAATCCAAGCTGTCCAATTGTCCAGCCTCCAATGATAATCCACACAGAGAACAAGAATGACGGCTATGGTTTTCTTTTCTCATGCTAGCAAGAATAATAAAAATTATTTCTATTGATTTTTTCAAACCCTAATAGCCTATTAATACAAGTCCAAACGGGCTTGACTCATCTCTTAACTTAACTCGATCCAATATTTAATTAATCAAATTAGTTAAATCTAGTCAATGAATTAATTAATACAATTAATTAATTCAAGTCTATTAATAACCAACTCAATTAATTAATTATCCAACACTTGTCAATTAATTATTTGGTAAATCTCATTTTTCTTGTTCTCTTTTGTGTGTGACTCATTAGGTTCCCAATCACGATACCTAACGATGTGAATTATTATTTTGATCAAATCAAAGTCGATAAATTAAAATACCCCTTTTAATCTATCACTAATTCACATTCGTCGTCCCAAATTGATATCTAGCAATGTGTTGGGGCAATACATGTGACGGGAAATGTCATGTGGTGTGACAAAACAAACTTGTTCGTTTACCATGAAACTATTATCCCTTTGTCAATATAATCGGATCAATTATGAGATATGGATATGTGTTGATCTCAATTAGCGATTATATCTTTTATCCCACTGTTAAGTCAATGTAAGTCGAAAACGAGTTTTCGACTTATTAGTTCACATTGGCCAAGGATTTCGTTGTCAACTTAACTGGATAAAATACAAATCATAATCTTTTACTATCTAAGAGTGACGAATCCTCTATTGATCATTCACAATTGATCAGATTGACCAATTTCACTGCCGAACATTAGAGATTAATCACGACACTCAGATAGTTATTCACGTGGAATCTCCTAGCGGGTCTCTAATATTTTATTCTATAACAAAACATTCACGTTTTCATTCAAGTGTCACCACACTTCAACTTGTGAGATCAACTACTTACTTCACAAGTAAGAAATGTCATACGTGATGGTCTATCCGTAATAACGATATACGTATCTCGTTATTACATACGACCACTGACGATTTAAGATTCAATCATACGTAATTTGTATCTCACAATCACAACTCCTTGTGATTGACAAATCACTAAAACTTGAATCTACGGACTCTATTATTTAATTTATTAAAATATTAATTAAATTAAATAATAGATATTGTCATAAATATGTATCGATTATATATATTAAAAGTGTTTATGTCCAAAATTGATTAGACCTATGGCATAACACTTACACCATTTTCTAGGAATATCTTTCTAGGAGCACTCACCTAATATGGAAAAGAAATAAAATCATATAATGGGTTGTCGTTTAAATTTTTTTTTTATGACCCAAGTGTCCAAATTTCGCCCGATTAATCCGAAGGAGTGGCGGTCTTCCCCTGGTTCGCCACCCGGGTTAATCCGGATGCAGTCACAATTTATACACACTTGGGTCGGACATTCGACGGTTCTCCTTCCTGTGGACCACTGTCTTCCAACATTTAAATAACTTCCAGCTGTCGCGGAGATTCGAACATTCGATGCTCCGTAGAGAACCCTCCTACTTTACCATTGTGACATGCCCGTGGGGGCATTGGCGTTTCAATGATGTTACGACTTTTAAATTTATTTTTATTTTCCAACTATATATTTTTTTCCCCGAAATTCGTTTTGATAAATTGTGTTCGAGGCTTGACAGTGAATTAGGTGACTTCACAATGAAGATCTACAATTCCTTTATTTCATTTTCGAGGACGTTTATTCTATTATAAAAAGTAAAAAGCTATTCTGATCCAATCGAGAGATCGTTCCTTTTCTGATCGTTTATTTTGATCGTTTCCATAATAATAGATTTTTGGGGGCACACTTTTCCACTAGTATTGATGAACTTTGTACCACTCCCATTTCAAATTGAATAATTCTGGCAAGCCAGAATTATTTTCACACCCCTCACACGGGGCCGGCCCCACATATATTAAAATATATATATTGTGCGGACCCAATCATGTGTGTTGTCTGTACAATTTCTGTAAAAAAAAATTATGTACGCCAATGGGGGTTGTTTCAAATTATTGGGGCATTTTCTTCTTGTTGTTTGGTAGCAATCAATCTCTTTTTGACATCAAAATTAAACTGAATATAATATTACAGTGGACATGATCGATTTTAACTTATTAATTCTTTAAAATTTCAAAGTCTACCATATAGAACAAAAACAAGTATACAAATACTAAAAATATAGATTGAATTATAACAAACAGATGAAATCCATACTGTGTGTGTAGTGTACATATTAGTGTATGCATTTCATATAGCAGTCAATTGTTGCATAGTAATGGGGGTTACATATTCTTGTGAATTACTAAAAAGAATGTCAATAAAAGCACGAGCTGTTGTCTGTGTAGGATGGTATACGTCCCAAAAAACATGAGTACTTCTGTTCGAACAATATTCTGAAACGGGGGTGCAAGGAACCCTGGCTCTCAATTTCCCTAGTCCACAACAAGCAGCCTTAGTCTCATTGAAACCTGTCGATAACAACCCCGGTTCTTAAATTACATAATCGTAGTCCGAAAAATTGATAAAAGTGAAGTAAATTTAACCTATCAGTTCATGTTGATTTATTAATGTTAAGAATATCGGGCGTACCATAAGTTGTGGGATTGTCGATAAAGTTTGTAAAGATACTGTATGTATCGAGATAAGAGTAGTGCATGTTCGTAAGCTCTGATTTCAAGTCTTGCAACATTGATTGGAGTCCTTGGTTGTAATTTTTCGACAAGGAGTTTACTTCTGCATTGCATTCATTAGTTGTACTTTGAAATCTTTGCTTTGGTGCGCAGCCAATTGGTGCAGTGCCAACAATCAAAAATTTACGTGCCCCTAGACCATGTAATCCCTGAATCCATAAAATTACTTATAAGTCGTGAAAATTGAACTCGAAATTAACCGAATATTACTATATATTCGAATAACGAGCTATTATGAGCAAGTTTACTTTACCTTGAGCACTTCTTTGAGAGACGAAACCATGCGATTAACAAATTGTTGAGGGGTATTTCCGGATTCGGAAAAGTTAATGAGATCGTTGCTCCCGATTACGACTGGAAACAGTGATTTGGATAAGTGCTCCTCGGCACTGGCTGTTCCTAGTTGTTTCACTAGTCTTTGATGTACTCGAGAGAAATACCCGAGTTGGACTGGCAATGGAATTGTTTGTTTCTGATGAATAAATAAAACGAGTTAGAATTTATATTCGAAGGCATAGCTAAGTTGGGACAGTGTCATCACTCACAATAGCGTCCTCATTTGTGGCGTTGAAGATTCCGGCTCCTCCTGAGGCAAAGCTTACACCTTTCACAAACACGTCATTGGGCTGCGAAAGATATGGTGGCGCAGTCGTTAAACCCAGCTTCTCAGCTATCAAACGAAGAAAAATGAGTTAAAATCTTATTTAGCGTCCTATTTAATTCTATCGAGTATTGCACGACATGCCTTTAATGCATGCAGTAAACTAGCATACCATATGTTAAAAGAGTAGAACAATTGAACAAGAGAGTTACCCAAGAAATCTGCAGGATTCTTGCCATTGGAAAACCTTCCAGTGGCTTTTCCACCGGGGTAGTCAACCCCGTTGTGAGGGAAATCTGCTCGAAGGAGGGAGAGCGACAAGTGTTTGTTGTTACCAACGTCGACTAGGGAGTCGCCAAACACGTACATAGCCGGCACACTCTGTGCCTTCGAATAAGAATTCGCACAATAAAGGACGAGGAAAAAGAGAAGAAAGCAAGAAAAATTAGCCATGAATGAATGAGATTAACTTTTCCCTCTTTATCTGCGAAGAGTTGATGGAATAATCGAATAATGGAATTTGTTTGGCTTTTAAAGGGATTGTGGGAAGCTAATAGCACAGTGGATATTGAGATTTGGAAGTGTGAACCAGGAGAAGTAAGCGCTTAGCATATGTGCGCTACACTGTGCTTTGATGGAACAATTATACTATTAATTTCCAGGTCGTTTTGACATTTTTATGTTCATCTATGTATCAAATTTTCGTGCGATCACATTAAGGACCATTTGGAAGGATTATTGCTGTTATTTTTACTTCTCTTTCTTATAAAGGAGATTTATGAGTAAGTTATCTTATGTTAGCTTCATCATGAAGTTTTTTTAACAAGTCGAAGCACTTTCAAAAAATTATTTAAAATAAGTTAAAAAATAGTTTCTCAATATCAGAAACAACTTTTGACTTTTCGAATGACTTGCCAAACATGTCATTTTCAGTTTTAGCTTCTTTAGATTTATATGCTATTTCTTGCATTTAGCCATGTTTGACCATTGTTTGAAGGTTATCTTGTTTTCAAACTACAGAGTGAATGAGTTATGGATATTTTGCCCAAGGATATTTTGCCCATCTTTGTAGGGATTAAAATTTGATTTTAAGTTTTAAATATATTTAACAATTAATTTTAATCATACACTTTGCGGAACTCACAATTTTTCAACCACGTATTTCATCAAATTTTATCAAAATCTACTAAAAATTTAATTTCACTCTACACTAAACATGAGGTTATATTAAGGGATAAAAACAACCCTGTGATATGATAAATAATAAGTTTCGGTTTTAGTCCCTGTTGGTGATTAAGTGTGTTTGATGCACATTTTTTTGTTGTGATGGTGAATATGTGATTGAAAAAGAATGAACAGTTATTGATATGATGGAAAATATTATTTTATTGAATAATTTGTGATTAAAAATGAGTAAAAGAATGAGAATGTAGCTCAAACATGGGCTAAAATCAAAATTTTATTTTTGTTATAGTTAATAATTAATTTAACCATATATTTCATTATTTTTTTTTATCAAAATTTACTAAAAATATATTTCTTAATCCCACCAAACAAGGGCTTAATAAATTTGAAGTCAAGATTACGTGTATTTTTCATCGATATTCCATATTCATTGTCAAATAATTTACTATAAACATTTGGTCCTTTTTTAGTAGACATTAAAATCTAGATTTAATCAAAATAAAAATCAATAATTAATTTGAATAATGTATATTCATGGGATCCACAATTTTCCAACCACGAATTTCACCATTTTTTTATTGAAATCTACTAAAAATATAATTTTAATTCTCATCATACAGGGACTTAATGTCATTATCATTTTTATTTTAGTCACCATTCTTGCACCACTATTTCCGATCAAATTTGACACCCCACTATAATTGAGATAAAATCGTGAATTTAGGCCTCGTTTGATAGCCATGATTTTCCATGAAAAAATTTCATTTTCCAATTTTTGCACCTGTTTGATAGCAAATTTTTCCCCGGAATGTTTTTTCCACATTTCCACATTTTTCAGCTTTTGGAGAAAAACATTTTCTTATTGTTTTGATTAGAATTGATTTTCCAGGTTTTTACGCTTTTTTTTTTTTTTTTTTGGGCAATTGCAAAAAATACTATCAACAATGGTAAAAAAAATAAAATTCCCTTTAATGGACAATTTTCATGCAAAAAAGGCAAAACGAATGGTATTTGGTATAATAATTTTTTTATAAAAAAATCTGGCAATTGGAATAAATTCTAGATTCAATGGTAAAAAAAAAAAAAAATTATCACTTTCATGAACAATTTTCATAAAAAACTAAGTCAAACGGGACCAAACTTTCAACATTTTTCAAGTGAAAATATCAATCAAATACAATTAATTACAATTCTCAGTAAAATAATTTTTAGGCAATTCAATTCCCTACAAAATATTTTATTTTCACCCATTTTTCACCTTTGCAATCAAACGGACCTTTAGAGTCGTTTGCAAATTCGATTCGGGTTCATGTTTGCAACAGGTGTAGACGGGATCCAGTCAAGAAGGTGCATTTGTCTAGTGAAAGTGATGGGATGTTGTCCTAATGTTATTTTGTTAGGACATGAAATATTGTCGTGTTTGAAATTCTATGCCATTCCAAGTTTTTGGGTTTTCACACAATATTAAAATATAAGTCAAATTGACACGTATAAAATGTAACGAATTTATAATTATTAGTAATGCCGACACCAAATTACATTAAATCTTTTTCGAAGACTATGCCTTCATTTCGACTTCTTCTATGTTTGATCATTAACACTTACTTTTATTGAATCTTTGCTAATTTTAAATAATGGTTCCAAGAATTTGTATAGTTAGAAAAAACACACTTTCAACTTATCTACATTCTTGTCTATCGAAATTTGGAATTAAGGGTATGTTTGAGCCACATTATTTTGAAAGAATATATTATGAAATAATAGATTGATGGAAAATACTATTTTATTGAAAAATGTGTTATTGAAAATGAATAGAAGAATTAAAATGAAAATTTTAATATGTACCAAACAGGGATTAAAATGACAAAATAAGCATAAGATAGTTAAATTATTTCGTTTAAAATTTAAAATTTTAAAGAATAAAACTCCAATTTAGATTCTATACGTAGCTCATGTTTGGTTTAGCTAAAAAATTATAATTTTATTAGATTTTGACCTCGAGCGCACTTCGACTAATTCCACGGAGCCCTGAAGTTTACAGCCGTTTTTCACCTCAGTGACCCTGAGGGGACTTGAACTGGTGACCATTGGGGAGCAAACTCAATGCCTGACCAATTGAGCTACCCCTCAGGGTTAAAAAATTGTGGATTTTATAAAATATATAATTCAAAATGAATTCAAAATACGAGGTCAAACAGAGACATAACGCGTACTCGAAGAAGTTTTTAGATCTAAAAAGATGGTTAAGTGGTCTACATTAAAGGTGTCAGCGTTGGCTTCAATAAATAGGGGTCATATTAGTGGTGGATCTAATCCTACCCATCTTCACAAGTCACACCGTCCCACCCTCGACCCACTACCTTTTGTTCTTCCGTGTGAATCTAATTCGTGCAGCTCATCTTTGCTAAATTTCCCAATTTGCAAGTACCAATTTTCAGCGTTATCATTAGTGGAATAAAGCATTCTCACATGCCACTTTTGAGTTGGTGCAAAAAAGTGAAGCACTTGATATAATAATACCTATTTTGTTTGAGTAATGTTGTGTTAGTGATGATCGTAATCAGTCTGGACGACGATGAACCCACTTATTCATTGTTCATCAAATCCAGTAATAATCGCAACTAATTGTAAAAAGAATCAATCGTTTAGTTTAAACCCAAGTTTACACCCTAGCCCAGATTCTTGATAAATTTGGTTTTTGTCATTGTGTTCGATTATACAACACCCCAAATCTACTGCGTATTTTTTAAAAAAAAAATTAGGATTTGAAGTGTTACCAAAATCTTTCTTATCTAATTTATACGGAATTTAACACTATCGTATAAATATTGGGATTTGATCTATAAATTTTAAATTCAACAATTTAAAAGGGAAATTACATATATAATTAAATCTTCAATACGAAAATTCTAAATTTGTCAAATTCAATTCAACATGGGATATCAGGACTCGAATGTCAAAACTACTAAAATAATGTGCACGGAATTTTAGCGGTGTGAAATGTGTACAATATAAACTTTGTGGTAGAAGAAAATCACTTCATCTCACACACACACACACGTGTGTGTGCGCTATATAGACATAACTTACATGAATTAAAAATGTATTTTCAGGTATAAACAGGTAAGTTACACAAATTTAAAACTAAAATAAAAAAAAAAAAAAATTCACGTTATTGAGGGTTGATGAAGTTAATCGTCATTGGTTAATGGATTTAATGAAATTTTAAATCAATTAAAGTAAATGTTACATTTATGTTTAAGCCCCGTTAAAAATTTTATTCTCATTCTTCTACTCATTTTCAACTACACATTCTTCAATAAAATAATATTTTTCATCACATCAATAATTTTTCCTTATTTTTCAAACACACATTCTCCATCAATAAAAAGTGAAAAATGTCAGATAATTTTTATCTTCCATGGAAAATTTTGGCTTATCAAACAGGGCCTTAATGAAAATACGAGGCAAAGTGATAAGAAAATAAGTTTTTTTCTGTCGTAAAAAAAAATAAAAAATTATATACAACATTTTAGTTAAGTCAAACATGATCATCAGCTATCAACAACATTCTGGTAAGCAACGTACCACTAGGAGATCAATCCATTTATAGCCATACAAGTATGAAGGGCAGACCTAACAAATAAAGAAAATAACAAATGACTCTATCATAAGAAAAAGAAAATAATAAAATACAAATGGAAATATAGATTTTATATATATTATGGACTGCGATCATATTTATCAGACTGTGTCCGATCATAGATCCGACTTGATAAAACCTGATCGATTCATGCGGATCATTCACGGTTCAATTTTAAATTGATCCACAATCCACATATACCACTCGGATTAGATCCAGTTCATCGAGAGACCGGCTTGTCCGATCCAAGTTTAATAATTATGAATAAATAAGTGAACATGTTTATTTTCAAAAAAATATTTAGTGGGACAGTCCTAGATTGTCCACTCAAATCATGATACCTCAAACACATAGGCATAGTACAGGTTCCCCACTCGACATCCAGGTATCATAATTTTAATGGACGATCCTTTCATATATGCATACAAGATTGTCCCACTAAAGTAGGACTGTAAGCAAAAACCGTCAAATCGAAAAATAGAATCGAAACCGCATTTCAGAAATCGTCGATTTGGTGTCACGTGGACCTGTCAACAAAATGGTTTTAAATCAAACCAAACCGGTCAAAAACGGTTTGGTTTAGGTTTGAGAATTTTAATTGCGGTTTAAAACCAAACCGGATCGGCTAAAAAATATATAAAAAAATAGAATAAAAATAATGAAATTGTTTTAGAATTCATCCAAATATGTAAAATTCAATAATTTTGTCATTTGTGTGTATTTTTGTCAATTTTTAATTTTCTATTACATATATATTATTATTACCAAATAATCCTAATTTATATCTAATAATCTCAAGACTAACATAATCTATTAAAAACCCTTTTCCTTTTCAAAATTCAAATTTTTACAGTTGCTTCTGAGTCTGCATTTTCAACTGGAAGTCGGATACTTGATTCATTTAGGAGTTTATTAGGTGCAAGGATAGTTGAGGTTTGTATATGCGGAAAAAATTGGTTGCAAATTAAGAATGAATCTATAGTGCTGCACCAATGTTTAGATGAAGTGGAATCATTTGATAATTCAATGAAAGTTATGGCAGGTGGTTTATATTTTTTATTACCATATTTTTAAAGATTCTCTTATCTATCTAGTATCCAATACTATGATGATGAAATGAATGCATTTGTTTGACAATGGAGACTATAAATTATGTGTGACAACAATTGAAGTTTGAGTATATGTGAGAAATTGAATTCGTAACAATATACAACGGTAGGCTTGTGTAATTATTATGTTTAGATATTATAAACAATTGATTTATTATTTTGGTTGATTATTCTCTCTATCTAATCAGTAATTTTGTTTTCAAATATGATGATCACGAGGTCTTCTTAAACATCATTATGTTTTTTGGGTTTTATATTTAGTTTAATAGACTTGTATTGTAACGTTATCGTAACGCTTAGCCTAAAATGGCAAACAAAAAACTATATTTTAGTTTATTATGATTTCACTCTGATTTAGTTGATATTTAAATTTGTAGTAGATATATTTAGTTTGTTTTAAATTTATTGCTAGTAAGATATAAATATATATTGAATTCAATGAATTAATGTCATAAAAATAGACAGACAAAAAAATATACGGTGAAACCGGTGGTTTAAAATCGGACCAAACCGTTAGGTTTAGGTTTAAGTTTTTTTCGAACCGTTCAAAATGGTTTGGTTTAAGTTTGAGTTTTTCTTAAACCTAAACCTAACGGTTTGATTTAAAAATTTGTCAAAAATCGGTTAAACCGAACCGCTTACACCCCTACACTAAAGTTTCTCCCGACTAGTTGCGTCGTGTCAATAGTGTCTAGGTTGTAGATTTTCTAGGCATGTAGTATAACAAATTTCGAGTTGAGAAGAAAAAAAAAATGTGTGTATATAAGGTAAAATTGTCCACTCAAATCATGACACCTCAAACACGTACAATTATTGGGTTGATGGTAACATTTTTTTTCTTATTGTCTTTTTCTTTTCCCTGATTAAATGGCTATATACCAAATGCTTTGTTGGAATTTTCATTTCATCCTCGAAATTTACAGTGTAACAACCAATCAAATGGTGACTGTGTTCTATTAGAATTGTCCAAAACTTTTAAGGTATGTTTAATGTTTAACATGCAGCACTAATCACAATTAGACAGTACAATTCACAAATTTTCAACTTCGTTTTCTCATTTAAAATACTTCAAACACATGTCTCACTTTTTTTGAAGGAAACATGAACTTCATTAATCAACGACGACCAACTTTTACATCGAAAGATAGAAATCTAGGACAACTATCAACCCATAATGACATAAGTGTGCTCAGGAAAGGGTAACAGAAGATGTGGCTTTACAAAATACGTGTAAACTTCCAAACAGAATTCTACTGCATTTTGATTTATGATCTAAACAGGCTTAATCATTGAAGTATTTTTAGATTATATACGATGAAGATTTTCAATATTTGTTTATTATTGTTACACCCCCGATCCTGTAAGTATATTGTTTTTTTATGAGGGTAAAAAAAATCCCAAAAAATAGTATTTTAATGTAGTCAATAATCCAAATCTCATTTTTAATGAAGGTAATAAATTTTGAAGGAAAATTTTAGAATTGTAATAAAATATGTACGAACGTGAAAATGTGCAACTACGAAAGGGATGCACATTGTGAGGCTGTGATGCCATGGTCCAGCCCACTTAAGGCGATGATGACTGGCCTTCGGCCCACTCCTTCTAATATAATCAGCTAAAGCAAGCCCAGTGAAGCCAGGCCCAGAACCCGGTCCAAACATAGTAAAAGTCAGCTGCTCTGAGCCGTTGGATTGAATCTGCCTAATCTCGAGGTTTTACTATGAGAGAGGTTCTATTCGTTTCGAGATTCATCATTATCGACTCTCTATTCTCTCTTCTCCTTCTGGAGATTTCTGAGTGCTCTGTTCATCTTCTTCGTGAGGTTTACTCTAGAATCTGTTTCTTGAGTTGTTTTCTTTGTGAAATCAGTGTATCTGAAAGTCCTTTAGTGTGGTAGTCTTTAATCCCTCAGTCTCATCGAAGTAGCTTTGTGTTTACTGTTAGACTGTGGTGAGTTTCTGGTGGATCTGGGCTTTCGGTGATGAGAAAGTTAGGTTTGTTGTTCTGAGCCTAAAACATCGATGATATCTTGGTTGACAGTGGTTGATCTGATGGCTGAATTAGATTTAGGTTTTTGTGGTTTATGAGATCTTTTGAATAATCTCGATCTGTAAGTTTCTGTTGCGATTCTGTATAACAGTGGTATCAGAGCCTTGGGTGGCTGTTCTTGGGTCTTCGATCGCGATTTGGGGCCTGGAAAACTAATTTTCAGCCCTCGATTCGTGGATCTCCTGAAATCGCGAAAACCCTAGTTTTGGTTTTTCAATTCTTGGTGTCTATTGGGGGTTCTTGGTTTAGTACTGTGACTGGAGGTGACTGTTGGTGACTGAGTTCCTTATTCCGGTTCGATTGAGTGTTTCCTTTCTGGTTCTTGGTGGAACACCATCCCTATTGTGAACTTTGTGCTCTCCTGCTGTACAGAAACTGTGGAATTGGTAGCCATTCGTTGGCTACCCTCTGGTTTGCACGTTTCAACCCTAACTGCACCCTTCCTTTGTGTCTTGACTAATTTTGTTCTTGTCATTTTTGGAGTGATCAAGTTGAGCCTTGACCTGAGAACATGATTCTCACGGAAACCTGGTGAACTTGGCCACCCTTTGTTCCATCTGTAGCATTCTTTAAATTCTGCCTTGCCATATTACTTGTTCCTTAATCTTGCCTTGAGGCATACTTGTCCATACTTATCGGTATACCTCTCTTGGCATGTTTACTGTTTGACCAGCATATATTCTTGATTCTGTTTTGTGTTCACTGTCAAGAATTCTTTTTGTAACCTTGAATAACTGTAACAATTGTTTGCTGCTTATTCACTGCGACCTATTCTCCTTTATCTACTTGTGGAGTTCAAATTACCTGTTTTCTTGAGTGGTGTAGCTGTCATAGTTTTATTATCCCATTGAAATATTTTGTGTTATTTCTGGATTTTAAAATCATGAAAAACGCTTTTGAATTTGGTATTTTTGATGGAAAAGGGGATTTTCCCATTTGGCAACAAAAGATGAAAGGTGTTTTAGTTCAACAAAAGATTTCAAAAGCAATAACACAAACTTTTCCTGAAACTATGACTGCTGATCAGATTCTTGAAGCTGATGAACTTGCATATGCATCTATTATCTTGCACCTATCTGATCAAGTCTTAAGGAAAGTAGGGAAACAAGAGGATGCTAAAGCCCTATGGGATGAGTTAGAAAAATTATACCTAGTTAAGACCCTGCCCAATAAGTTGTTTCTGTTAGAGAGGTTTTTCAGTTTTAGATTAGATACCTCTAAGGACATAGAAGACAACCTGGACAATTTTAATAAATTGGTCCAAGACATCACCAATGCTGGTGAGAAAGTCTCTGATGAATACAAAGCTGTAGTGTTGTTGAATGCCATTCCTGAAACCTATCAGGATGTCAAGGCTGCCATAAAATATGGCAGAGATACCCTGACTTCTGATATTGTTGTTAACTCTTTGAGGAGTAGGGAACTTGAACTTAGGAATGAAAGAGGGAATGGTAGGTCTGAGACTTTATTTGTAAGGGGTAGGACTCAAAATAGGTTTAATGGAAACCAAGAGGGTTTTAACAATCAGGGAAACAGTGGGAAGAAGAAGTTTAAGGGTAGAACTAGATCCAAGTCTAGGACTGGGAGTAAGAAGTGCTATGGATGTGGGAAATCTGGTCATTTTATAAAAGACTGTTTCAAAAGGAAGAATGAAATGAAAGCCAAAGGGGTTGATGAAGGGAACCTAGTAGAACCTAGTGAGTCCAACTCTGTTGATGTCTATGTTGTGACTGAACCTTCCCTTGATAGTGGCTTTGCCAATATTGTTAACTGTGAAAATCTGATCCATGAATGGATTTTGGATTCCGGTTGCACCTTCCACATGTCTCCTAAAAGATGTTGGTTTAACTCCTTTAGGGAAATCAATGGTGGAGAGGTTGTTATGGGTAACAATATGGCTAGTAGGGTTGAGGGAATAGGCGAGATTACATTGAAATTTGATAATGGTTATATCTTTACCTTAGAAAAGGTAAGGTATGTTCCTGATTTATCTAGGAACTTGATTTCAATGGGAAGTTTGGATGATTTAGGCTTACTAGGAAAAGTAGGTGATGGTTTGTTGAAAGTGATGAGAGGTTCCCTTGTGATGTTTAAAGGCGTCAAGAGAAATGGGATTTATGTTGCTAGAGCTAGTGCTGTGGTTAGTGGGATAGCTGAGTCTTCCAACACTGAGCTAGATGCAACTTTAAAGTGGCATAAGAGACTAGCTCATGTTGGAGAAAAAGGTCTGCATATCCTGTATAAGAAAGGGGTGTTTGGAAAGGATTCTATTTCTAGAATCCCCTTTTGTGAGAACTGCACCTTAGGAAAACAGCACAGATTACATTTCAATACTGGAAAGCATAAATCTACTTCTATCCTTGAGTATATTCACTCAGATTTATGGGGACCTTCTCCTACCACTACTCAAGGTGGAAATAGGTATTTCCTTTCCTTGATTGATGATTATTCTAGGAAGGTTTGGGTTTATTTGTTGAAACACAAATCTGAGACTTTTGGAAAGTTTAAAGCCTGGAAATTGTTGATGGAAAATCAGACTGGGAAGAAAGTTAGAACACTTAGGACTGACAATGGTCTTGAGTTTTGCAATGCTGAGTTTGACCTTTTTTGTACTGAGAATGGGATTAGGAGACATAAAACAGCTCCTTATACCCCTCAACAGAATGGAGTGGCTGAGAGGATGAATAGGACTTTGTTGGAGAAAGTGAGATGCATGCTTGTAGGATCATGTGTGCCTAAGACCCTATGGGGGGAAGCCTTGATGACAGCCACTTACATAGTCAATAGAACCCCATCTAGTGCCCTAGGTGATAAGACCCCTAAGGAGCAATGGACTGGCATTGTTCCTGACTATACACACTTGAGAGTTTTTGGGTGTGTTGCCTACTCACACCAAACTCTAGGAAAATTAGAACCTAGGGCCCAGAAATGTGTTTTCTTGGGTTACCCTGATGGGGTGAAGGGTTATAGGCTGTGGAGTAGAGATTCTAGTGGTTTTAAGATCATCACTAGTAGGGATGTTACTTTTGATGAGTTGAACATGCCATGTTTGAAAGAAAAAGGGTCTGACAAGGTTTTAAAAGGGGTAGAAAGTGATGAGACCAAGCTGCAGGTGGAGCTTGGTATGCCTATCCAACCTGTAGGTGCAGAACAGGTTGGTACTGAGGCTGAAAATGATGTTTTAGAGGATGACATTGAAGAAACTGAAGTTCAGGATAATGTTGAAGAGCCTATTGGTGAGGGTAGTGATTACCAACTGACTAGAGATAGAGTTAGGAGGGAGATCAGAGAACCTATTAAATATAGAGACTACCTGACCTTAGCTTTAATTTCTTATCAGGATTTGGCCTATAGGGAGCCTAAGTCCTATGAAGAAGCTATGTCTAGTAAGCAATCTAAGGAATGACAGATTGCTATGAATGATGAGATGGACTCCTTGATTAAGAATGAGACTTAGATTTTAGTTCCTAAACCTGCAGGCAAATCCCTTGTAGATTGTAAGTGGATTTTTAGTATTAAGGAGGGTAACACTGATAAGGTGCCTATAAGATTCAAAGCTAGACTTGTGGCTAAGGGTTTTTACTCAAAAGGAAGGTTTAGACTATAATGAGATCTTTTCTCCTGTGATAAAGTATACTACCATTAGAGTTATGCTTGCTCTTGTTGCTCATTATAATCTTGAACTTGAACAAATGGATGTAAAAACTGCATTTTTGCATGGTGATCTTGATGAGGTGATTTATATGAAACAACCACTTGGGTATATTGATAAATCAAAATCTGATCATGTTTGTTTGTTAAAAAGATCCCTATATGGTTTGAAGCAATCACCAAGACAATGGTACATAAGGTTTGACACTTACGTTTCTTCTGTTGGTTTTACTAGAAGTGAATTTGACCATTGTTTGTATTTTAAAAGAGATGATAAAAATGCCATTATTGCTTTTATACTCTTGTATGTAGATGATATGCTTCTAATTGGACATAACATGTATGACATTAATGAAATTAAAAGATCTCTGAATGCTGAATTTGAAATGAAAGATCTTGGACATGCTAAGAAAATTCTAGGCATGGAAATTTCTAGGAAAAGGCATGATAGAATTCTGATTTTGAAACAAACTGCATACGTTGATAAAGTGATTACTAGATTTGCTATGCTTGATTCAAAATCTGTGTCTGTACCTCTTGCTAGCCATTTTAAATTAAGTAAAGACCAATGTCCTATTAATGAATCTGATATAAAACAAATGGAAAAGATACCTTATGCTAATGCTGTAGGTTCTGTGATGTATACCATGGTTTGTACTAGGCCTGATGTGGCTCATGCTATTAGTACACTTAGTAGATTCATGGCTAATCCTGGTTTAGAACATTGGACTGCATTAAAATGGTTATTAAGGTACTTGAAAGGGTCTTCACATTTAGGACTATGTTTCTCTTCATGCAATGATGGTGTAGTACTTAAAGGTTTTGTTGATTCTGACTTTGCCGGTAATATTGATAATAGAAAGTCAACTATTTCCTATGTGTTTACTTTGTGTGGAACATGTATAAGTTGGAAATCACAACTACAACCTGTTGTTGCTTTGTCTACCACTGAGGCTGAGTATGTGGCTGCAACTGAGGCTATAAAGGAAGCCTTATGGTTGAAAGGTTTACTGTCTGAAATTGGTGAATTATCTAATCCTGTTGCATTATATTCTGACAGTCAAAGTGCTATACACTTATGCAAAACCCCAGTTTTTCATGAAAGAACTAAACATATTGATGTTAAGTTACATTTTATAAGGGATATTGTTGCTAAAAATGTTATGTTACTTGAGAAAATTGCTACTCAGTTTAATCCAGCTGATATGGGCACAAAGGTATTGCCTCTTTCCAAGTTTAAGTCATGCTTGCAACTGTTGAAAATTGATGCTGGGTGATTTGTTGAATGCAGGAACCAAATCTGGTCTTGATGTTTTGGAGGGTGATCCAAGGAAGCTGTTTTATCTAGTATAGGATAGTTTTAAGCTACCGGATCGACCACTGGCATCAAGGTGGAGATTGTGAGGCTGTGATGCCATGGTCCAGCCCACTTAAGGCGATGATGACTGGCCTTCGGCCCACTCCTTCTAATATAATCAGCTAAAGCAAGCCCAGTGAAGCCAGGCCCAGAACCCGGTCCAAACATAGTAAAAGTCAGCTGCTCTGAGCCGTTGGATTGAATCTGCCTAATCTCGAGGTTTTACTATGAGAGAGGTTCTATTCGTTTCGAGATTCATCATTATCGACTCTCTATTCTCTCTTCTCCTTCTGGAGATTTCTGAGTGCTCTGTTCATCTTCTTCGTGAGGTTTACTCTAGAATCTGTTTTTTGAGTTGTTTTTCTTTGTGAAATCGGTGTATCTGAAAGTCCTTTAGTGTGGTAGCCTTTTAATCCCTCAGTCTCATCGAAGTAGCTTTGTGTTTACTGTTAGACTGTGGTGGGTTTCTGGTGGATCTGGGCTTACAGTGTCAAGAGAAAGTTAGGTTTGATGTTCTGAGCCTAAAACATCGATGATATCTTGGTTGACAGTGGTTGATCTGATGGCTGAACTAGATTTAGGTTTTTGTGGTTTATGAGATCATTTGAATAATCTCGATCTGTAAGTTTCTGTTGCAATATTGTATAACATACCAGTGGTAATCAGAAGCCTTGGTTGGCTGTTCTTGGGTCTTCGATCGCGATTTGGGGCTTGGAAAACTAATTTTTAGCCCTCGATTCGTGGATCTCCTGAAATCGCGAAAACCCTAGTTTTGGTTTTTCAATTCTTGGTGTCTATTGGGGGTTCTTGGTTTAGTACTGTGACTGGAGGTGACTGTTGGTGACTGAGTTCCTTATTCCGGTTCGATTGAGTGTTTTCCTTCTGGTTCTTGGTGGAACACCATCCCTATTGTGAACTTTGTGCTCTCCTGCTGTACAGAAACTGTGGAATTGGTAGCCATTCGTTGGCTACCCTCTGGTTTGCATGTTTCAACCCTAACTGCACCATTCCTTTGTGTCTTGACTAATTTTGTTCTTGTCATTTTTGGAGTGATCAAGTTGAGCCTTGACCTGAGAACATGATTCTCACGGAAACCTGGTGAACTTGGCCACCCTTTGTTCCATCTGTAGCATCTTTAAATTCTGCCTTGCCATATTACTTGTTCCTTAATCTTGCCTTGAGGCATACTTGTCCATACTTATCGGTATACCTCTCTTGGCATGTTTACTGTTTGACCAGCATTTTCTTGATTCTGTTTGTGTTCACGTGTCAAGAATTCTTTTTAACCTAGAATAACTGTAACAATTGTTTGCTGCTTATTCACTGCGACCTATTCTCCTTTATCTACTTGTGGAGTTCATATTACCTGTTTTCTTGAGTGGTGTAGCTGTCATAGTTTTAGTATCCCCCATTGAAATATTTTTGGGGCAAATATCTCGAATGGAATAAAAAAGGAAGATGGATTCATTTTGGTTAACCTTGACGAGGGACACATGCAATTTGAAAATGATCCTTTCATCTTAGCAACACAAGCGAAACAAGTCTTTTATTCAAGGGAAAATGAAACTTCTAGTTGGTACGTTGTTTTGCAAGCGCCACAAAGAGAGTTTCATGCATCACACATGGGAGAGGATACTACTGACGAGACAATTATTCCTCAAGACATAACACAGTTAGTTACAGACAACTTTGATGATGATGAGAATTATGCAAGGATAGACGTCGAAGGTGTATTATGTGATGCATAGATTTCTTTGGTAACACCCCTGTGTTCGTTGATAGATGGTTTTTTAATATTATATCTTCAAATTCAATAAATGAATTATTCTGCTTGCGTGAAATAGATAATGTTTAGAATTTGTTAAGATATCTAACTTTAATTTCTTTTGATGTTGCAGATTTTAATTTGGTCTCTAGATAATTTCTCGAACCAATGGAAAGTGCGAAATAGGTTTCATATGATGGACATCACCGAGGTAATTTTATTCCTATAATACAGAAGATATGTAGTAGGTTTCGAAAATAATTACATATTTATCTTTTGTTTTCATGTTGCATTTGTAAAGTCAAGTACAAAAACTTCTAAGAGTTCTAAACGACGAAGAGTTGCAATTGCTGCTGCAATTCGAGAGACTAATAAACGACTAAGAACTTCGATCGAACCAGAACAAACTATATCTTCTCCAATTACTGATGAGCAAAACACGCCACCATCAAATATAAATGTGCCAAAAAAGAAAAGAGGTCCAACACAAGCAAAAATGATTCCCGAAAAGAATTATCAGAAGATGGAGCTCGAATTTAATGAATATGGGCAAGTAGTTGGCTACAATTCAGATAAATTTGCTAGCATAGTTGGAGCTATGGTACGGGAACATGTGCATGTTGCATGCAAAGATTGGCATTCGGTGGATGAAAAGAAAAAAATCGAACTTTGGGATTTCATACAGGTATATTTCTTAACTACCTTTTAGGATTATTTCAATATGAATTTCATATAGACTAAGTTTGTAATTTATTTTTGTGCACGAATACAGCAAAGGTTCAATGTGAGTGATTGTCATCAAAAAATGACATTTCAATGTATGGGAAAGTATTGGAGGACATTCAAATCAAGGTTGAGAAAACAAATTAGAACCCAAGTCGAATCATCTGTGAATAAAGCACGCACTATTGCCCTGCTTAGACTAAAGAATATTAATTCTGAAGAAGTGTGGAAGAAATTTGTTGATGATACTCTTTCTGCTGACTTTCACGTAAGTATATTTGCATATGAAACTTAAGACTTTTACTATTCGACTTAATAGTATACTTTTTCGTTTTCTTAATAGGAAAAAAGCCACAAGTTTAGTATTTTGAGAGGTAATCAGAAGCTTCTCCACACTATGGGTCGAAAGGGCTATCCACGTATAGCTCATGAAATGGTACAAGTACAAACATATTTACTCTTCTTACTTGAAATATCTCATACTAGTATATGTAGTTATTAGATTTGCATTGCAGAAAAAGAAAAATCCAGATATTAAAGGGTTAAGAACTAGAGTATGGACTCATGGACATCTTAGGAAAGATGGAAAACCCATAAATGAAGCAGTTGCCGAAACTTTTGTATGTGTATTATTTCATCGTTCGTAGACAGAATAATAGGTTGTATTATATCACTTGATAATATAAAATCTTCTTTACATGGGTGCAGAAAAAGATTGAAGATTGTGCTCAATCAATTTCTAATACATCAGCAAAAGATTCCATCCGCGATGATGCTGTTGCTCGGGTGTTAGGTCCTGAACGTCATGGAAGAGTTCGGGGACTTGGATTTGGAGTTGCACCTTCAAAAGTGGATGGACAAATTCAAAGTAATAGGAGAGTTAGGGAACTTGAAAGTCAATTACAAACTCAGTCAGAAAGGATGGGAGCACTAGAAGAAAGGTTGAAGCACTCCTCAAGTTAAGTCAACAGGTTAGACATTTTTACTATTATTTATACTGTGATAATATAACTGAATATGTCCAAGTATATGTAGAATAATTATAATCGTTGTATCATTTTTCAGAATCTGGAGGATGGGAATTCAAATGCTTTTACTCCTCAGGTTTGTGTATTTTACATTATTACAAGTCATTCAATATAAATTTTGATTGAACTATACAAATTTGAATTTGTAGTCACACCAAGGAAGTGGTATCCAAGGAGGTATTGCACATGTGGAAAATGCTCGGTGTCAACTACTGCATTGGTACATGTTCGAGATGGAAGAAGTTGTAGCAGAAGGGAGAATTGCAACAACAGACCCAAGTGCGAAGGTGCATCACTTGCCACTCGGAAGAGACTGTTGGAAGGTTTGGGTTGAGGAAGTGTATATGGATCATTTAACATTGTACAGACCTACAGATGAATTTCGAACTCTTCGTGAAGCCATGGGAAGTACTGTTGCATGGCCAAAGAGTAGTATTAGACTTCTTTGATAAAGGTATGTGAATCCATTTCCAATCCAGGGAATTGCATTTTCTCATTTTTAATGTTCATGAGCAACATATATGAAGTGTAGAAGTAAGTTGTGGACATCACCGAGTTGATATTTGTTGATGTAATTTAGCTAGCATATTGTTGGATGTTGATGTTCTTTAGCTATCATATTGTAGAAGTAAGTTGTGGTTGAGAGTTGATAGTTGTTGATGTTTTGTAGCTAGCATGTTTTTGTTGAATGTTAATATTCTTTAGCTAAGTTGTGGTTGAGAGTTGATATTTGTTGATGTTATTTAGCTAGTATATTGTTGGATGTCGATGTTCTTTAGCTATCATATCGTAGAAGTAAGTTGTGGCTAATAGTTAATCCTTGTTGATGTTCTTTAGCTAGCATGTTTTTGTTGAATGTTGATATTCTTTAGCTAATTTGTGGTTGAGAGTTGATATTTCGTTGGATGTTGATGTTATTTAGCTAGCATGTTCTTTTGAGGGGCTGGTGTACCATATTTTAAATTATATGAATTGGTTTGATGATATTGACTATTGTTCAGGTGGTATTAGTCTATATTACAGGGGAAATTCTGTCAAAATTTTCATAAAAATTAGTCGCAGTTAGAACATGTCCATAGTTTCATTGTTGATGTTCTTTAGCTAGCACGTTTTTCGTTGAATGTTGATATTCTTTAGCTAAGTTGTGGTTGAGCTTTGATATTTCGTTGGATGTTGATGTTATTTAGCTAGCATGTTCTTTTGAGGGGCAATATTTTAAAGTATATGAATTGGTTTGATTATATTGACTATTGTTCAGGTAGTTTTAGTCCATATTACAGGGGAAATTCTGTCAAAATTTTCATAAACATTAGTCACAGTTAGAACAGGTCAAAAGTTTCCTTGTTGATGTTTTGTAGTTAGCATATTTCTTGACATTGCGTATTGTTAGTAGAACATAAGACATTTTTCATTTGAAACTTAAAACTTTTATATTATCGAGAACGACAGTATACGTTTGATTTGCATGCTAATACCATTATTACTTTTGTCATATGCAGGGAGTTACATTATTTTTGGAACAGCTTGTAGTCACACGAGCAAATTCAGATATGAATCCAATATTTTGTAATACTTTATTGGTCAATTGTGATTGCTATCTTTTGAGTAGGGATAATGTGTTAGTTTTTGAGTATGCTAGATGTTAGCATATTGTATTGAATCATATGCACTATTTTTGTGTTATTAGAATTATGTAAAATTTGATTACATTGTAAGCATTTTGTCATTTCAGTATTATGGGTTTATTCGAACAGATATAAATTAATTATGCAAAAAAAATTTAAAAAAACTGTAAATTGACATACGGCAACGTTTCACAAACGTTGCCATAGCCACCTACAGTCATCTACGGCAACGTTTGTGAAACGTTGCCGTAGTACGGAAACGTTGCCGTAGTGGCTACGGCAACGAAACGTTGCCGTCTACGGCAACGTTTTGAAGTGTTGCCGTACTATCTACGGCAAGTGTTGCCGTACTACGGCAACACTTGTGAAACGTTGCCGTAGTTACGGCAAACGTTGCCGTAGCTATCTACGGCAACGTTAACAAGTGTTGCCGTAGCCTGGCTACGGCAACACTTGTGAAACGTTGCCGTAGCAGGCTACGGCAACGTTTGTCAAACGTTGCCCCGTAGCCAGCTAACGGCAACACTTGAAAAACGTTGCCGTAGATGAACACTCTACAACAACACCTTGATTTGCAACACATGCAAAAACGTTGCCGTAGGCCTACGGCAACGTTTTTTGAACGTTGCCATAGACTGTTTTTGTTGTAGTGAATTCACAAATTTTCAACTTCGTTTTCTCATTTAAAATACTTTAAACACATGTCTCACTTTTTTTGAAGGAAACATGAACTTCATTAATCAACGACGACGACCTTTTACATCGAAAGATAGAAATCTAGGACAACTATCAACCCATAATGACATAAGTGTGCTCAGGAAAGGGTAACAGAAGATGTGGCTTTACAAAATACGTGTAAACTTCCAAACAGAATTCTACTGCATTTTGATTTATGATCTAAACAGGCTTAATCATTGAAGTATTTTTAGATTATATACGATGAAGATTTTCAATATTTGTTTATTATTGTTACACCCCCGATCCTGTAAGTATATTGTTTTTTTATGAGGGTAAAAAAAATCCCAAAAAATAGTATTTTAATGTAGTCAATAATCCAAATCTCATTTTTAATGAAGGTAATAAATTTTGAAGGAAAATTTTAGAATTGTAATAAAATATGTATGAACGTGAAAATGTGCAACTACGAAAAGGGATGCACATTTTGGACAAAAATGTCTTTCAAATGAAAAGAAAGAAAGATTGACAAAAACTTGTAAATTAAAATACATAATCTCTCAAGTCAAAGAAACAGTTGTTATGATATGACTCAAATTTCATGTGATTTGAAAGTTTGGTTCGTGGAGGAAGACTAGATAATTTTGATTTAAAAGTTCGGATTGATAAGGGATCAAATTTCATTAAGAATTGGAAGTTTGATTGAGAGAAAACTTTGGAATGGATGAATAAATGTTTTTGAAGGCGCCGACTGCACAAGAGGAGGCAGCACGGTGGGCACCTAGGCCCCATGAAGAAAATAAGCTACAGGAATTGGAAAGTCTTCTAATTCGATTTTTATCAGGGATTCTTGTGCTCTACTTCACCGCACGTGGTGTATACTTTTAAGAGGCTCGAGTAACAATAAAATCATTGGTATATACATGAGAAATTTGAAAGGATTGTTTAGATTTAGAGTGAGAGTCAAATATTGTAAAACAATTTTAGTTTCTTGGTATATTGAAATTCGTCTCCTCTACCCATGGATTACACGTAAATCTTGTATTTTTGTGTAATTCATTATTTTCAAATTATTTATATTTTCTTGACTTTAATAATCATAACAAGTGATAGAAATTCTATCATCGGGTTATTGCAAGCTGGTTTGTTTTACAACAACGACAAATTAAGTGTTTGTTTGATAAAACTTTATTAACCTTTGAACTTATCATACTTCAATTCTAATCACACGTTTTATGGAATCCATAATTTTATTAATTTTCGACCGCACATTTTATCTATAAAATACTAAAATATTTGTCAAAAACTTCATCAAACAGTCCCTAAATTTAATTCTCATCCGAATTTAATTTTCTTTTCCCTCGTTCAAATAATTAACTTTTTTCAACAAGAACATTAATTAATCCATCAAACTCTCGTCTCTTATTTTCTTCCTTTTTTTCGAATTTCACCATTCTTTTAAATGAAACTCGAACTCGAGTCACTGATCTTGTATGCCTTTGCTCTTACCACTTAAATAAAATTCTTCTTTTATCTTAGATGATCTCTACTTTATCGAAGTCTACACAAAGTATGCATAAGTACATATAAAAAGAATATTTCTGAAAGATCAAATTTCTTATATCCCAACATCAATTGCAGCAATGACCATACGTAGGATTAGTGTTACCACTGCTCCTTCTGACCCTAATTTTTGCTCAAGAGACTGGCTACAACATTCTATCAACAGTGTGTTCTAAGGGCTCGTTCAATTAAGCCATTATTGACAAGAACATATAGAAGATCAGCAAATTAATCCTTTCTTGTTGAAAGCCGCAAAAATGGAATCCGAACGCTTCGCTTTCGCTCGTTTTTTTTCTTGTCGCTCGATGCCTTTGGATCACGCAGATAACACACATCGCCATCGCATATGTATTGACCACCCCTCTCGGATTGCTCTGAGAAACAGCTCAAGATATTGAACAAAGGCATGGTCATCTTACAATAAACTGCCCTCTTTCTCTTTATTTCTCTCTATGATCCCTTTTTTATGGCCATTATATAGATACAAGGGGAAGCAAAAGCATTGAATAATGTCACGTTAAAGTCAGTGAAATAGTGGAGGTCAATAAAGGGAGGCTATGACTATCAACAAAATATTGTTGACAGTCTCTTTCAAGAATATAAATTTATCATGCAACGTAGACCGCTTTACGTCTTAAGAAATTAATGGTGTGAATGAATTTGGGGTCTCATTTTCTGACTTAAAAAAGGGGAAAAAAAAAAAAAAGCCCAAGCAAAATATACCTTTCCCACTGAAAAACTCAAGAAATTAAAGAAAATACTCCAAGAAAGACTTGATGTCAATAAAAAATCAGCTTAGAAACACACCACTATTTGATTTAGATTTAGAGAAAAAATTAAATTCTTGGTAGATTTTTTATAAAAATTGATGAATTGTGTAGTTAAGAAGTTATGAGTCCCACGAAAAGTGTAATTAATAGTAAGTTTGAGGAAGATTAATTTTTTATGAATAGGAGGACAAAATGACTAGACGAAGAAACAAACCGTCTGAATTTAGACATCAAAAGCATCAAGAAACGAATTATTAAAAATTAAAAATTACTATTACTTAGTTTCAAAGCAAGAACATAATAGGGCAAATCAATAAAACGTTTAAAATTTATTTAAATAACTATTAACTATTATTTTTTTCTTATTTATTTAAATAACTATTATTTTATGTGTGTTATTTTTCTATTCAAGACGTGAAGTTTAGTTGTTTTGTGGAGGTTATTAAAAAAGATGAATATTATTTAGAGGGCAATATAATATATTTAGAGAGTTGATTATTTATGTGGTTAAAGTTCAACCCTTGGAAAGTCTTCAATAGCTACTAAACCAATAAATTCGAGGGAAATGAATGGTGTAAAGGTCGGTCGAGCTGGTCAATCGCTCTGTGTTTTGTTTGGACGGGGATGGTTCAATTATAAAGTCGAATTTATGTGAGGTTGACTCCGTGCATGGGAGGAAATTATTAAAATGAAGATTTTTTGGTGCCTAGTGGCTTGTTGGGCTAGACTTAGACGAATTGGGCATTTTACACATTGAAATCACCCTAATAAAAGAGGAAGCGAACTTTGCATGTTTGGAAAAAGTAGTGGGCTTCAATTATTTTTAAGAAACGTCGAGACGATCGATTATTAAAATACTCTTTAGGTTGAATCGGAAACACGAAATAGTTTGTAATTTAACGAAAGTGTAAAGTGAAATGGTAAAAGTTGGTCAACCCCAATAATTAGGGCTGGACCGAACCAAAATTTTCGAGTATTTAATAAATGGAACCGTCGGCTCTAAATATAATTATGGAACTGTTCGGTTTCGGTTCTGTTTGGTTTAGTTCGATTCAATTCGTTTTGTTTGGTTCCGTATCATAATTAATTTTTTTAACATTTATAGCAACACAACATAAATACAACTAATGACGTGTTCATTCGTAACTTCGATGGGCAATTGGAGATGGGAAGTCGGACTCTGCAGTCTACAGCTTCGATTTGGGCATGTAGATGTAGGTTTTCAATTTATCAAATGATTTGGGGTTAGTGAACATATGCTTACAAAATACAAGTATGACATTGGAAAATGAATGATAAAAACTTAAAAATGTCAAGATATTGGGCTAGAAATGAAATTAATAATTGGGCCAAAAAAATTAAAACAAAAAATTGAATTTAGAAATTGGGTTGGGCTCGGCTAGTTAGACATGCACTTGGCTTGGGAATTGGAGCATTAGTCACTAAATTAGTTAATTTATTAATTCGTTTAGAAAAATTAAAATTAATTAATTAATTCAATATAAAAAATTAAAAAAGTTATTTAGATTCAGTTCTTGGTATAGAATCGAGGACCAAACCAAACATATCGGTTCTCAATTCAAATATCCGTTCGGGTATTTAACTTATGAAGAATTGCTATACTCGGTTCGGTTTGAGAGTTTTGTCCAACCCTACTAATAATAAGCCAGAAAATATATATTTAGCTCTTGTTTGGGTCCATTTTTCAATAATACATTTTTTTCCAAACTAATTTTTAACCACACTTTCTTAATAAAGTAATTTTACACGTAAATCTAAAAAAAATTCCTAGTTCTCAATTACACGTTCTCCAAAAAATCACTATTCCAAAATTTATTTTTACCAAATAATAGGGAGGGTTCAAACAATGGCTAAAATATATATTGTTGTCACCCGACCTCCGAGGTCGATTAATTCGGATTATTATATATGATAAGTGCTAATGTGAGTTCGGTGAAGTAAGGTCCACTCTGCTATAGTTTGGCTTGCACAAGAAGATTGTGTAGTTTATCGAGGCTAAAGGAAATATAATAATTGAATATCAGTGACAAAATATATAATCCACCAATTAGTAAAATGCACATGGAAATGTCTTACATCAGCGCCCACATGATATTCCAATCAAAAACTTTAGCTTCCTCCCCTAAGTAATTCATTAATTATTGGGGACCACCTGCATGTTTAACTTATAATGACCTGACAAACTGAGCTTGACAGTCAATCTAATTATACCAACAAATGTACTTCTTCAGCTCGGAATTGTAGTTGACAAGACATAAAGTACAGGATGCATGTATATTTTTTTGTTGACGTATGAACCCGCAGCCGCTACCCGTGAATGCGCATTGGGTAAACCTCGCTGTGCAATAGCCCGCAAACCACATAAGAGAGATAAACCACACTGGCAAGCCCAGTGCGACGGGCTCGACCGAGGAAGTGTTGGCAGAGGGTTCGAACTCGTGACCTTCGGTCTTCGTGTTCACCTGCTCCACCAACTCGGCTACCCCCGAAGGGGTAGGATGCATGTATATTTCCTTCTATTAAAAGAGGAAGAAGGCGGAAAAGAAAGGCAAGAACACGGGGCCAAGAAAATTACAAATTCTCTTATATTTCTCATATTTCAAACATCTCCTTTGATAAGGAAAATGAACTATTGTATTACATTTTGTAATCATTTGATTATATATTAATCAATCAGTGTTTATCCTTTAAGTTGGCTTCAAATTTATCTATTTATTTTTCAACGTCAACAATTTGGCGCTAGAAGGAGGGCCCCAACTTGAAAAAATAGCCTTATCTCTCCATAAAATCCATGAAGTAACAATATCATGGAGCAGTTTTCAGCATCTGAAAATCATTCTCATACTCGTCCTGAACAAATAAGCAATCCATGAAATACTAAAATGAGACGAGGTCAAAACGAAACTATTGACCCTCAAATGGTGGCAATGAGGGAAGTCATTGAAAGATTGACAAACGTTGTCAGTAGACTAGAGCAAAACCAAGTTCGTAATCTACCATAGAATACCGAGGTAGAATCTCCTCACAGAAAAGAACCAAGTGACTTCCCACCAGAAGGACTCTTCAGTTCTCAGACGGAGAATCCCCTAAAAGCCGAACTGAAGAAGTCAAAAGTTTTCCTATGACAGTAAAACCAACTGCCGGAGAACAAACAGTGTATTTAATAGATTGGGTTTTCAACACTTTTTAACAACCACAAGTAGGCACGATGAGCCCCGTACTAACCACCATGCGGAACGACCAGAGCATGAAATGAGTGCCCTAACGAAACACATAGCTGATTTGGAAGGTAGAAACAAAGAAAGGATGAAAGAATACCTCACAAAACGCCACTCTCCCTTCACTGAGAACATCCTGGCAGAAACCCTGCCTGAAAAGTTGAAAATACCACAACTGACATAGTACGAAGGGAAAGGAGATCCCCCAAGTCATTTAGACAAATACGCTTACTGGATGAAATTGTAAGGAGATGGAGATGTCATAACGTGTCGCGCTTTCCCTCTAACTTTTGGAGACAAAGCCCAAATGTAGTTTAGAATATTACACCAAGGATCCATAAAAAATTGGAATGATTTTGCTATAACGTTTCTCGCCCAATTTATGGGTCGAAAGCTAGAACCATACCAAAAGAACGGTTAGTAAGCATCAAACAAGGAAAAACTAAATCACTCAAGAGTTACCTGAGTAGATTCAACAAACAGTCCATGGAAGTAGAAAAAATTTCTGACGATAATGCGCGCATGGCAGTCCTTTAAGGATTAAAACCAAGGACAAGATTCTGGTGGTCTGATGGACCTCGGATGTACCATAAATTTTTGGGCCGAGCTGAAAAGTATATAAGTATGGACGAAGCCATATCCGACCAGAAGAATTTTAAGCAAAATCCACAGTCCCCACAACGAGCAAAAGGAAAACAAATAGACAAAGACTCTGATCGTAAAAAAAGAAGAGATAGAAGGGAACAAGGCTGCTCGAGACTGTATCCCGACAAATTTCGTGAATACCACCCATTGAATGCTACTCTGGAAGAAGTCTTTCTACAAGTCGAGGAGAAAGAAGCATTTCGTCGACCTCCACCTCAGAGAAATGAGTTGACTGAGAAAAGTCAAGGGAAATACTACCGTTATCAGAGAACGACAAGACATAACACCGATAACTGCAGAAACTTGAAAGAAGAGGTGGAGTCACTCATCCGGCGAGGTCACTTGTAGGAATTCGTAGCTAAACCCAGAGAAGCAAATCCAACTAGAATCCCACAACCTAACCAGCAAGGAATGGCCCAGCAAGTTCGGCCAGGACCCTAAACTCAAGACCCACAACACCGAGCTGAGATCCAAACATTGATAAATGATAATCAATGCCTCGAGGGGTCATGAAGAGCTGGCGTAGGTTGGCATGCAATACACGTATCTGGCAAAACCAATATATGATGTACCAAGAACAGGAGGTCGGTACAGTGCCATACTTGGAATGGTTCAAATTTTTAGAAAAAGATGCACACACAAGTTCTACAGGATCAAAGTGATGCACTGATCATAGCCATGACCATTGTAGGAATACAAGTATATCGGATCCTGGTAGACAATGGGAGTTCGATCAATGTGTTGTACTCCCGAACTTTGGAACAAATGGGGATACAGGAACATTACCTTCAACTATATTTTAGAAAATTGCAAGGGTTTTCTAGAGACCTTATCGAAGCCCGATGACAAATCATGTTAAGCATGGAGTTAGGTAAACTTCCTTGCCAGACAAGGATCTTAGCCGACTTCATTGTCGTAGATCTCCCTTCAAATTATAATGTCATATTGGGAAGGCTCATACTACACGAGTTGCAAGCTGCCACATCAATATATCACTATTGTATTAAATTCCCAACTCCAAACGGACCAAGCATGATACGCGGGAACTAGGTCGAGGTACGGGCTTGTAATGTCGACCTACCTAGTCCTCGGGTCCAAATGTTGAAAAGCCAAAAACACCAACGGACATGGGAATCAAGGTTTAAAAGACTTATTGTAGCCGATCTATCTAAGATCGCTATTACTAAAAAACATCGCAAGAGGGCGACTGACGATCAGCTCTTGTTCGAAGAAAATGAAGTAGATCTGAATCTTTATCATGGAGTCTTAGTAGTCTCCGTACCTATATCCAAAGTCGATATTCCCAAAGTTTTAGTTGACAGTGGAAGCTCTCTTGACATACTCTACACCAACACCTTGAATGGATGTAATTCCCTTGAATTTCATACAACATTATCCGAACATGGTCCTATGACTCAATGGTGTCCTTTCAGGAGAGAAAGGACTGATCAAGCTCCCCGTTAAGGTCGGAGAATCCCCGCGCCGAACTGAGCTTAATGCAGAGTTTGTAGTTTTGGATTCAAATCTCCTTATGATGCCATTATAAGGCAGTCTCTACTGTTCGACCACAAGGCAATTGTGTCAATGCACCATTACTCTGAAATTTCCCACGCCTTATGGTGTAAGGCAAGTCAGGGAAAATAAGAACATCACTGAAAAGTGTCAAGTAAAGGTTGATCCAAAGGAAATTCATTATCCCTCAGAAGTCCACATGGTGTATACAGAGGAGCCCAACCTCAACCCATTGGACCCACGTCTGAAGGTAAAAGAAGGAGAGCCTGTAGAGGAACTGGATACTGGAGGTTGAAGCAGGGGACCCACCAAGGGAACTCAGAATAGGTCATGAGTTGCAGCCACCTCTTCGAAATCAAATCATTAACTTCCTTCGAGAAAATCTTGATGTTTTCACCTGGGTTCACTCAGACATAAAGGGATCAATTTGTCACAAATTGGGTATTGATCCCTAGATGCGGCCTAAGTAGCAACGGCGCCGACCGCTAAACCTAGAAAAATATAAAGCTCTAAATAAAGAAGTGAAGAAATTACTCCACAATGGATTTATTCGAGATGTGAAATATCCGAAGTGGATTGCCAACCCAGTCTTGGTTAAGAAAAGTAATGGAGGATGTGTATCGACTTCACTGATCTAAATAAAGCATGTCCTAAGGACAGTTTTCCGCTACCAAGAATAGACTAAATGGTGGATGCAACGGAAAGACACGAGTTGCTCAGTTTCATGGATGTATATTCAGGGTACAATCAAATCCATATAGTTGGACCAGATCATAAACACAGGACCTTCATCACTAACCGAGGTCTTTATTGCTATAAAATGATGTCATTTGGTCTCAAGAATGCTAGAGCTACTTACCAACGATTGGTTAATTCTATGTTCGCCAAACAAATTGGCAAGACCATGAAGGTATACGTTGATAACATGTTGGTAAAAAGCACGGATGTCCAGAATCATCAACAACACCTCGCTGAAATGTTTCAAATTTTGAGAAAGTGTGGAATGAAGCTGAACCCACATAAATGTTCCTTTGGGGTAAGCTCGGGAATATTCCTGTGTTACCTAATAAATTGTAGAGGGATTGAAGCAAATCCAGATAAAATAAGGGTCATTATTGAAATGCACATCCCAACCAAACCCAAAGAAGTCCAGAGTTTGACAAGGCAAATAGCCGCCATCAGCGGCTTCATGTCAAAATCAACAGATAAATGCGAACATTTCTTTGATGTATTGAGAGGGGGAAATTTTGAATGGACATTCAAGTGCCAGTTAGCCTTTGATCAACTGAAACTGCATTTAGCACAACCACCAATGTTATTGAAACCAAAAGCAGAGGAGACATTGATGTTATATCTAGCAGTATCTGAACATGCAGCCAGTGCAATATTAACCAGGGAGGAGAAATGAGTACAACCTCATGTCTATTGTGTCAGCAAAGCCTTACATGTGGCCGAACTTCGATATTCTCCATTAGAGAAATTAGCCTACGCAGTAATCATAGCAGCTCAAAAGTTAAGACCTTACTTCTTAGAGCATCCAATCGAGGTCTTAACTAATTATCCGTTAAGACAAGTTTTACAAAAACCTGATACTTCAGGAAGGATGGTTAAGTGGGCAGTAGAGCTCGATCAATTTGACATAAGGTAAAAGCCACGCACCTCCATAAAGGGTTAAGCTCTCGTCGACTTCATCTCGGAATTCAGTTCAGACCCAACAGAAGAATCCCATCACCATATACCTTTGAAACATTTTGTTGATGGGTCCTCCATTGAAGCACAAGCAGGAGTTGGAATTGTTTTGATAGTCTAAGCCACTAATTGATCTGTGAAACGCTGTCATTTGATTTTAGTACTTCGAATAATGAGGCTGAATATGAGGTACTCATAGCTGGTCTAAGGATGGCAAGAGAAATGAGGGCGGACCATTTGATAGTTTATAGCAATTCGCAGCCGGTGGTTAACCAAGTCAACGAAACTTACCAAGTGAAAGAAGAAATGATGAATAATTACCTCAAAGTTATCAAGTGAGAGATGAAAAGTTTCAAATATGTGCAGATCGAACGAGTTCCTTGAACTCAAAATGGTCATGCCAACACTTTAGCTCGGTTAGCAACTAGTGAAGGGATTGAGGAATTTGATAGCATCCCTGTATGGAAGATCTACCACCAAGCTATTGAGGAACTGGATGTAGTTTTTATGACAATTGACCTAAAATCAACATGGATGGATGAGATTGTTGCATATTTGAAAATAGGTTCATGTCGTGAAGATCCTATTACGGCGAGAAAAATCAGAGTGAGGACAGCCAGATACACATTAATCGATGACATCCTATATAGGTGAGGGTATTTTGTGCCCTTGCTTAGGTGTTTAAGCGAAGGAGATTCACATCATGCTTTGGAAAAGGTGCATGGTGGAATATATGGAAACTATGCCGGAAGACAGTCGTTAGCTCATAAAATTATACGACAAGGATATTTTTGGCCTACTATGAAGAAAGATGCATTGGAGTTCGTTGGGAAATGTGACAAATGTCAGTGATTCGCCCCCAATATCAATCTTCCACCATGAGAGCTGAATTGAGTGATGGCCCCATGGCCCTTTTCCAAATAGGGGGTCGATCTTATTGGCCCCATGTCCAGTGGAAATGGAGGAACAAAATTCGTGATCGTTGTGGTCGATTATTTCACTAAATGGGTGGAGGCCGAACCCTTGGCCAAAATAATTGAGCATAAGACTATTGAATTCATATGGAAGTCTATCATATACATATTTGGGATACTGCATTCAATCGTAACAGATAACGAAAAATAGTTTGACAATGTTCGCTTCGCAAACTTTTGTGAAAATTTTGGGATACAAAAGTACTTCTCCACGCCAAACCACCCTCAAGCTAATGGTCAAGTTGAAGCAATCAATAAGATCGTCAAGCATACGTTGAAAGCCAAACTTGATGCTCTTAAGGGAGGTGGGTTGAGGAACTCCCCAGTGTGTTGTGGTCTTATCGCACTACATCCAAAAATAGCACCGGGAAACCCCATTTTCTTTGGCTTTCGGAGTAAAAGTTGTCATCCCACTTGAGATAAGAATCTACTTTGCTCGGATAATGACATATTGTGAAAATGGGAATGAACAGGTGTTACGAGGAAAATTGGATTTGATAGAGGAAAAAAGGAATGAGGTCGAAATCAGAAATGTGGTATACAAACAACGCAATGCAAGGTATTACAATCAAAACGTTAAGAAATGAGAATTCGAGGTTGGTGACCTTGTATTAAGGAAAGTCTTTTTAGCAACAAGAGAACTCAATTCTGGGTCCTTGAGACCTAACTAGGAAGGTCGTTACAAAGTAACTAAGGTACTACTTAAAGAGGCCTATGAATTGAAAAATATGGAAGGAAGACCTCTACTGCATCCTTGGAATGTTGATCACCTCAAAAAATATTACCAGTAAAATGACAGTTATACTTTGTATCGCATGTTGTTTATAATAAAAATATATGCTTCTAGAATAAAGGATCGTTGGCATACTGACATAAGTCCTGTCCATGAGCATGTAGAGCTAAAGTTGCATGTGCTGCAATACTTAGTGGAAATTCCTATAAGGAAATATCTAAGCTATGTCCATGAGCAGGCTGAGCTAAGGTTGCATGTACTGCAACACTTAGCCCCTGTTTGAAACCCATTTTGGGAGAAATAGAAATTTTGGAATAGTGATTGATGTGAGAATGTGTGGTGGAAAAGTGATGAAAAGTTTTTGATTTGTGTGTAATATTATTTTATTTGGAGAATGTGTGGTTGAAATGAAGAATGAGAATGAGAAATAGAAATAGAAATAGAAATTAATGGGTGTCAAACAGGGGCTTAGTAGAAATTCCTATAAGAAAATATCTAAACCCTGCCCATGAGCAGGTCGAGTTAAGGTTGCATATGATGCAACACTTAGTGAAAATTTCTATAAGGAAATATCTAAGCCCTGCCCATGAATGGGCCAAGCTAAGGTTGCATGTGCTGCAACACTTAGTGGAAATTCCTATAAGGAAATACATAAGCCCTGTCTATGAGCAGATCGAACTAAAGTTGTATGTGCTGCAACTCCTAGTAGAAATTTCTATAAGGAAATATCTAAGCCCTGCCCATGAGCAGACCGAGCTAAGATTTCATGTGCTGCAACTCTTAGTAGGAATTCCTATAAGGAAATACCTAAACCCTGCCCATGGGCAGGCCGAACTAAGGTTGCATATAATGCAACACTTAATGAAATTTCTTATGAAGAAACATCTAACATCTGCTTATATGCAGACCAACCAAACTAAGGTCGCATGTGTTACAACACTTAGAAGGATGTCCTAAAAATATATATCATTAGTAAAGAGACATAAACTAAGGTTGCATGCTTTGCAAACACTCAGCCCAGAAAAGCATATAAATTTCAAGAAATAAATTATTGCTGAAGTAAAAACACTTACAAAAAAACTAAAACTTTGTTATAAGTCAAAAATATTATAAACATTTTTTAAGGAAATTTCTGAAAAAATAAATTAAGTACAAAATGAACTACTGGGCTAAGGGGTCTTGGGGGGAACATATTCATGAGCGGCATCTTCGTCAGCGGTGGAGATCCAAACTCCAACTGCTTTAGACAATTGCTCCAATTCTTTCTTCTACTCCTTATACACCTCCGCCAAGAAAACAATGTTGAAATTTGGTCACTCTTTATTTATATACTTAATGATATCTCATAAGGCCAAAATATAGGCATCCGAGCAAGAGCATCAAACTCAAGAGAGGCCCTCCAGTTTTCCACTACCTTACAAGTCTTGAGCTCAGCTTCTTCTGCCCTTTTTATAGCCTCAACTGCTTGAGTTGTTGCCTCATCAGCTCGACTTTTCTCACTATCAGCCCGGGCATTAGCCTTCTCCCCCCATATCTACAGGACCTTGATGTCGTCCATGAGTTTTAACTCCGAAGTGAGGTGTGCATTAAGTTCTTCTCCCATTTTATTCAGGCGATCTTCATAATTTCTCTTTCTCGGCAAAGATCGCCTTTTTCGCTTCCACCTTCTCGAAGAGGATGTTGGCCCGATCTCTCACTTCAAGCATTTTATCGAACTCCGCCTTTACCTGAAAAATAGAGAAATATTGTGTTACGAATCCCAATGATTAAATCAAACTTTTTAAGAAATACTAATAGTTCAAAAAGTTATCTTCTCAGCCACTGACATCATGTGGAGGATTGACCTATGGCTGTAGAGCTAGGCTGAGATGATGTTATCTCCAATTGGCATTTCAGCCAAGAATTGCTACTCTCTGTCATTCTAGCTCCTAGTCATCAAAGCGGTTGATTCCCTTAAAGGGAAAAGAAGTGCAGCCATCGATTCCCTTGCCCGAGAAGGAGCTCGGAGGAAGTCAAGAAAATATCAGGTCGGCGCCCCCACCAAACCTTCAACATTCGGCCTCTACAAATCTGAGCATCTCTCCTGAGACCTCCAAGAAGAGGATGTGGTAGCAACGAAAACGTCCAGAGGAATGGGTTGAGGAGAGTTAGAAAGAGTTGCATGAGTAGAGGTAGATGGAAGCTCTGCTGAATGGCATCGCTTCAGAGGTTGCTCGGCCACAACTTCGGACTCAACCTCTCCAGGTCGGTCCTCAGCTTCAGCAGGAATTTCCTTCCTCTTCGCCTTAGCAGCTTCAGCTGCTTTTGCCTCCTTCTCTGTTCTGAAGCTCAGCATGTTCGGATTTTGATCTGAATCGAATCAAGGTGTCAATACCATATCCAAAGTGAAAATATAATCAAAAATGTTTAGTGTACTTACGAGAAGAAGTGGGGGCAAAAAAGTGTTGGTGTAGGAGCCATATGTCAACTGGAACCTGAGGTCGGTGGTACTGATCGAAGTTGGCCTACTTGAAACAAATTTGTGTCCGAGATCACAAATTTGCAAGACCTCTGTCTTTTGGGGAGAGCTCGGATGGAGTCTGATTGCCTTTGAATGATCGAGCTCAGATGAGAAGGTCTGTAATCTACAAGAGGAAACAGTAAAAGTTAAAAAGGCAGCTTCGATTATAAAAATGAAATAAAAAGTAAAAATAAATTATCACTTATATAATGGGTGATAGAGAGTAGGGACTACATCCTCTCTATTCACCTCGACAGGATGGAACTGCCACTCTCCCAGGACAAAGAAGAACTCCTATTTTCATCCTTTAATCGATGGGAGAGTATCTAAAACTAAAGGACCCCCCGTCCTACGTCTAACATTGGTATACCACCAGTCGGTATTTTTCTCATCCTCTTTAAAGGTAAAAAGGGAGTTAAATTGGGATACGTTCAAATCAGAGTGATCTAGTTGTTTCAACAAAATTAAGGTCGCAATTAGAGTTCTCCACCCATTTGGACAGAGCTGGGTAGGGGCTATTCCTCAAGAAGAGAAGAATTCCCGTATGATTTTCGGGAAAGAAAGTCTCAATCCTGCCTGAAGAATTGCTGAGTTAAGAGTCACACATCTTGCAAGATGAGTGTTAGTTCAGTCGGAGAGAGATGGAATTACTAATTCTACAGTCTGTGGTATACTGTATTTAGCCCTTAAATTGGCTAACATATTCCTCGTAATAACTGACCTATAGGAATTAGTCCCCCACTTTTGATTCCCACTCTAGTTATCCCCATGTGGCCTCACTTCTCTCATCTTCCGTTGTTGTTCCATATTTTTAGGGACATTGGCCGGTTGTGGATAAATTGAAGTTATGGGAATAGAAGTTAAAACTTCTGAGCAGTCCGAACTGGCAGAAGACGAACTAAAAGAAGGAGTGGACAAAGAGGATACGGTTTCTTCCTATTGGTTACCCCATGACAGTATTCGAGATTCGTCCGAGCTCATATAAAAAATCTAGAAAAAATATATAGCACGCAGAAAAATGAAAGGTATTCTCGATAAAAGGGGAATACCTGAACGACGTCGACCTCACTCAAAAAAGTAAACAATGCGGAGAAAATTTTGAGAGCAAAGACTTGGAGATTTGTATGCAAAAGTGAGGAATGAAAGGAGTCAAAGTCATTTAAAAGAAAGAAATATCAAAAGGCAGAATCTGGATCGTCCAAATCAAAGAATAAAAAATGAATAAACGGTTGGATCCAATTAATGAAGTGACGTTGTTTTTTAAAGCTTCTAGAAGAATGAACCTTACGTGTTCTACAGCTCATACATAAGTTACGGTGTGACACATGCTCAAATCATTTATTGTTGTAATAATTACGAAGATTGGAAATTGCACCTTTTAAGGTCAGTCCTTCACCTAGTTCAGCACTGATCTGGGGGGTAACTGTTGACACAATGACACCTGACCTCCGAGATCGATTAATCCAGATTATTATATGTGATGAGTAAGTGCTAATGTGAGTTCGGTGAAGTAAGGTCAGCTCGGCTATAGTTTGGCTTGAACAAGAAGTTTGTGGAGTTTATCGAGGCTAAAGGAAACATAATAATTGAAGATCACTGGCAAAATATATAATTCACCAATTAGTGAAATGCACATGGAAAGATCTTACATAAGCACCCACATGATATTCCAATCAAAAACTTTATCTTCCTCCCATGAGTAATTTATTAATTACTGGGGACCACATGTAAGTTTTAACTCATAATGACCGACAAATTGAGCTCGGCAGCCAATCTAATTACACCACCAGCTGTACTTTTCAGCTCGAAATTGCAGTTGACAAGACATGAAGTACATGATGCATGTATATTTCCTTCTATAAAAAGAGGGAAAAGGCGAAAAATAAAGGTAAGAACACAGGGCCAAGAAGATTACAAATTCTCTTATATTTCTCATATTTCAAATGTCTCATTTGATAAGGAAAATGAACTATTGTATTACATTTTGTAATCCTTTGATTATATATTAATCAATTTGTATTTATTCTCTAAGTTGACTTGAAATTTATCTATTTATTTTCAACGTCGACATATACAAAAAATTATGTGTCTCTCTACTAATCCATTAGTTGCAAGTTGTTGATATATTTGAATATTTTCTTCTATTTTTTCTAGAATTATAGATTCCTCAATTCTCACAACTTATTACCACCTTAGATGAACGTTGAAAACAAAATTTGTGGAAAACAATTTTCTTAATTAGAGGTGGCTAAAATTTGGTGAAATTCATTGCTATAAATAAAACCCTACAATAATAAAATAAATAAATAAATAAAACCCTCAAGATTCACAAATATTTGAGGAGAAATCGGAAGATTTTAGTTGACTTTACTGTAAAACATATTAGAAAACCCCAATGCAATTTGACCCAAATATGAACCCCATGTCTCCCTCTCTCTCTCTCTCTCTCTCTCTCTCTCTCTCTCTAAACAAATAACGTTCCTTATAAAGTTTATTAACAACGTATAATAGAACAGGAATATTGAAACAGGGTCTGTGGATTCATTTTCTGGGAGGTGAACAACTCGCATGAACGGATACCGCGGTGGCAAGATGGCGGAGCAAGAAGAAACACCGACGACCACATACAAGGTTTTCAACAGCGGTGATGGTGATGGGGTGGATGCAGCGGTTTTAAAGAAAGGGAAGTGGACAGAGGACGAGGACGAGAAATTGAGAAGAGCTGTGGAGGAATATGGGGTCGAGAACTGGGTAGCCATAGAGAAATATTCGGGTTTGGCAAGGCAGTCGAAGAGTTGCAGGCTCCGATGGATCAACCATTTAAGGCCTAATCTCAAGAAAGGTCCTTTCACAGAAGAGGAAGAGAGAATTATCATCCAATTGCACTTTAAATATGGCAACAAATGGTCTCGCATTGCCTCCATGGTATGTATGTACATTCATCTCCAATTGAGTATTTTGATTATTTCATATTAAATTTTGGGGGTAAATGTGCCTATGCAGATACCTGGGAGGACAGACAATGAAATAAAGAATTTCTGGCACAAGAGAGTGAAGAAATGTAGAAAACATAATCGTCCTATTTACCCAGTATGCATAGAAGAGGATGATGAAATCCCTGCAAATATACACAACACCAACAACGAGAAACATTATGCTGCTGACGAAATAAATGTAGATGATGAATGCTGGCTAGATGGTAATTCTACCCCCACCAATTATCACGACTATACAATCCATTCACATTCACATTCCCATTCCATTCACTTACCTAATCAATCTCAATATTCCTCGCATAATCTACCAAATACTACATATTTTCAAACTCAACAGGCATCAATCTCACCTCAACCATTGATCACTTCACCACAAGATGAGCAACATTACCACAACTCGACTCAGAGACATTTTCGACCCAATTCTCAACTCCGATCCCTCGTAGAAACATCATCTCCGATTCAAGGTTCTCAATTAATGCAGCAAGGTGTTGCTAATGCTCTCATCAAACCTTTCAGGAATACTCCAATTCTTGCCTCTCCAAAAGGGCAATTCAGGAGGTTTCATAGAGCCACCAGTCTACTGTCTACACGGGGTCACTCTGTCTCACAGTCGACATCTTCAGTGTTGGACTCATCAACCATGGAGTCAACAAGATCCTCATTTAAACCCAAAATATTGACCCATATATCCTCCTTGCCTTCTCTTCAAATAAGTACAACGACTGCAACTGCAACTTCAACTTCTTCGGTCCCACCTCTTAACCTAGAATCGCCTACCTCGGTGACATCATTCTCTGGACTCAAACTCGATTTGCCAACCCCCGCACCAGTTTCTCCTCTCAAATTTCAATCGTCCACCTGTGCAGCTTCCGATTTTTGTTTCCGTCCAAATTTATCAACCGTATATTCATCCGGTGCTTTAAATCCATCAACTGCAGCACCTACGCTTTCTTCTTCAAATTTGAAACCAGTACCTTCAAGCCTGGATCTGCAGCCAATTCAACCAAGCCCATCTCATTCTTTTCAAGTGACACATCTGAATCCCTCGTTTACTCTCAAATCAGAGCTCCCTTCAATCCAATTTTCTTCACCACCAGAACTTTACTTACATAAAGCAAAAAGTGATGGCAATTTGGAGGTCCTAGATGCACAAAAAGCAGCACAGGCAAAGGCAAGGTTCCGGAGGAAGAACTTGCGGCAGATCAAAATTTCAAATAAAAAACTGAAGGAAATATCTAGGAAAGAAGACTTCTCAGGCGCAAGTACAAAGGCAGATGATAAGATGGACAGAGCATTGGACAGATATTCAAATGAGAGTTCACGGAGAGAGTGCTTACCGAGTTCAAGCTCCAGAACAGAAGCTACACATGTAAAAGGCTTAAGGGTTAATGCATCAACCAAAAACTCTACAACAAGAGATCTGTTGAAAATCATCTCACAAAAAAATAGTGTAACGAGTGGTCTATTAGGAGATTTATTAGTTGAAAGTGCAAGTCAAGAAAATGTATTGCGCGAACTCCTAAAATCAGAAAATCCAAGCTATATGCCAGAGGTTCCATGGAGCCAAAACCCAAACACTGAAGAGCCAACATTGGGGGAAAGCTCAGAAACAAAAATACTGTCAGATAAAAGCTTGCACAGAGAAATGGATTCAATAGCTGAAAATATGACCTTCCGGGAACAAACATACGAGGCTGATTTATTGGATCCAGTTAACAGCAAAACCAATACAAACACTCCGTTAAACTTGGATGGCACATTGCATCCCATACAACTTCCAGCAGGCAACTTTGTGTGTGAATTCGCAAGCAGAGATTGCCCGTCTAGCAAATGCTCACAAATATTTTATTCACAGGAAAGTTTCTCGTTGGAGGATTTGTTTGGACAAAATTCCGGGACAGAAAAAATTCCTGTTTTCGATGCATTTGGTCCACTCTACAGCCAAAGCACTACAACAACACTGCTAAAATCAGGTGATGAGAGTGGCAAATTTGGCTGTCTTCAACCTATTGATGATGAATACTTTCGTAGTGGATTAAAAACAAAATACACAGATAGCTTGGTGAGAAAATTTACTGAAGAACAAAGCCGCCCAAAGGACGATGGTGAAAAATTGGAACTTAATGAATCGAACCTGTTATATCATCAATGTCCTACTGTCAATCTGATAGAATCTGGTTGTGTGGTGACAGACCCAAGCATAAAATCTGAACTTCAGGAAGTCAGGTCCGGCTCGGGAATGGAATGTTCATCAAGTAAAACCTTGAAACGAGAATATTCCTGGGATCAAATTTTTTACCCGGAAAGATTAATGGCTACAGAAGAGCAGAAGCCTTTAACAGATGGAGTTGTTCCTGCTGTTAGCCAAAATACTATAACTCACTTGGAGAACATAATTGGATCCGGGAATCCCGCGAGTTTTCCAAACATGTTACTTAATGCTTCCAGCAGAATATCGGAGTAAAAGCTTCATTGTTTTTCTAATCATTCTATTTTAAAGCAGAGGCTTTTCCTCCTTTTTCCTATTCTTGGTAGAAGGGTACTAAAAGTGACAGAAGATGCATAGCTGATTTCTAGTATTTAACATGACAAGTCTCAAAAATTTATTGTATTTGTCAATTATATGTGCGGATAATTATACAGCAATTATGTTCCTGTCTATTCTTAAAATCCCTTTGCTCTTTCTTTGCCTCTTATTGTTGACGCTGATCTTCTAGAATCTCCCTCTTAACGGTTTGCACGTGCTGTTGGTTGTAATCACGTGGGACCCACGTGATTTCTCATTGCTGCTCTGAATTGTTTTTCTTGCTGCCACTGCCTTGATCCACCTTGCTGTGTCTTGCATATGTAACTTTAATTGGTGGCCGATCAGGCAACAATTAAAGTAAGAGGCAAGAGGACAATCAAATGAACACCATGTACAGAAGAATTATCCAGCCTGCACACGTTTTTTCCCCCACTGCTGTCCAGATTCCAGTGAGGTAAAGCAACAGTGGTACAATCTGGGGTACCTACTTTTCAATCTCTAGCAACTCAAAAACTGTATTCAGTAATAGCCCACTAGAAAATGTGTCCATTTTCTGTCTGTGCTATCTGTGTAAAGCATATAATGATAGTGATACTGATAAATACTGATAATCCCATAAATATTATTATACCACTATAGATGATTGGTTTTCATTATAAGGAGTGAGACAAGTATATAATGTAGAAAAGCCTAAACTTCCAAAAGTAGATATATCTAAGCAGAACAACCATAATGAAAATAGCATAATATTAACATTTGATAACAAGGTAGCAATCATTTGGATCGATCTTAGGGGTAGATATGCTGGAGATTATTAAAGAGAATTTACAAGATTTGGGGTCTATATACATATTTCAACTTGACTACCACATCAGAATGCTCCAAATGTGTTCTCCCCACTGAAAGTCATGTATAGGAAACCGTCCTCATCTTTATTGTCCTCATAAATTGTAGACATCATAGCAGCTGCAATGGCACCGAACAGTAAAATGCTCTAAAACAACTGAAATATTTTGCGCAATAGAAATTGCAATGTCCAAACTATTTAATGTTCTACTCACCAGTTGGAGGAAGAATGCTCTTGACAAAGATAAAAATGGCTTTTTCAGCACTGAGCTTAATCCTCTTTCGGACAACATACACAAATTGTCCAACAGTCAGGTCAGCAGGAACCAAATATCTGTGTAAATCAAGACTAAAATTATTGCGGGATAAGTTAATAAGGAAAATGTAACTAGATAACTGCATTTATCATATCTAACCTTTTAGTATTTGAGTAATTAGTGAGGAAAAAAAAGGAAGAAAAGCAATTTAAGGGGTTACACGATTTACAATTGACTGAAATCCTATGCAATCAATTGTGAAAATAATGGAAAAGACCTGCTTCATACTTCAACAACATGCACCTCACCTCACCGAGAGAGAGAGAGAGATAGAGAGCCAGGAACGGAATAGTGGTTGTTAGGCTGGGACGCTAGGAGGGGTTTTTTTGTCACCGCAGAACTTTGAAAGATGCCTGTCTTGAGTTTGTGGTATGTTATAACTTAAAACCATAATTCATGTTGAATAAAACCTACAGTTGCAACTCTACTGTTGATCGCCACCATTCACAGGATCTGTTCCGTAACTACGACAACAATAATATGATATGCCCTATTTCCAAAATTATACCAACTGAAAAGCAGAATGACAAAAAAAAATATTGGCAAATATACAAATTTATACACGTCCATACACATCCAACAACCATAACTGTTTTCAACAAGGTCCAAGTATTGAAAAGATATAGAAGATAACCGACTTCTTCTTGTCAATGTCTGGTATATCACTTCTTTCTGCCTTCTCCACAATAACCTGAATAGCAGAAGCAGATATTATGACAAGAACAAATTGAAGGGGATAAAATATCAAGACCATATAAGTCTTGAATGTGAAAAATGAATTCTTCAATACCGGAATTCTATCAGGGTACTTTTCCCTGATTCGAGCAGCTTCTGCCTGTCGCCTCTCTGCAAAATTAGAATTAATATCATTAGACATTAAAAATGATAATGTAAATACCCTAAAAAATGTACAAACGTAATAAAAAAAATTAGAAGAGCTATCATTATCTTTCAATGCTAGAGAAGATGACAAAATGAGACAACTACTCACAGACCATCTAGCTAGTTATATAGCTTCAAAGATGAAACATAAGAACAATTACAAACTTGCTGAATTTCAGCGGTCATGCACTTATGTTCCCTAAGGCCCCGCACATGCACATCACATGGGTTTTGGATATAGAACCTACTTTGTAACATGTTTCCAAACATTGGACAACATGAATAATCGTTAACAAATATATATTAGCCATGTTGGCAGGAAGGTTCTCAACTTAATGGAATACACAACAATTGAAATTCACATACCCAAGAAGATGAGCTTTGCATTTGGAAAGAATTAAATTTTGACGCGCTCTAATTAAAAATTCACCATTCATTAAAAATAACGATAAATCATCCATTCGTGGTATTTTTTTCTCGTGTAACAGTACAAATTACAAAAAAAAAAAAAAAAAAATGCGTAATGTCTCGACTCAACTAAGTCCCATTTCATATGAACTTTACACTAGTACGATCACAAATTGATTATCCACGCCACAGAAGTTCAAAGAAACATGGAACTGAAGAGATTTTTGGCACGATCTCACTTGCTTCAAATCAATTATTTGCAATTATTATCAATCAAATCGAAAGAATCAAAAAGAAAAAAGAAAGAAAAAGTGTTAATCAACGAGCAGGTAATCGGAGAACATAGGTAACATTGCGCTTACCGAGGGGGTGTTCCAACTTGAAGGGCCTCTTGGCCATAGCGACTGGTTAAAGCTACAATTCGGACGATTAGTTCAACTGCGAGTGGAAGGAAAACGAGAAGGCGCAATTTCTAGGGTTTGCTATCTTGAATGAAAAACTTCCGTGAAAAGGACACTCATCTTTTCAGTGTCGGACGCGTGGTAGAAGTACAAAAACTTGCGTCGGGGGTATATTGCATTATTCGTCCTGAATTGAGTAGAATAGCGGACCTACCCTCATTTGTTTTGTCCGATTTTTGTCCCTAACCTTTTAGGCCTGTTTGTTAGGTCATTATTTTTCACGAAAAACAAATTTCAATTTTCACTTTTACCTCGTTAGATACACTTTTTTTCATAAAATTCATTTTCTTGATTTGACTCACATTGTCACATTTTCCTTGGTTTGTGGAAAACCAAAGCTTTTTTTTTTTTACAATTGAAAAAAATTCTAGAAATAATCAGTGTTCTAAAAGACGTGCTTAGACACCCATTGGCATGATGCGAGGCCAAAACGTCAAACCACTTGACTTGACGTCTTATTTAGCGGTCAACGACAATTGTTGATCGCTAATGCTCATCTAGGCACTATTATTAGCAATTCTTTTTTTATTCTTTTTTTACAATTTTTTGAAATTAAAAATTATTAAATGCTAAGAATGAAATAAGGGAGTCCGGCGAAAAAGATTTTGTATCAGAAGATATGAAGGACGAATTAGATGAAGAAGAGGGTATTGAATTGGAGTTCAATAAAGAGTTAGATAAGATTTAAGTTCTTATGCTATTTACTTACTATTTTATATTTAAATTTGAAACTTATATTTTTGTTGGAAACTTTGAAAAAAAAATGTATAAAATTCCTATAAATTTGTTTTAAATGTTTAGTAAGTATTATTTTTAATTGATTAAAAATTAAAATAAGAAAACGCCTTTTTAGGTTTTTTTTTTTTTTTTACGCATATGCATCGCCTAGACCATGACTTGGCCTCCATGCATCGTCACGCATTACACCTTTTATAATACTTGGCACAATGGTAAAAAAATCTCTTTTATTGACAATTTACATGCAAACAAAGTCAAACGAATGGTATTCCGTATGGTATTGGCAATTGGAACAAATTCTAGATCCAATGATAAAAAAAGTATCACTTTAATGGACAATTTTCATGAAAAAGAAGTCAAACGAATACCAAACTTTCAATATTTTTCAAGTGAAAAATTATACCAATAAAAAACAATTAATTACAATTCCTATTAAAACAAATTCTAAACAATTTAATTCCCTATAATTCATTTTCTTTTCACCCAAATTCTACCTTTACAATTAAATGGACCCTTAGAAATATTCGCAAAGCTTGCCCCTGTTGACATTTCCATCCAATCTCTGTGAAATTTGTGTAAAACGACAATCTATACCTTTAACTTAAATAGATGAATAATTGGTACAAAATTCCATGACCTTTGCCCTTACTGTGAAATACTCCCTATCTTTTTATTTTGACGAAAAAACATTTTTCGTTCAGAATACAACATTTTTAAGCTTTGTGAAATAATGTATATACCCTCATCTTTAAATAAAATAAAGAATTAATTACAATCGTAGTCCCAAAAATTTTAAAAAGGTGCAAACGAATCCCAAATAAATAATTTATAATTAGTGGTAGTCATGTGACCTTTTCAACATGGAACAGGACTATAAGCTTAATTTTCTCGGTAAGGATCCATTTGATTGGTTTAAATTCCATGAAAAATATCATATCCAAGAAATTTAATTTCTATTTTGACTGTTTGATACAAAAGTGGAAATGGAGTTCAAATTCCAAGGTACAACCACTTTAATTTTTTATTTTTATTTTTTATTTTTATTTTTATTTTTTTTGTCAATTTCATGAAAAATACATTAATATGAGGTATTTAGATTTTTATTTTCCAACTTACATGAAATTGGAAAGCCTTTTCACCTTTGTCAATCAAACGGACCCTAAGTGTTATCAAATCCTCCTACCGAACAATCATTCAAAAGTTCTACGAGCCATAGTCATTCACAATATCCATTGCATGTTCGCCAAGCTGACGAAAACGACAATTTGGTGAAAAACAAAAACAGGTGTTGCCAATTAAAGTTTCTGTCAGCTCGAAGATCGGTAAAAAAAGTTATAAACTTCTTATCCTCAGCTGAGTTGAAAATTGAAAAATCATGAAAAGAAATCTGTCCTCAAAAAGTTTTACATGAGAGAGACAAACTATAAAGTAAAGCAGCAAAAAAGCTTGCTTAAGAGTACAAACTTATTATGAGTTCCACTAAAGCCATAATGATACAGAAATAGGCTATCACAGCATAGCAAGAAAAACTTGTTTACATTGCTCCTAGTAGGGTTGCTACAATGATCTTCCTCCTTCGATACAATTGAGCAGATTTCGACTGCAACCTCTATCTCTATCTTTATATAACATATACATTACAGGTAAGTATAACGTACGAACCTCTTGAAATGTCGTGTACAGAATAGACTTCCAGGGGTGGGACAAAAAGGTGCATTTGCACTCCACGCCCATAAAATGCTCTAAGCTTTCCCATATAGTCCTTGAATTCCAGAGATTGGGGAAATTTGATGCATATCAGAAAATTGCATTCCACAGAGTCTTCTCACCTTCGCCGCATCGTCTGTGAACCTCCTTAATTCTGTCGGCAGAATTGCAAATTCCACTACAGCTCCAGTCAAAGGAAGCAACACAGATGTTGCCTGCCTGAGCCTTCCACTCACAATCTGCGGTAAAATCAACACAGTTAAGGAAATTAGCAATTACACATTATGTTATTTCTGTTGTTTCTTCCTACTTTTGGGAGTAACATGGCTAAGAATGCTTTCATACAATCTATTACTATTATATTTAAAAAAACAAAAAAAAAAAAAAAAAACAACTCCCAGCCACATAAAGATGAAATGAATTTATTTTTTTTATTCATCATTCCTTCTTAATGGTGACTCCAGATATTTTTTACTACCAATGATGAGAAGGAGCGATTGAGGGAACTCAGCCCACTGGCATCCCAGAAAATCAAAGAAGATTGACACGCTACCAGATTCAGCAACAAGATCCAAGCAGCTTCATAACAGTACTAAAAGTATATATTTACTGACTAAAGATTTTGACTAACAACAAAGCTCAAAGTTCTAATAGCTCACATGGATGTGTACAGGATTGAGATAAAACCAAGTGCAAGCGAAGTTACATTGGGTAAGTGGGTTACAGTTCAAAAAACAAAAAGATGATGAATTTTTCAGTGGATTTTGAAGTTAGAGTGGGAAGCCAGGTATTTGGTTGTTTCATGGACAACTTCTCAAACATAAGCATGCAATGGCGAAATCAAGTTTGGCAAGTTCCCATGAGATGGATATGCAGTGAATCATATGCCTCTGTAGGAGAAACTTTGTGAAGATGCATTGAGATCTTAAGTTCGAGAAATATCTGTAGATATTACTACACTGTTCAATTGTCAAGCATTAGAACTTCTTCACAGAAGACGTATGCAGATAGGAAAATTCATGCTCTTAAGCAGTGTTCTAAAAGGCAGGGAAGGCGTGAGTGAGGCATGAAGAAAGCATCCCAAATATGAAAAAAGGCAGTCAGCCATATTTTGGCCACTTATATTGCGGCCCTAGGTGGCAAAGGTCGTAACTAATGCGATCCTAGCTGTCAATGAGAATACTATTGCGAACCTAGGCGTCAAAAGGCACACACCATTCAATTTTTTTCAAATTTTTTTTAAGGGAAAATAAACTAATTAAATAAAAAGAATCATTATTAAAAATCGTAGAGTAATTAAATAATATAAAAAAATAAAGAAATGCCTTATTACGCCTAGGCTTGTAAGGCTTGATGCTCGACCTTGCCATGCCTCGTGCCTTTAGAACCTCGCCCTTAAAAGTCTTTCAACTGTTCTAATATAAAGAAACTTTTTAACACAAGCATTCTTGCAAGCTGATGTCTCAGAATTTGGAGTTTTTTCTTCTTTCTTTTTTTTTCTCTCATTTCATTCTTTTCCTTTTGAGGGGGTGAGGGAGGGTTAGAAAAAGTTAAATTTTACCAGGGGGTGTTCCACAACATAATCTCCTGTCATCTATATGCTCCACGTCCAATCCAATGAACCAAGATCCCAGCGAAACATCCTCATTTGCGTACTTGTGCAGAAGGTGCCTAAGATAATTTACAAATCAACAAGACAGTAACAGGAAGCATATAAAAGAAATAAAAATCCCAGAAAAACAAACACTCACTGGTTTATTGATATATAAGTAGCCAAATCTTTTGAAATGGCATATAATTGCCCTGTAGCATGACGAAAATATTTATTTCCTTGCTCGCCAAATTTCCAATACTCTGGTTCGTGATATCTTACACCCCTGTTAATGGATGGACCAAGAAAGAAATAGAAGGTGAATTGCATCTCCTTGGTATCTACAAAGAGACGAAATTTTAGGAAGTTTTTACTTACTTTTGAGCAAGTACAGGACCAGATTTCATGCATCCAATATACACCCTTGGGTTCGTGCGATGCCGAGCTAGAGTTGCTCCTAGTGTTGCTACAGTTCATTTCCACAAATTGTTAAGTGAGTGCACTGAGAAGCATGTACTCAGCAGACTAAACTTTTGCTCACCTTTGGTGATTGAAACAAGGAGAAAAATACATGGTTGATGTGTGGTACCATGTAAAAAAAAATAAAAATCTACAAGGGTCAAATACAGCTATACTGACAACAAAAAAGAGAGAAATATAATGGCCTGCTCGGTGATTTCTTTGACAACAAGCAAGCAAAAAGCACCATAAAGATAAAAGCAAAGTAAAAAAGAGAAAATATCTTAGATGGAATTTCTGAAAGATTAAAATCTAAATATAAACAAGATAACATGAAAAGAAACAATGTTAGCATTTACCTATATTTACGTGTACGTCATCATCAACTTTGACATAGAAATCCGCATCCCAAAGAGCAACTGCAGTAGTAAAATAGGCCTTTGTCTTGGCAGATAGTTCCAGGTATCCCTCAACATGTTCCTAGACAATAAAGTATTAGTAAGACAGGATACACTTCGTTGTATTTTTTTAACATTAGCACGCAACATTTGGGTAGAGGAAATTAATGTAAACACATTTAGGCTTTCCAAATAGGATAGTGCGTGAAGATTCGGGACCTCTATTTTCTCATCAGACTTTCACAGAAGATTAACAAAAATGGCAAGTGAAACCAGAAGTAACAAAAATACCAGTCTTAAAAGGTCTCCGTGTTTCCTATCTTCTGCTTCAACAGCTCTATCAAGAATGCCACCTGATGTTGCACTGGTGACCAGAGATTCAAATATGAAATGAAGGAAAAATTAGATACTGTTCCTTGTTAAGATGTACGTGAAATTGGCATGACCCCTAAAGAAAATTAAGATGGATGTTCATTCTGATCAAATGCTATGAAATAAAAGTTTGCATTCGTAAAAATGCTCCCCTAAGCCCCTGAGGTAATTCAATTCCATTACAACAGCGTGCTCTATGTATGCAATCCATCCAGAAGTAGAATCGGTTCCGTTCCTAAAAAATGACACGAAGAAAATAAAAGGTACCAAAACCAACCAACAAATATGCTAGACATATACTTCACGTCGAGGAATTGCACAAGTGAAGGATCTCAATCAACTGACAATCAACATTAATACAAAATTATCTCATGCAAAGGACATAGTTAACAAATATTTTGAAGGGAAAATGCCATATGTATAAAGTGATAGTTAACATGAACTCCAAATAACAGCATCCCACCTGTGTCCAATCACGAAGCGAATTATAATGCCCTTTTCTTCCTCGAGCTTTTTGCGTTTATCACCTGATTTGTCCAACAAATAAGAATATGGAATCAATATGGTAAGCAGAGAATAAAAAAACCTAGAGGAGACGGAAGTACTGAAGTTTTACGCACCTTGCAGCATCCAAGTAGCACGTACAGAATCTCGCCTCTTTCGGCTGCTAAAAGCAGTGTTTATACCTATTACCATCAAATATTTTCTTTTTTTAATCACTTCTGGAATCTTGACGTCTTCAGATATGGGGGAACCACTAAGTAAGGAGTCTTGCACAGCCCTTGCTGCAGCTAATTCCATCTCCAAATTCGAAATAGTCTTATCCAGGGTCCTGCATGTGTTATGGCCATGAATTTGAAAATTTGACTGATAAGTAAACTGAAATATAACCTACTTCAAGACAAGAGGCTTACTGTATCGCATCATGTGTTTTTGAAACTTCGCCTAATATATCTTTGGGTCCTCCTTTTACATCCTTCTAACAAAAGAAAAACGAATAAATTAATTTTCTCTGAAACTCTACCCAGGTTTCTTTTCATATGCATTAAGTTTATAGCAGTGTAGCACTTAGGCTGATTCGTGCAGATGGATGTGAAAATAATATTATTGGAATTGGTTACCAGTACTCACCAATCTTGGATTGCATCCATCTGAAACCAACTTATCGTCTGTAACTTCTGTTGGCCTAGACGTATCTTTAGCTTCTGGCAGTGTCCACATCCTATTAGAAATACATTCAAATCAAGTAGTTATGCGTGTAAGAATCTCTATGAAGCAAGTTGAGCAGACAGACAAATTGTTGAAAGAAAATTTCGCCCCTATAACAGTGTGGGGCAAATGCAAAACTCGCTAATACAATCAAGAGATACAGTAACATTATAAGATAAATTCAATTTTATGTATGAACTTCCGGATAATGAAGCCCATTGGTCTAGCATGTTTGGGACTCCACTTTTAGATACTTAAAGCTTACAAATTTGATGTGATAAAGCCATGTTCTGGAACAAAAAGCTTGCATATTTCAACTTCAGTTCGAGAAATATATTGTGTTATAAAACCAGATTTTTGTTAACATTTAAAAGAATCATAATCCAGTCTATCTTGAGATCTAAATTAGGGGAAAAATTGGGAGAAATGGGTTTAATTTAAGAGCAAGGGCTTGAGCCAAGGCTCAAGTTTCCCAAACAGACCCCTGAAAATGGAATATTTCGGGTAAATTAGCGATATTGTGAATTTATCCTTTTATTATTCTATCATAATCTAATCCAATACATTGAACACCATCATTGCTTTGTTAACAAAGTAGTATTTTTACTACTATGAACAATCATAGGTGCCAATTACCAAACCACAATGCACCAAAACAAAGACCTATATCACGAACCTATACTAAACATAGGATGATCAAATTCTAGTAATTCACTAACAATTTCAATGCCCAGATGATCAAATTGAACTAATTGACCAAGAAATTGAAAGGAAAAACAAGAAATCAAACCTGTCGGTGAATAGCATTCCAGCACAGAAGCATCCAATACAGAGAAAAATAGTGAATTTTCTTGAAATAACATTCTTCGAAGTTGACTCTACTCCTCTGCTCTTCCAAGACATTATGCTCTTCTTTAATTCAACTTAAAAGTTTCTTCATTTAAGAAAAACTCATTAAAAATATTCACCCAACTCAGATAAACACCCCAAGCAACAGATCCAACAGATCAAATCTTTCAGTTCACAAGCACCAATTGGCTAATTCGAACAACCCAAAATTCAATAAAACAGTAATCAAATCAAGAGAATAGATAAGAAGAATTCACATCATACAACATTATTACGCCCTCTCTTTTCTCTATGAAAATTCACCCAATTTTTTCAATGAATTGATAATCAAGTCGATCAACTGTTTGCATAAATGTCTCTCTCAATGGTATGCAAGTATATGTACGGGTGTAGTGGAATCAGAGAAGAAGAAGATGGGGGAGTTGGGGTGTGGAATTCGCGAAGAGCAGAAGACAGCCAGCGCCTACGGCCTACCCAACTGCACTCTCTTCCAAAGACTTATTTTTCAGTACTTATAATTATAATAAACCTCCCACTCTGTGTCGACCTGTCGGTGAATACTACTTTTTAAAGTTAATTATTCACTTATTCGCAACTTATTTTTCATAAAGTAAAATATAATGAAACCCAAGCAATGCATTTCTTTTTCCATTTTTTCCCCTTTTTTTTATTTTTTTTTATTTTCCAATTCCCGACTCCAACATTTTTGTCTTAGATAATAATTTCACATTTGTTATTTTATTGGATAGTAATTTCACATTTGTTAAGTTAAATTGGACTACACGAGAGATGAAGTTGGAGAGATAAATTTATAATTACAGTGCGTTTGATTGGTTTAAATTTTATAGAAAATATCACATACGAGAAATTCAATTTCTACTTTGGGTATTTGATACGAAAGTGGAAATTGAGTTCGAATTCGAAGATACAACTTTTTTTTTTTTTTTTTTGTCAATTTCATGATAAATACATTCGTATGAGGTACTTGGATTTTTATTTTTCAACTTATATGGAATTAAAAAGTTTTTCCACTTTTGTCAATCAAACGAACCCTCATTTTTCTATCATGTTTTCCAATGTTGCCTTGTATTAAGGGATTGTTTGAAAAATCAAAATGATTTAATAAATGTTTTAGCAGATTTCGATAAAAATATATATAGTTTAAAAATTAGTATAAATTTTGAATTTCATGAAATAAGTAGTTAGAATTTAAGTTTAATCCATCGAAAGCAAGATTTTATAAAACAACAACTAAATATGTTGATAATATTATTAATATATTGATTAGTGACTTGATGAGTTTGTGTGAGTGACCTTGTGTAGTTTTGTGGGTTTTCCCTTTTTTTTTTTTTTTTTCGTAGATATTTGATAAGTAGAATTTCTTTGAAAATGGATTAAAATAAATAGTAAATTGAATGGTGCAATGAAAAATTATTCATGTTATTTTACTCTAAATTTATTGAAAATAAAATTTGGGCTTGTTTGACAAAATAAATTGATAAAAATAAATACATGATTTTAAATTGATAAAATATATTATCAAAATTAAAATTAGAGCAATTAAAAATGAGATAAAATTTTATCAAACATGCATTTGTTTGTTTATATTGTTTTTCTAATAATGTTATGTGTGCATTCGAGGTTGACACCTCGGACAACATTCATCTCACATGGGACAGAGGGCCGCGCATAATAAAATAATCGCGAATTCTCTATGTGAAGAGTTGTCATTCGGAGTATCAATTTCCGATGTACAGATAGCGATGTTGACTTCTTGTTATTTGTAAGTGATTTGATTATTATTTTTCTTGTATCTCATATATCAATGATTAATTGCAATGAACATTTCAATGATATGTAGACTGTACACATGGTATAGGTGTAAGGAATATAGCTGTCTCTTTAATGATGAATTTTATAGGTCAATAGCCAACTTCAACTATTTACCCGTAATGAATCAATGATGAGACCTTTTGCTTGTAAGATTATGAGAATTTGTACGTTGAATTAAAATCTAAATTTTCATATAATTAAAGTTAATTATTAATTATATATTTTATTGAGCTCACACATTTTAAATTATATATTTTATTAAATTTTATAAAATTTACTAATAAATTGATTTTATTCCCCATCAATTCTTGGCTATATGAACCTTATTCTTTAAATTTAAATTTTTCTAAATTTATTTTCAATCAAATATTCTTTCAATAAAATAAGTTTATGAGTAAATTTAAAATTTGTACTTATTCTTAATAGCATATTTTTTTCAAGAAAACCACATTTTACAAAATATATTCTAAAAAATGCCGTTCAAACGAGGGAAGGATAGAGATTGTTTTTTTAATCGATTTTGAGAAAAATGTAATTTTTTTGGAGAATAGATTATTAAAAAATAAAAATATATATACATTTGTGTATAAAATTATTTTATTGAAGAACGTGTGATTGGAAGTGAGTTTAGAGAAAAATCAATTTTAAAAAATTTATATCAAACAAGGACTTAATTTATATAACTAAATTCGAAGCAATCGATGATCTCCTGCCCCGGGTAGACCATTGGGAAAGCATCTTAATGATTTTATTTTGCCCTCGTTTGAGCACATTTTGGGTAAAAAAAAATGAGTTTTGGAATAGCTTTTTTTTGGAGAATATGTGATTAAAAAATAATGAAGACTTTTAAGTTTACGTGTAATATTATTTTATTGATAAATATGTGATTAAAAATAAAAGAGGGAAAATGCATTTTAGAAATAATAGAGCCCAAATAGGAGCTTCATTTCAAATGAAGAATAAAAAATCTTATTCTATCGACACATTATTCCAATTCATGTCCGAGGAGCATAATTGTAAAGAGAAAAACAAATTGATGAAAAGTGTCAATTCTCAATTGCTTAGTCATATTAATAAACTTCATCATATCCATTGATTACTAACGAAGATTAACATAATTATTGGTAAGAGAAGTTTAGTACTTATCTTGAACCTATTCCTTCTCTTTTACTATCCTCTTTTAGAATCCTATCATCCAATCAAACCATCTAGAGTTGCTAATCGATGGCTTAAGATAAGCTATTTCTATTTGTGGGTATAAAGAAAATAATCCCGTTACAATAACTGGCTCAACGACAAAGAAATAACGTGTCCATATATTATTGGACAATTTGGAAAAAAAAATATATACTACGCCCAATCACACACTGCCACCACACCTCGTCACCCCTCCTCGTCAACAATTATTGTCCAAGGAGCATAATTGTAAAGAGAAAAACAAATTGATGAAAAGTGTCAATTCAAAAAAAAAATCTCAATTTTTTTAATTACACATTCTTTGAAAAATTACTTTTTACCAAACCTACTCCATAAAATGATGCTCAATGAATCTAATGTCATTTAAGTGAATTTCGATAAAATTGTCATAGTAATGTGTTACCAATTGCTTAGGGCTTGTTTGAGCCCCATTTTTGTCGGAAAAAAAAATGTATTTTTAAATAGTGTATTGAAGGAAAAATGTGGTTAAAAGATAAAGAAAAGTTTTGTACGTGCGTATAATATTATTTTATTTAAAAATGTGGTTGAAATGAAATCAAAATACTATGCAATAATGAATTGTTTTCAAAAAAAATTGGGGCTTAGTATTGTTGTACCTTAATTATCTCATCTGATCAAGTTGTCGATAGGTTGAGTTGGTGGAAAGTGGGCTACATATTACATCTTACCAAACTCCCTCTGCGAAAATGATTAAACAAAACTCTTATAAAATAGAGCAGTTTCTCTATTCCCAATAGGTACACTTACCATATAATACAATTCTAATTTTTTTTCCTAAGCTAGAACGATGTATATTGATAACACATTTCCTTGAAGTATAGGGAAAAAAAAAAAAAAAAAAAAATCGGTATATTCAAAAAGATTTATTAATTAAAGTAGCAAATGACGGCAGTTGATGAACCACCTTATTCTCGTTTCTAAGAATAAAGCATTGTGAAAATCGCCCGCGTCTCTAGACAACAAAAATATACCAGCATTTGGTGCCAAATGAGGAGTATTTTGTCTCGAATTACAAATGTCTTTGGATCCCCCATTGATAGTCGTCCCACAACCCACTTATATTGTGTTGCCATCACCGCTCCTCCGTCGCCTCTTATGAGTTTATACGACTAATTAATTTATATTAATAAAAAAAAACATTATAAAAATGCAAGCTTAGCACTTAGCAGGTGGAGAGAAATGGTTGGTATTGGTTGCTGGAGCAGTGGGCCAATTGATGTGCCTTCACTATTCATCTTGTACTGAATCGATGACTTCAAGCAACCAGAAGTCAGAAGAAATTGAAATAAAAATAACTGGAAATTCCTTCCACCAAAAACCACGATGAGAAAAAATTTAAACCGCTAAGCAGGGGCGGACCCACCTGGGGTCATGTGGGATTAGAAGACCCCACAAAAAAAAAATTGAGTTTTTTTTTTTTTAAACCTAAATATTTTTGAAATCTCATTTTTTACCCCACAAGAAAATTGATCTTGGTCCGCCTCTGCCGCTAAGTAAATTGTTTTAGCATGTTTGGTTACATGTAATTTAATGCTCGACTAGTTTGAGCATTGAAAAGTCAACCTTAACTCTTACACTATTTAAAATGTCTGAATAAGCGAACCATCAACCAAAAAAATAAAAAAATAAAAATCAGATTTAAGAAATTGCCATAAATTAATGTTCATAATCGATTGTAATAATTTGAACAAAGATATTTCTCTTCGATACGGAAAATTACGAAATTTTATTTTTATTCAGGATAATCATATTGGAGCTATAGTTTATATTAGTTACATTGCATTTTAATTACATTTAAGGTCTTCAATCTTTACTCCGTATAATACTTTTTCTCGATATTTTTGGTTCTCAATATTTTATTAATTATGACACTAATCTCTAGTAACAGTTTTCATACAAAATTTTCATTTGAATTGTGTAAAATGATATTTATCCATCATATTTTTAAAAACATAAATAAATGCAAAGTGCGACAAAATATTTTTCCCTCATTTCAAAACACGCAAACAAGAAATTTTGACATAAATGGAAGGTCGACGACATGAAATTGAGGAAAAAATTAGAGACAAAAATATTATAATTAAAAAAAATAAGGGCTTTAAGTACAACTAAAATGTGATAAAAATAAATATAAATATATTATGGTGAGAATATAACTATTATTTCCCTTTTGTTTACTGTTTTATTTATACGCGGTGCTTGCCAAAGTGTCACGGGCTGCAACTTTGCTTAAGTCCCGTGATCCTATCATTATTAATAATTTATTTAAATAGATAAAAATTAGAAGTTTTTAATATGATTATTCGGCCAAAAAACGTCTACTCCCATCGGTTGGATTTTTGTTCCGAAATCTATTATAGGGGGTATTAGTCTTTCAAACATTTTCAAGCTTTCTAGTGTTCACCCCCTACACTAGCCATTGTAAATTCCTACTTTCGTCTATTGTAATGTTCAGCTTTTTAGTAATCAATAATCAAGTTTATTTCAATGCATTTCAATTTCATATTGCAAGCTTTCTTTAAATTGTGATCAAAATTATTTTCGTCTCGAAACGATCGAGAGTAGACGGAAGGTAGTCTAGCGGAGCAGACTACTGTCACACAGTGTCCCCTTTCTGTACTAAGAAAAGGTTACCCGTGAAATATTTTCTAAATTTATTAAGAACTCTTTTTGTTCATTCGTCACTATTTTTAAAAATCTAAGAGTATTTTTACAATTTCTCTATCAACATACTGTATCATTACCACGTATAATGAACTAGTCAAATAAATTTAAAAAACATCCAACCAATGCTTGAACTCATGACAAACTAATAAATCAACAAATTCACTAAAATTTCAGTTTTCTTAGTCAGTAAAATAATCTTTTTGTATCATTTCATGAACGTGGTCGAGTCGTTTCACAAAAAATAAAAATCATATTTTATATTTTTCTCAATTCTTTAGATGATATCATGAATGAATCTTGAAAACATTTTTTAAAAGTGTAATTTATTTTAGAATTAAAATTTTCAACATAAAAATTTCAAAAGGAAAATAACAATCCAATATAAACTCCAGTCATAAAAATAGTTTATTCTTTTTTGAATGCATGTATAACAATTCTAATTTTCTTTGCTTTAACATAATAGGGTGTTTCCCTGAAGACTAATCTTGAAGGGCATTCTAAGGTGTTAAAAGAGACATGTGGAAGTGCACTGTTCTCTATATTTTATTCCAAATAAAAAGTGTAGGTAAGGTGACAGTAGATATCTAAAATGTTGTACACACCGTAGAAACCTTCCTAGATTCTTCTATGTATATTTTATACATAGAAAATTATAAAGAAATAATATCGCACATGATCAAATGATCTTCATGTTTGTTAAGTTTTTAATTGTATTGGCAATTCTTTAGACAAAATGATTATTGTAAAAGAATATGATTATTACAAAAGAATTGTAAAAGTCAATGAGTCTTTTGAAATGTAGCATAGTTCTTGAAGGAGTCCAAGATGTACAAGAAGATCACGTGTTATCAAGAGAATGCAATTAAAAGTTTAAAGAGTGTCAAAGAACCGCACAAGTTATATTCCAAATTCTTAGTCGCAAATTGCAATGCATTTTTCACGTAGAAAATATTGAAATTTGGACAAGACTATTTCTAGAAGAATTATATCCATTGGAGTTAGATTTATAAAGCATTTTGAATCACCTCAATCGAATATCAGGAGATAAAGTTATGATAAATATACCGACGACTACTCAACTGCTGCTTGTTTGTCGCTAGCTTGTTTCAAACACTTCAATTTTCAATCCCTTTTACAATCAAACATTTTTCACTATATATATCATACCCTATGAACATCCAAAAGGGTGGTTGATAATTGTTTTATATCCTTGTATCGTTATTCCAAGATCCAAGAACACATTCAAATATTGAGAGTAGCATTTTGATTCTTGAAATCAATCAACCACGAGTTTGGGAAAAATATCGAATTCATATAATCCAAAACACCCATCTTCCTAGATATTATCATGAATGTACTTTCTTAATAGCCTTCAGAAGTTGCTAAAATTTGAGGGAAGATGTAGGAAGAGACAAGAACGAGGTGTCCTTGGTGTTCAACATGAGATAGACAATTTCAGAAGATCGAAAGCAAGTGTAAGTGAAGCACGTTCCAGCGGATCTTGGAGATTGCAGGAATTGGATCATTGAGTTTAGTGGGTTTTCTAGGCTAGATCTTTCTGTAAATTCTTATTGCATATACTGGAAACTACCAACTTAGTTATAGAGTTTTTACCCAATTGAGGGTTTTTTCCGTAATCAAATCTTTTGTTATACTACTTTAATTATTTATTGCGACAATTTAACATAGGATAATTTGACTTAGTTGACTAAACATATATAATAGGATTACCCATTTAAGGCGGGGCGGGGCGGGGCGGGTCCCTTGCCCCGTTTAATTTTTTTTTTTTAAGTTTTGATAATTTTTTTTATTTCCCTCATTCATTAGATTGAGACAAATAATTTTAGTTCTCATTTTCTATTAAAACTAATAAAATTTTTCATTTAAAGTATAGAATTCTAAAAAAAATTATAAAAATAAGAAAATTATTAAACGGGGCGGGAGCGGAGCGCCAGTTACCCGTCCCCGCCCCGAACCCGCTTTGGGGCAAAATTCCCCGCCCCAACCCCCCTCCCCCCCGAATACCTGATTAAGTGGGTAATCACCGCCCCGTTCGGGGCGGGGCCTAGCGGGTATCGAGTTTGTCGAGCTATTTTGTCATCTCTAATATATAACAATTAAATTAATTGATAAATTTAATTCCACGTTATTCACCTATGAGTTGATTTAGGGTTGAACTAACAACTTTCAACATCTATTATAAAGAGGTATAGCAGTACAAGGCTAAGTCAGCCTGGTTTATAAATCACAAGAGTTGAGTGAGCGCGGTTGTACTTGCACTGTTCTTCATCAATAATTGTTAACGAATATGTGTTGAAATTCATCTTGGTATTACAGTTGGTAATTACATTCAAACCACTGATATGTCATGTTGATTTTCGTAATATTCATCAAAACTAATACTGTCGATGATAACGTAAGATTGGGTTTAAGGTTGCAAAGTTGCTTGAACCTCATCTCGTTGATTCCTGTTGAGTTCGAAACATTTTCCTTCGTTCGAAAACATAATTGACACATAGTTCAAGACCCTATAAATTTTGACCAGATTTTTTAAAATACAGATTTCGCTTAACTTCCCAGAGAACCATTTACTGACTTACATTCACCATTTTTAACGTTACGTTTGTCACACGTTATTAAAATCAAAATACTAGCTTGCACATCACCTGTTATCAGGGGCGGAGCCAGGAAGGACAAGTACGGGGGGTTAAAATTTTTAAAATGTAACGTACGAATAAAATTTATATATAACAAGAAAAATTGTAATACAATGTTACATATTACTGTTGTACCCGACGATGTTTAGTAGCATAGAATTCATCTATAATAGAATCTATATCTAAATTCATACTAAATTCTCGTTCAATGTTTAGTGTTAAACAATCAGAGTACTAAATTCTCGTTCAACTTCAGGAGATAAAATTGGATTTGGAATGGTCATCGTAGGAATTGGAGTGCCTTGATATTTGTTGTTTTTCGAAAAGAAAGATAACAAGGTTATTCCTTTCTTAGAAGAATGTCGATCTTCTTCCATATTAAACCTAAAAAGCATAAAGATATGTAATAAGCACAGAGCTCTCATTTTGAAAAATTAACATGAATTCCCAAACTAATATTTCCTAAATAAACTCCTAATTTAACACAATATTTAATTCACCCTTCAATTTAGCACGACTATCTCTTCAACACCCAATTTTGTCAAACATTAACAATTCACATTTTCACAAAGGCACGGCATCACATTTAATCCCCAAATTTTTTAACAATTCGCAATTTTTTATCCATCAACAGATTCAATCATTCAACACTCAACAATTCACAACTTTTATCCCCAAATTTCTCACTCAATCACAGTTAAATAACAAACAATCATTAATATAAATCAATTTGAGTAAAAGTTTACAAAAATATACAAATTGAACAAGCAATTAGAGATTTAGAGTCCAAAACAATTTCCAAAATAGCTAAACAAAATCACTCATAATCCTGATTCATAAACAAATAAACAATAAAGTTATAAAACCAAACTTGAAACTGCATCATTAATTCATTACCGAGAGAGTCAAGGGATGATTTTCAATTAATTACCTGAAAGTGTTAAATGAGGGCAGATGGCTCGACCGCTCAAGACTGAAGCTGAAAGGGGAACGAACTGGAGACTGGAGTGGTCCGAGTCCGAGTGGAGTCTGTCTGTCTGTGGAAGGGCCAAGCGATGGCCATGGTTGAGACTGACTCACTGACTAGCTGCGTCGCGACTGTGCGAGTGCGTGATGGCAGTGGGTGAATGGCGGCACGAGGCCGAACTGAAGTGAAGGCGCCTGAAGTTGGTTGAGCTACTGGCTGAAGAAGTGAAGGACAGTGGCGACTGGCGACGGTGAAAGGGTTCTCAATTCCGGTTCGGGAATTTCAGATTTGGGAATTCAAATGAATGTGAAAATTGAAAATGGTAAGGGTTCGGGACCTTGGTAGTTTGGTAGTTTGGGTATTTGGGAAGAAATTGGGTTTTGAATTGGGCTACTCAACAGTAGGCTAAATTAGGAAAATTTTTATTGGGCTAAAACCAATTTTGCCCTAATTTAATGCATCTGGGCTTGGACTACATTGGGATGTAGCCCAGCCCTATATCCGCCCCTGCCTATTATACTCAGAAGTACCACAACTGTGAGTTTCCTAAATTAACATCAATGAACAGGATACGTATAATTACCAACCTTCGGGGCGTTACCGCATTGATGTGATGATGTCAACGACATTAGAGTTCCCCCGCCCCAAATCCGCCATGTTGTCATCTCTATTGATGTCGACGACATTAGTGTTCCAACATTTTTTTTAAACTTTAACAATGAACACGCGGACGGATAGTTCTTTGAAAATAAATCAGAAAATTAAAATCCATCGTAAAGAAATACTATAGAGTGCGTAGAAGTATTGGAACTCATGAACCAAAAAAATTCTATGCATTCAAATCCATTGATTCCATAGTTCTAAGTGACACGAGAGATATTGACAAAGATTTTTTAGTTCTGGCCTAAATCATCTTCATTTGAGACAAAAAATTGTTGAAAATTAGAAATCCTAATTTTATTTCATCAAGAGCAATCAATTCGAAAAAAAAGGAAAATAACAAACTAAAGAATACGCAAAATTTATAGATGTTCGCCTCAATGTGAAACTACATCATCTTCTGTCACTGCAATAATTTACAAGATATAAATTTCAAACCTATCTTTGCTTACAGCTCTTTCTCTCTGTCATGATGGTTCGAATGGCTTGTAAAGTGACAATAATTAGGCTCCACATCTTAATAATTTCCTACTTGGAGACTAATCTACCATCAATGACTCATCTGCAATGGCAACAACTCCTCAATCCTCAGAAGAGAAGTCCAACTCAAAAATGTGCATACAACTTCAATTTCTTAATTGGAACAATCTTCATCAAATGTTAGCCGAATTCTGACTCCCTTGAATCTTCTCGAGTATTAAGATTTTCAAATGGGAGATGTTAAATTGTGAAATCTAATTACTATCGTTGTGCGAAGTTAGTACCATAAGAGAGACATGTTATTAGAATTTTGAATTGTCATAAAAGAGAGAGAGGTCACAAAAAACATGATACATTATTTTTATCTTGTAAACTTTTATTATTATTATTAATATTATTATTATAGTAATTACTGCAATAGCGAAATATGAAATAGTCTTACATTGAGACGAATGTTTATAAATCTTGCATGTTCTTTGTATCAATTTTTATCTGCAATTTTATTGCTCTTAATGATATAATTTTTTTTAAAAAAATTTCATCATAGACAAATATTGGGTTGGGAACTTGGGAGAGGTGTTGGTTGCATGGGCAGTGGGAGACCTATAGACCATAATGCAACACAAGCGAATACTTCGAGATTTTATTTCCGCCCGTATTCTCAAAAGTTTAAGTGGCCTCGTGCATTCTTGCACCATGGTTAAGAATTAAGTCATTGTTTGGCCCCTATTTTGGAGAATTTATAAATTTTGAAATTGTGATTGGTGGGAGAATGTGTGGTTGAAAAATAATGAATTTTTTTAGATTTATGTGTAATATTATTTTATTTGAAGAACGTATGATTGGAATTAAGAAAAAAAAATTTTAAAAATTTAATGGGGGCTAAACAAGGGCTTAGAGTTAATTTTGCAGTTTAGTTTACATGATTGGATAACAAAAAATTCAAAATTTCAATTATTTGTCATATATATGTACATATTATTTATAATAAGATAATTTAGGTTAAATTTTAACTCCAATTTATTGGAAAATGAAGTGACGTATAAATTCTTTTATGATTCTATAGAAGACATGTAAGATACCGGTAAATAACTAGTATATGTATACTTGTGTATGTATAGGTGAAAGCCAAATGTCTCTATGCATACAAGCGAAGAATGAATATTAACAACGCATGTTTTTAATTTTTCCTTGGGAAAAGCCGAGCATCGATTGTGTTTATTGCGTTAGTCCATATTAATGATGGGCATTGACCACACATATATGCATTTACGCGTGTTTTTCTATGTAACTTTGAATAATACTAAGTAGAACTATATACGTTGAGCGTTAATTTAGATAGTAACGAGGTCCAGCATTTCGTTGTTCATTAAAGTTGTAATGTATTTTAATTCATGAGATAATAAAGCACCAAACACAAGTGTCACCTAAATTGATCCAAAGACAAGGGAACAACCTTGCATTGCCCAATGAGTTTTTAAAATTTCTAATACAATTTTTTGTACAATTAATGTCTCCCCAACACGTGGGACAAGTTCATCTGCATTCCCGCTTGGCTTGCAATTTGATTGCAGGTGAAGAACATAATAGCCATTTACGGGCACAAAATTTTATCAGTCGCTAACCTTCTTTTCTTCCGAATTTATCATCGACTTCAACTTTATTAAGTTGATCGTTGCACTTGTAACATTTATTAGATTTTGATCAGTACGTCTGTATTTATTAGTTTAAACTTACACAATTATCTAGTTAACTTTGGTTTCTTCCAAATTTATACCGACTTAAACTTTGTTCAGCTTCTGTTTGGACTCCATTAAAATGTGTTTTTGAGAAAAAAATATATTTTGGAATAGTGATTTTTTTAATAGATTGAAAAAGAAGAGTTTTTTTTTTTTTATTTACGTGTAATATTATTTTATTGAAAAATATATATACATAAAAAGAGGAAAGAAAAAATACATTTTGAAGAAAATTGAGCCCAAACAAAGGCTTATTAAGATTTGATCATTCTATTCGTGTTCATTAATTTAAACTAACACGGTTATCTAGTTGGTAGCCTAAATTTTAAATAATAAAGTTATTTGTTACAAGCAAGAATGGGTAATGGAGAAAATAAGAATATGAACACATAGATTTACGTGAGAGTTTCAGATAGAAAAAAATCACAAGCAGATGAGGAGAAAATCCACTATATCAAAGATAAGCGTTTTGACGGCTACACCTAATAATAAAATGAAAAGTGAAACCCCTAAAATATATGTGTGTGTGCGAGAATAATAAAATAGATCCATATACCACAAGGGACCCTAACATGATCAATGGGATGCTACGGGATCATACCTATCGTTATTCCAAGATCCAAGAACACATCCAAATATTGAGAGTAACATTTTGATTCTTGAAATCAATCAATCACGAGTTTGGGAAAAATATCGAATTCATATAATCCAAAACACCTCTCTTCCTAGATATTATCATGAATGTACTTTCTCAATAGCTTTCAGATATTGCTGAAATTTAAGGGAGAAAGCAGGAAGAGACAAGAACGAGACGTTCTTGGTGTTCTACAGGAGATAGACAATTCCAGAATATCGAAAGCAAGTGTGAGTGAAGCACGTTCCAGTAGATCTTGGAGATTTAAGGAATTGGATCACTAAGTTTAGTGGATTTTCTAGGCTAGATCCTACTGTAAATTCTTATTGTCTATACTGGAAACTACTGACTTGTCACATAGTTTTTACCCAATTAAGGGTTTTTTCCGTCATCAAATCTTGTGTTATTTACTGCTTTATTTATTTATTGCAACAATTTAACATAGGATAATTGGACTTAGTTGACTAAACATGTATAACAATTACATTAATTGATAAATTTTATTCCGCATTATTCACGTATGAGTTGATTTAGGGTTGAACTAATAACTTTCAACGTCTATTATAAAGAGGTATAGCAGTACAAGGCTAAGTCATCCTGGTTTATAAATCACATGAGTTGAGTGAACGCGATTGTACTTGTACTATTCTTCATAAATAATTGTTAACGAAGATGTGTTGGAATTCATTGTTGGTAATAGAGTTGGTAATTACATTCAAACCACTGATATGTTATGTTCATTTTCGTAATATTCATCAAAACTAATATTGTCGATGATAGCGTAAGATTGGGTTTAAAGTTGCAAAGTTGCTTGAACCTCATCTCGTTGATTCCCGTTGAGTTCGAAACATTTTCTTTCGTTTGAAAACATAATTGACACATAGTTCAAGACCCTATAAAAATTTTTATTCGTGTTCATTAATTTAAACTAACACGGTTATCTAGTTGATAGCCTAAATTTTAAATAATAAAGTTATTTGTTACAAGCAAAGAATGGGTAATGGAGAAAATAAGAATATGAACACATAGATTTACGTGAAAGTTTCAGATAGAAAAAAATCACAAGCAAATGAAGAGAAAATCCACTATACCAAGGATGAGAATTTTTTACGGCTACACCTAATAATAAAATGAAAAGTGAAACCCTTAAAATATATGTGCGTGTGCGAGAATAATAAAATAGATCCATATACCACAGGGGCTCCGCCCCCGCACCCTAACATGATCAATGGGATGCTACGGGATCAGACCTATCCCTTTGCTACCACCACACACACCTAAAAAAAAAAAAAAATTCACAACTCAAGCTTTATCTATTCCAAAATAAAAAAAATCTAGCCCCAATGTTTAGAATGACAAAAATCGGGTTTTTCAGGAATAAATTAATTATATTTCACAATTATTATATTAAATTAAATATTTAATTGTAATATAATATAATCACCCCACCCCACCCCACTGCCTCGACGACTATTCCGATGACCGACAACTATTCTCCGACCGCGCTTAATTCCGACGACGTTTTCAGTGACCGTTCCGCCCGCTTAATTTCGGCGACTGCTCCGATTCCGACAATTGTTAAGGTCACAGATATCTTATTAATTAATTAAAAATTAATTTTTGGTCACAACATATCAAATTAATTTGTCAAAGATTATTTTCAAGGTCACAAATAAAAAACTTATAAGTGACAATTAACTTCATTGATCACAGATTTTTTCAGGGAACATAGTTCACATGTTTCCAAATGTGTTGGTCACAAATTATATTTTCAGTCACAGATTAACGACTTTTAAGGTCACAATTTAATAGTTAGCCACCACTAATAATTGTCACAGATCGACCAACTAGTTGATCACATACACTTAATTTTAAGGTAATTACAAAGAACTATATAGTTTTGTCACATACACACAAACACCCCGTCCCCTGATCCCAATCTGTCACCACCATTGGTCACAGATCGACCAACTAATTGGTCACATACACTCAAACACTCATCCTTCTATCATATTCCACCACCAATAATTGGTCACAGACATGCTTCGTCGCATCCCTACCGCCGCCGCCTCCAGTGCCATAATCATCCACCAACAATAATACCAGCAACAACCACCACCAAAACCACCACATATCTGCCGAAACCACCACCAACGGATCCGCCAACACCACGATCCTCTACTAACAACAACCACACACACAGATCCACCGCTGAGCCACCCACCCACTTGCAACAGATCGGATGCGACGCGTCACCCCACACCCACAGATCCACCGTCGCGAGAAAAATGTCGAGGCGATGCTGGCAGTCATTACAGCCAACACGATGTGGCAGTCATTTTACCCACCCAATTTCCTTGTCCACCCACCAAAAATGCTGGCAGCAGCGTCGATGCTCAAAGAGACGATTGAGAGAGAAAGAGCAACGTGTGATGGAGGGGGTGTGTGAGGAATTGATAAATAAATTAGAGTTTTAAACAATTAATTATTTAATTAAACTAATAAAAAACCTGATATTTAAAAAGGCCAAACTTAAAACCTGGTTTGATGTAATTACCACCTAAAAAAACTCATAATTTTATTTTCACCAAATAGATTGGGCCAAACAGAATTCGGATCATTGTATAATGACATCATTATATTCTATTTTGAGTTAATCACATTAATGAGTAAGGGCATAACGATCAAATTGAAACAAAATAAAAATGTATGGTCAACTTGAAATAAATTTAGAATTTAACGGTCAAAATTAAATTTTGCTAAAATTTATTAGCCGAGTGTATATTTTATCAATCTTATCAAAATCGAATCACAATATTAGGTCAACGAGACCCTTTATCTTTATTAAGCCTCTGTTTGGTACCGATTAAAATCTAAATCAAAACTAATAATTCATTTCAATCACATATTTTATGAGTCCCACAATTTTTCAACCATATATTTCATTAACTTCTATCAAAATTTATCAAAAATCTAATTTTAATCACTACCAAACGGGGCTAAATGGTGGATCCAATTTTCAAAATATTGATATAACCAATTATTAGTAGGATGAAATAGCTAGTGTTTGACCCCCATTTTGGATAAATTATAAATTTTGAAATAATATTTAATGGGAGAACGTGTAGTGGTGGCGACCCATATACTAATGAGCTTGACTCGTGTTCGAGGGTCGAGCTCGTAACCTCACAAGCTGAGCCGAGTCCACGAGTTTTTTTTAAAAAAAATTTGGACCTTTTTTTCACACTTTTTATGAGCTCATGAGCCGAGCTTGTGAACTTTAGGCTCGTAGCCCACGAGCCGTTTGCAAGCTCGACAGCCGAGTCGAGCCTTTGCTCGGCTCGTGACGAACCACGGCTCGGACTCGTCTCGTAACGAGCTCGAGTCGTTCATGGGCTGCGCTTTGACGAGTCGAGTCGAGTCGAGTCGAGTCGAGGAGCTACTCAACCTTTTTGTCATCCCTCAGAACGTGTGGATGAAAAATAATGGAAACTTTTAAATTTGTATGTATGTATATGTAATACTACTTTATTTGTAGAATGTGTGATTAAAATTAAAAAAAAGAGAATTTTTTTTTTTTTTAAAAAAAGTGAGCTAAACACTAGCGTAATCTTATTAAGAGGGTGTTTGACACCCATTTCTTTTTGAAGAATTAATTTTTGAATAGTGATTGATGGAAGAATGTGTGATTAAAAAGTAAGAAGAATTTTTAGGTTTATGTGTAATATTATTTTATTTGGAGAATGTGTGATTAAAAATGAGTACGGTAGATAAATGAGAATGAGATAAAAAAAAGGGTGTTGGGCTAATAAAGTCGTGACAAGTTTTTGGCTCTTGACATGGATTTTTAAATACGACGACGGTTACAAAATGGGCGTGTTGAAAAAATTGCGATCATTAGTATAAATTGAGCTCCTCCCCCAACCCTAGAACAAAATCGAGTTTAGAGCTCAAACAATTGGAAGCTCAATCGTCGCGATTCTATATATATACAGTCTCAATTCTCAACTTCGACGGAGCTTTGAACCCTCGACAAGGTAGAAGAAGAGTTCGATTTTCAGACAACCGGTGGGCTGGTTCTGTTTTATGAAGTCGATTTTTCAGGTAGCTCTCGAAGTTTGTTGAAAAAGAGGAGGAGAAATTTGTTTGATGAGTTGTTGAAGATGATTTCTGACATGGGTTTTGAGCCACTTGGTCAATCTTCCGGTAAGGAATCTTCCACACGCTGTATGACTTACGAAATAGTTTTTTATTGAAATAACAATATGGTCTACATTTCTGTTAAATAGTTACGTTGGAAGAACTATAGGGTCCACTCTGTTCTTTTCAAAATCTGAGACGAGGGTTTTGCCTTAATGATATGAACCATCATCGTTGTCATACTTCTAATAATGATTTGCTGGGTACTTAATGAGGTGATTTTTGTTTATTCATTTTTCCATTTGGAATGCAACGCCATCTAATAATGGGGGATGGTGATTTATATGACAACGATGAAAATATTTCAAGATTAATCGAATTTCTTGTGCGCATTATGATTAAATTTTAGATTAACGAAATATTATGCCTTTTCGGCTTATCACTAATTTGAGCAGCTTCATCAGTTTTGTTCCAAACTAGACTCCTTTCTTTCCTTGGCTTAATCACTTGTTTTTCACATATTATTATATTTTTTTGTATGTTACTTTCTAGTTGCCGGGGAAACTGAAAATCAATCAAAGGAGATTGGGAAGGTACTATGTTCAGATGTTGAGGCTGCTGAAGTTGATCATAATTGTAATACTGCTAGTTTTCTGTCTCCTCTGGACAACAAGGATTGTGCTAACAAAAATACATCGGGATTTGATGATGATCGGCTCGTTAACTCAAGAAGTCAAGAACAAACTGCTGATATTAGTCTCGATAAGGTTAAACCTGGAAGTTTCCTTCCCAGTGTGAAATGCAGTTCTAGCCCTGAAGCCGCTCCATATGTGAAGGACCACGAAAACTGTGGCTTTCTGAAGTCTTCATACAATGTATTGTAATCTTGATATTGAGACCCTTTTAGGGAAGTGCTTCTTAAGGCTTGCTTATCTCTTTTCGAATGCATGCAGGACGAGACAATTAGTATGGTGTCAGATGTTGACGAAAGCATGATCAAAACATCTCCTTCTTCTGCTATTGCAGATGATGATGGTTTGTTTTTCTGACATTCTATTCTTTCTTGCTTTTATTTATTTATTTTTTCTCGGTTTTGTGGACTGGCACCGGAGTTCAGGTAATCTGGAATTACATAGTTTAATGCACGATGTTCTTATGATGAGAATTGCATTGTTTCAGCTTCTTCCGATGGACCATCATCTGCTGACTTCTTCACTGGCTGTAATATGGTAAGCGACTTTGCTATTTTGATTTTTTTCATTAAGATTATTAATGTCTAAAGAAGTTTTAATAACTCATCATTTTCCTGCCTTTCCTTTTCTTTCTTTCTTTCTTTGGAATATAATCAAAATTTCTTGGATGATTATATAGACTGGTGATGGTAGATTTACCCCTGAAACTGTCTTCAAATTAGTTAAGTCTAACCTAGACTAACCAATCTAGGATGTCTTAATCCCAGTTGACATCTCAGAATTGGTGTTGTTAAGAAATGACATTTTTCAGTCTCAGTTTGACGTCGGTATTGCTTTGCCGTGATACAAATAATTATTTAAACTAAATTAAGATTGATAATTTAACTTTTTATGCGACCTCCATCTTAATGTACCACTCAATGAAATATAGTTTTTTGTTATATATTGACTTGGATCAGGAAATAACTAAACGAGTTGTAGTTCTTGAACTGGGATTCTCAAGTGACTAGGAGTCCTAGAACTAGGAAAAACCATAAATAAAAATCCTAATGTACAAAACTAAAAACTACTTAATAATTATAACCTGTTCAACTCTCATCTAGCTGTCTCTCCTGCAATCTGGGGGCAATTGCTTGTTTTGCGTCCCGATTTCAAATTGGTTCTCTGTATTGATTGACATGAAGTAGCTTAAGTTATGGGGTTTCAGTTTTACCAATCCAATTTTTATTTCCCAAATAAAAAAAATTCTTGGATCAAGAAATGGTTGAACCATGAAAATATTTCTTCTTTAGAAGTTGCCGCTTCCCTGCACTATTGTTTTCAGGTGATGATGTACAAGCTTCACGTCATGTTAGAGAGTTAAATGACATTGAGATATTATCATTCAAAGGTCCATGACTTTGCTAGATAGAGTTTATAAAATTGCTCAGTGTTAACTGAACTGTTCAAATACCGATAAAAATATGTCATGCACACAGTGGTTGCTATTTAACTGTGTTCTTTGGTTTTCAATTGGCAGGATGATGGCAGAATGGAAATTGATATCTATGCTGATTATATCAATTATCGTGGTGTACATTATGTGGATTCCACAGTGACATTTTCGAGAAGTTATGTAATAGTTAAAAGCGAAACTATCAATGGGAATTCAGGGACTTTTCATATTCAGTTGGAAATTGAGGATATCGTCAAAATAGAGTCTCAGTGGTCAGCTCGTGTGAGTTACTGTTTGCTACCATTCTGCATGTATGTTTTCAAATGTTTTTATGTAAATGAGACTAAAATTAATGGTATAACTTATGACATTTGTTCAGTATGAGTTGGGCTTAATAAGTGTCCACTTCGTCTCGAACAGCGCAGTAGGAGGCGAGACTGTTGACAATACTTCAGGTTAGCTATATGCAGAAGACTACCGTGTACCTTTCTTTATTGTCCTGTGATTATATGTTTGTTTCATTTTTGCACTATTGTAGTTTTTGGGTGCCTTATTTGGGTAAAAATTGAAGATTTTCTGAGTGGCATCCTATGACATACAAGAATTTCTGTTACTGTTTGTATCAGGTCCAACCTTTGTCACCTTTTCACATACTAGCCATCAGAAATACCCCCCTCTCTGTCTATCTATCGGGTGTTGTGGTTTTGCATTTTATGGGGTACTAATTAATGAATATTTTGTGCAGTGCGTCTTGTTGTATCATCTCCAACAAAAGACATTCCTAATATTGTGAATTAAATTTTAAGATTAAGCCCCTATTTGTCTCTCGTTCTTTCAAAACTCTTTTTTCTACATACTCATTTTTAGCCACACATTCACACAATAAAATATTCTGCATGTAAACCTAAAACTTTTCCCTACTTTTTAATCACACATTCTTTAAAAAAAATCACTATTTAAAACAACGTTTTTCCCAAAAAATGGCCACAGGGGCTAAACTATTACATTTTGATGAAATTTTCATTAGCAGTTTTTCTGTGGTTCCTTCCTAAGATATAAACCTGCTGCATACCTTTTAAACTATGCTCCCTGTTTGAGCCCCATTTTGGTAAGAGCATGTGTTTTGGAATAATGATTTCTTGGAGAATGTGGTTAAAAAAGGAGGAAAAGTTTTCGGTTAACGTGTAAAATTATTTAAGGAGAATATGTGGTTGAAAATGAGTTTTTGAAAAAATAGGGGCCAAACATAGGCTATATTTATTAGGAATGTCATATTCGGATGTTGGAGTATATACTTGAATGGAAAAGGAAAAAGACAAAATTGGTCTGGAAAAATGCAATGAAGGTAATTAAAAGGACCCAGACACCTGTTCGCTATTCACACAAACAGTGAACAAGGCCTCCACACATGTATTTCAAAGATATTTATTTGTGTATGAGTCAATTAATTGAGGTATTCTAGTCTTCTGGTTTTAAATCTCACATATATTTACTGAATTCTCATATAGTCTTAAGCATGAATTTTAGCACGATATACATGTATTATGCTGTAATTAGTGTCTATTGCATCTATAGCGTGGATTAGGAAAACATATAATCCTAACAAGATCAGATCATCTATACGATAAGCATGGCATAAATGTCAACAGTCATCTGTTGCAAAATGGATAAAGTGCTAAATTTCAGAAAAAGAAGATGAATAATTACACCTTTCCTGAAGGAAAAGATTAGGTTCATTTGGAACGCTAATTGGATTAATTATGCAAAGTTTGTATTTGCTTTACTTTCTATTTTGGGAGGTCATGGCATGGTCCCCATCCCTATTTTCTACTACTATTTGTTATAAAAAATAAAATAAAAAAATACTCCACCTGGGTGGTTTTACTTTATAATACCAATAAAAACTTTATAATACCAATAAAAAGGATTCTCTTTTCTGCAAAAAAACTGGAATAATTAATGCCCACCACTCCCAATTTTATGTTTTGCGTTGAACTTTTTCTTTATTATTCAAAGTAAGGTTCACAATGTTGTAAAATACAAAAGAGGAAGCACTATAACGTCGTTTCCTGTTTTCTTTGGTGAAGCAGTTATCTCTTCTCGAATATGATCTATTCACAATTAAGAATCTTAGTTGATTCATCAAGTTTACAAATTAGTACCAAGATCTATTATCTCTGCAATTGACTTAGTATGGATGATTATATATTGTTTCCACTTTTGTGATTAAGATCATTCCTTTTACTTTCTTGTATTTATGGTATCAGGAATTCAGGAGTTGTATTTTCCAGCAGTTGACTCTAACTGGTATGAAAAACAAGAAGCAATTGAATCTCTGAATATGAGATATAAGGAACTATGGAAAGACCGGCTTGAGTGAGTCTAAACTGACCTTTGTGTTTTTATGTGAATGCTCTCTCTTTTTGCAAATAACTTATGATACTCTGAGTGGGTTGCTTGTATAATTGCTTATATTTGGCAATATTATGGTTTTTGAAGTTAAATAAAGCTTGTTTGTAGATTTCATTTGTTTTATGTATGGTTCTACCTTGTTGCCCGAACCGTGTTATGGGCGTGTATCTGAGTATCAGAATTGTAAGCTGTCAAATTTTAGGACATAAGGACTTGGTCAAAAGTCTTTTGACTTTGAATATTGTCTATGAATAAGTTATTTACAGAATAAGTAAGCTAACATTGGAATACTCGAGACATTCTACATAAATTTGACTTATAAAGAAAACTATTGCAATTCATGTTTAATGTATATGAATGATAAATGATATAAGGTGTTAAGAAAGGATTTTTTAGTTCATTTGTTGGTATGTTATAGCTTATTGCTTTGGTCTGTTGTTGCTGAAGGTTTGAGTACCAGGACCATGTCGTGTCTTGTGTTGTGTTGTGACACACGGGTACAAACATGATAAACTGTGTTGTGAATGAACATTTTTTGTTTTGCACTTACCATCCATTTGTTATTGGTAGCATCAAAATTCTAGGAAATACGTTTTATGAGAGCAATATTTCTTGTCCTGTGAAATATGTAGAAGTCTTGTGTGGAACCTTTTAGCAACCAATTTTTCTACAAAACTACTGAATTTCTCTTTTTAATCTTCTTCAATCAAACATACAATGGAAAATTATATTCAACTTCCAGTGTATTACCTTTCTCAAATATTTTTCATGGTAGTTATACAAAACCATCACGTGACAAACATTTCCATATTGAATACATAACTCAAATAATCGTCTACTGGAATAGACTTTCTGTATCACGTCTCTTTTTCTCTCTTTCCCATTTTGTTTGCATTCTCAAAGAATCCAAGCTTAATACTGCTTGAGCAACCGTGTGTATATTGTAAAAATATTGTGTCAATCACCGAGTTACTCATACTGCATCACTGACACTTGATTTTATGGATGATGTCATCAAAGTGAAGTATATGGTAAGAGAGTCTTCAATTCTACATAAAACAACAATTGGTCTTAACAGGTTATTTTGTTGAGACCTTCCATATTTTAGTTTGATTTGACCGACTTCTTGTCTTTTACTTTGAAAACACTGGAAGATAATTATAAGTACCATTTGCATATAGTTCTTGATGATATTTATTAGAAGAAAATGTAATTTGTATGGATTGTGATGCTGTAACTGGTCTTCGTTTTCTGTGTCCAAAGTATTGAAAGAGATGATTGTACAGAAGCCACACATGAAGGGAAAGCCATGCAGCAGTCAAGAAGCTATTTCCCCAAGTGAGTGAACGAGTACCTCGAATTATTTTTAAAAACTCAATTATTTCTTCTGGCAGGTACTTCTAGTTCGTCTGCCAGCTGTACTAGGTCCCTTGGAATTTTACTCCCTTGATCCCTCTTTATTTGTCACACCAGGCAAAATCAATGAAAAGATGCACTTTATATTCTACACCTGGCCAACATTATGTTTAATATAAAAGCACTGGTCAGCTTATAATACATAATCTGAAGGGAGTTTTAACGTGTTGTTATCATTGTTTCTTACTCTTTCGCATTAATTAATGAATTGGCATCTCTGTAATCTAAATTCAATTGTGCTATTATTTTAGCAATTGACATTCTTTATGGAGACAACCCTAACTTAAAAGTATGCAACATATAAAAAGGGACCAAGAGAGGTACATTCTTTTTATTAGCGAGTGGGATTCATTAACCCGCAAAGCCACCTTCATCAAAATAAGTAAACAGTAAGAGAAGGAAGAAAGGCAAAATAGAAAGGTAAAAACAAGTTTGCAGCGCACTGAAAATGGAAACAAAAGATTTGTAGAAAGAAATGTTATGACAACAAACAACTGTATCCATAATGATAACCAGTACTAGTAGACTGCTCTAGGGAAGTTAACTACTGAAACTATGCCCCCCAAAACCAAAAGAAATACTTGTCCTATCTAAATAATATTGCTTATGTTCAGTATGTTTAAGAATGGATCCAAGATGATGTGGTTTTCTTTTTCATGACATTATTGGTGGTGGTGAACTTATGCGGAGTTCCATAGGATTGCCTCGTTACATTCTTGCTAACTTCTATAGTGACTAACATCACTTCTCATCCTTTAATTTCAACAATTAAGTTTCTACTTGCTCGTAATATTAAAAACTCTTGAGAATATTTTAAAATAAGTATTCTAACTTGAGGGTGATTTCAAAGATGATCCAGTCGGTTCATCTATTATATCCTGTTCCCAGCTGAGCTGCCTCTAAAAAATTTAGGGGACACTTGTGCATCTGGGCTTATTATATTTTACTCATGGATTTGTCACTTTCATTATAGTAAAACTTTTTTGGTTTATTAAAAATTGTTAATGGTAAATTCCACATCGGCTAAATATTAAAATCATAGCAAACATATAAGGTCTTGGCTACTCCTCTTAATAAGATTACCTTTTAAGATGGAATCTCAAGATCCAATAGAGTATGAGAGTTCATTAAATTCAAACGAGCAACACTGTCCGTTTGAAGCTCAAACGAGCAATGCCGTCCATCCACAGCTCAAACGAGCCGTCAAGTTCCAGGATTGGTGCTCACAATTGTGCCACCATTTTGTGGGGTCATGTTAAGGGTAAGTCTCCCATAGGCTAAATATGAAAATAATAGTCACATATAAAGGCTTTGGGCTCTAATCTTAATAAGACGGATCTTTTAAGATAGAATTTCAAGATTCACTACATATTATGACTGCTGGAATTGGAATTTTACTATTGAAGTTTGCAGAGGGGCAGAAATAGAATAGCCTCAGATGCCAGAACAGTTGGGCAACCACAGATAGAAAGATATATAACCAATCAACAGGCTGTCCAACTTTACTGAATACTTGAGCTTGCTTTGATATATATATGTACACTTTTGTTTTTATTTCAGCTTCTTGGGCTCAAAATGCCAGTTTACAATAGGAGAATGTGCAAACAGAATTATTGTCCTTACTTGTTCAACTATGCAGACTGAACTAGTTTCATATTTTGTAGTTTTCATGAGTCCTTTGAGGAAGTTATTTATCCAAAAGGTGAACCTGATGCGGTGTCCATAAGCACAAGGGACGTAGATCTACTACGGCCAGATACGTTTCTCAATGATACAGTCATAGACTTCTACATCCAGTAAGTTTATCTGCTCATATAATACAGTCTTCATTCGGGCAGGGAACTTATAAGAAGGCTAGGTCCCCCCTATTCTACCTCTTATCAGTAAAGAATTGAAATTGTTGCAAGTCATCTTTGGTTATCGCCACTTATTAAGAGTTAAGAAGGATAGGTAGAAAATAATGAAAAAAGAAGTTGATTTTGACATGTTGCTGTTTGTTCCATTAAATTCCTTTTGCCTCCAAAATAATGGTGGTGTATGAACAGATGATATGCTCTCTTTATTTACCTGTTTTTTGGAGGGGGATTGAGATGTTGAGAATTTGGGATAATGCTAATAGTTCCAAAATATGTTATCTTACACATAGTTTCTTAGCGTATTGTTGGTTGCTTTTTGCTATTGTTCCTTTTTTCTTGCTTGGTTATAATGAACCTTTGATCTTGTGACAGGTATTTGAAGAACAAACAAAACCCCGACGAGAGGCTTAGGTTTCACTTTTTCAACAGCTTCTTCTTTCGAAAGCTGGCAGACATGGACAAAGACCCATCTAGTGCCTTCGATGGCAAGGCTGCTTTCCATCGTGTTCGGAAATGGACTAGAAAAGTGAACTTACTAGAAAAGGACTTCGTTGTCATACCTGTAAATTACAAGTGAGAAGTTAAACAACAACAATGATTTTTAAGGCCCCCCCCCCAACACACACACACACACACACACACACACAAAAAAGACTCCGTAGTACTTGGTTCTGGTATCAAGTAATGGAGTGTGATTTCTGATAAGTTCCTAACAATGCTGGTTGCGACAGTTACCACTGGAGTCTTATAGTAATATGCTATTTTGGCAAAGTGGTCGACTACGAAGGCAAGTTGTTTCCATATGCATGCTATTTTTTGCAAATAAGTTTTTCTATGCTCCAACATTTCTTTCTTTTATTTCATATTTTAGATGATGATGCAAATAAATTAGCCAGAGTTCCATGCATATTGCATATGGATTCTATAAAAGGAAGTCACGCGGGCCTTAAGGATCTTATGCAAAGGTATATTTTCCATTGCAGTTATTAATAGAAGTACTTTTGTAGAGCGTTTGTGTATAAGAGTAGTGGGATCCAGGCAGCTTGTATGAGAGTTGATTCACGTGAGAATGGAGGAAAAAAATTGCGTAGCAAGAGTACTAGCCAATTTGGTCTCTATGCCAAGTGAGGGTGCTGTAGTTGCTTTTTCTTTTTTGTTTTGGCAGGGAGGGTTACAACAACTTTCATGTCTATTTTCTATCCTGTTAACTTATAAATGAAACTCCATTTGATAAGACCGTGGTACTAAGGAGACTCCGCCTGAAAAATACTTGTTTGAAAACCTGTACCTGCTGGTACACGACTCACGAATTATTACAAACACCAAACACTTATTCATGATCCATGAGAACTCTTCAGTTAATCACTGGTAACAAGTTAAAATGGATGTCGCCGTAGATCAGATTGGAACACTTGGCACTTTCTGTATAAGCTTCAACATGTTGGTTATTTCTGTATTTTATCATTCGTTTCTTCAGATTTTCCTTTTTCTTAAAAATATAGAAAGGTTTATATTGAATTTGATGTCTTACCTGTCAATTAATAACTTGAAATGACAGTTATCTATGGGAGGAGTGGAAAGAAAGGCAGAAGGAATCACATGAAGATTTGTACTCAAAATTTAGAAACTTAAAATTCATTTCACTTGAGGTACTATTTTGGTCTCTGTTTATTTTTTAGTATCTGAATTTTTGAGTAGATAATTCAGTTATATTTTATATATCTGTGCACCAATAAAGATTTTAGTATCTTATTTTTTTGGACACTTAATTCTAATATCCATTAAATTGACATTCCTTAGCATCCCTAAAAATGTTTGGATAGCATCTTGTTTCATCAGTGGAAGGCTTTTACTCGTAACCCCAGCCTTAGTTGAAAAAAATGGCAGGATCATTCTGGTATTTTGATGAGTGATTCTTTGTTTGTCCCCAAAAAACCAGAAAATTGAAACAGCGGAATAGGAAATGACTAACTCAGCCCACACCATCTCTAAAACTCGCCCAGCCCTCTCAATCACACATGCCTTAATCTGGGATTATTTATTAAGCACCCATATAGCAGAGAAAAAGGAGGATTATAGAATGCTATGTCTCAGCCCAGTGACATTGTGATTTGTATCTTGGATAAATTTGTAAAGATGTGGTTGCATTGTTGGAGCCCATTTTAGCTGCTTCAATATTCAATAGCGTGGAGGGAGGGAAAAGTTAAATATGCTAGTAAAGCACAATTTTTTGTTTAGTGGATTATGATTTGCTTTGATCTGGGTATGAAATATTTTGAGTGGTATTTGGAGATTGCGATGGAAATTTGTCGATGGCTAGTATGATAAAGTGTTATCAAGTGTTTTAACCTTTCAAGGAAGGGTAATTGACATTGTATATAACATATTTAATATACGGAATAAAGAAAACTCTATGGTGTCACGATTTTTATGGTGTCACGATTTTTGTGTAGAAGGCCTGGGATTTATGTTATTTCTTTTCCTTTTTGTGTGTTGTCTACTTGTCTTGTCAACCCAGATTCTCAAGCCATACTGCATACACACGCTTGGCACCTTAGTTTTCTCTATAAATACCAGCATTTAGATTATTTAAAATAGTGGAATATGTGCCATTTTTGTGAGGAGGATACATTCTAACAATATCTCAATCTGTTTGATTCCATATTAGTCAAACTTGTATGAGTCTTTTTTTTTTGTGTGGGCAATTTGTTAGCTGATATATTCAAATTGAAGATTTTCCATTACCTTTTGGTTTCTGGTTGGTTGTTTAGTTACATGTAAATGAAGTTATAGCTTATTTCTGTTTTTGGCATTGCTGTGTGTCTGTGTTATAGGCAAGTACTTTGACCTAACTTCAGCATGCATTTGTGCAGCTACCTCAGCAGCAAAACTCATATGACTGTGGCCTCTTCTTGCTTCACTATGTAGAGCTTTTTCTCGAGGAAGTTCCTGCTGACTTCAACATACATAAGATAACTTCATTGAACAACTTTGTAAGTACATTGCTAGATTTTAAATAGAGATAGCTCCGCAATTTTTCCATATGTTCCAATTTATTGGACTATAATTGTTGAAAAATGCATACTTAAATTGATAAAGTGGGCTATATAAAGTAGGATCAACCTCAAGCATTTAGTTTCCTCCCAATTTTACCATGCTTATGTGATTCCCAAGTTCCTCACATGCTTAACTGGCCAATGTTATCAACGTGTTAGATGGCATTAACTAATGATTACTGTAGTTTTATATGCATTTGTGTATTATGAATGCGATAGGTGTCAAATTGCTACACATACGCTTTTTTCACTATAATCGAGACAAATCTAGATGTAGGTAGAGTAGGTCAATTAGCTCTCAGTAACAGTGACAGACCTAATTAGAGTTCACTAATTAAGAGTTCACTATTTATGAAGTGTCGTGTTACGTTAGGGTTAAACTAGCTTAAATAGGCTTCTATCAAGGTTATTAGGAAAATGTTATTATTTAAACTAGTGAAAGGTAGGAAAATAAGTGTGATCAAGAGCTAATAGGCTCGACTCCGTAGGAATTGAATATGTGCCAAAAGTTATTGGATCCTGTTTTTATATAAGGACAGAAAAAGAAGTGATTGAGAAATAAATTTGGAGGGTGTTTGGTGATGATTAAAATTAGATTTTTAGTAGATTGTGATGGAAGTTTTAGAAATGTGTGGTTGAAAAGTCGTGGGACCCATGAAAGATGTGGTTAATATTGATTGTTTGACTTTGACTTAGATTAAAATCTGATTTGACTTAGATTAAAATCTGATTTAAATCCGTACCAAACAAGGCCTTAGGGGATATAAACAATTTGGTAAATAAGCTTCCAATAGGTGTCATCTCATACTTTCTTGGTCAGTTCTTAATCCTTAAGGGTGTGTTTGGTTATTTGTATCAAACACCGGATAGTATCAAGTTAATCCTTATCTAGTCTAATATGACACCCCAAATGTGCCCCAAGTGCTTTAGTGGTTCTTTAAGAGTTCTAATTAGCACCTCACCATGTGGAGTAAAACATCTGAACAAATTTAAATTCTATCTTGCAATTCAAAACATGAAATAGATTAACAAAATTGGAAAATCATAAATTATCGAAGTATTGATTACGTAACAAGACCAATAATTCTGGTACTAGAACTAAAAGTTCAATACAATGAAACATCTGTCTGACTATAAAAGACCAGTAGAGAAAAGTTCACTGTCTAGTCATTGTTTGTGTGCTTTTAAAGAACTGCAATCTCACATTGAGGGTTTATTGCATTTCATTGCAGTGTGCTAGAGCATGCCTATTCTTTTTTCTAGTTTAAGGGTTGAGATTGTATCTATGATAGATGGTAAAAATTCTAGAAAGAGCAACGACAATTCAGCACACACCTAACCACGTCAATGTTTATGCGTGTGCACTTCAGTAAGTCGAGGTGTATGTTAATGAGATTGAATAAGATTATGGAGATCCTCAAAGATTACGACTTGACATTTATATTACCATTATAATTGTACCATATATAGTTAGATTGCTTTTACCACATTTAGTTTTGATTTTGGTTCTATATAATGAGAGAATCTCTCACATTGAGAGGCATCGAGTCTTATTGAGTATATATTTGACAGTGTATGCCTTATCAAATGGCACTCAAGGCACAAGAGGCATGCCTCAAGGCGTAAGCTTTGGCATTTTCTAAACATTGCTTTTAGCTGTTGCTTGTAATCAACAAATCCTTCATTTGGGCTTACAATTTTATTAGCTTAGCTTGGTATTGTAGAAAGATCACCCAGGGATATTCCAAGATTAGGTGATGGAGGATTAGAAGGGATATTAATATCTTTAGTTTTCAATTTTAATGCGTATTTTAGGAAATATATTATTATGGTTTGATTTAATAGCTTTTATTAGATATTTCTTTCTTAGAATAGAATCTTTGAAATCCTATGTAAAGGAGTCTTTTGCTGGTAATAAGAACGACCTTTGATAAAAAAATAAATTCATATTCTCCCTAATTTCTCTCTATTCTCTCCCTCTTCCTCTCTTTTCCCCCTCCTTTCTCTTCTTCTCTTCCCTTCCCTTTGCCTTCTCTTATAATTCTTCCATAGCATCATACGTCAATTTGGTACCAGAGCACACTTCGTTTCGTTTGGCCAATACTCCATCCACCATCTTCAACCACTTTTCCCACTCAAGTTCCAAATTGTATATACAATCCATTGGTGTGTGGAAATTTAATAATTTATTGGAGCATATGGAGTCGATCATTAATGCAATAAATTTGTCAATAGTATTGGACAGTAAGCATGTAAGAGGCTCTCTTATCTCACATGGTCTCACCGGTTTTCATAGTCTTAGACTTGAATAACCGTCTTTCAACATACTATTTAGGGGTCTAGGAAGCAGCGACACACTTCTGGCGCCGGAGTCGGTGTCCGATGTCGTATTGGTTGCTAATATGTGTAAGATATGCATGCATGGTGGCTTGTCCACATTTTTTCCTCTACGTGCGGACATGTCCCGGACATAGCGCAGACATGCCGTGGCTTTTTAAGAGTAATTAGCAAAAGGGAGAACTAACCTAGTTTATCTTCGTTCTCCATTTCTCAATCCCGGGCTTTGTTTCATCAGCATCTTGAGTTTGCAGCAAATCTGGCAAAAGGTGTTGGATGTTTTGGGATCTTTCATCGGTGTCGGTGCAAGAAAACAAATCTGGAACTCCAGCTTTCTATTATTTTGACTTGCCAAACCCTAGCTTTCTTTTCTTTTTGAACAGCAAGACACATTTATTTCTTATTAAAATTCTTGTTTCCTATTTGATTAAACCATTGGGCTTTTACCCTCTAAAACTTTTGAGCTTTTTAACCGTTTATTAAAAAATTTGCATGCTTTTTTTAACAACAATAAAGCAATTCACCTGTTTTATTTATAAAGCAATTGGCCTCTTCTGAAAAAGGCCCTTTTTAGCCGTCAAATTACCAAATGACCCATGATTTCAATTGAAAATAGAAGAACACACTTATCTCCGACTCCCGTTTCTGAATGTAAAATTAATAGTTGGGTGTTACAAAAAAATTTAACAAAACAGATTGCACCTATATTATATTTTTTACTCTATAAATTACCAAATAAACAAATTTAATTTTATTAATCACGGGTGTTGGCGTGTCCGTGTCAATGCTTTCTAGGTAGGGGTGTTATCTGCATTCTGATTATTGCTAGAAATTTGAAAACCCTCTCTCTCTCTCTCTCTCTCTCTCTCCCTCTCCCTCTGTTTTTTTTTTAAAGGTTTCTTCTACAAACTAAAGCACATGTTATGAGTCTTTATGCACAAGTGACATTGTTTATCTTTCAGCTTACCGCAGATTGGTTTCCCCCCGGTGAAGCTTCCATCAAGAGAGCACATATTGAGAGATTAATATATGACCTATGTGAGAATCATTCTGGAGGAAGTTCTTCATCTATTGGCAGTGACATGCATTGTTATCCTAATGGTAGCAAGACAACTGATGAATATGGAAATGCCGCGCAGCTTGTTTCAGAAAAATCTGATCCTACACTGGATTGTCATGTCAGTTCACTAGTTGGCTCTGGAGTTGAGATTACTTTATTACAAACTTCATCTTCGAGTACTACTCAATGTGCCAGCAATACAGGATTGGTTTTAAGGGAGTTTTTTGAGCCAGGATCTACTTCGGGATCATTTATTGATGGACACTGTCAAGCCTTTGAGCAGCGTTCATCTCTCAATGAGCTTAAGAGACCTATTTCTCCAATTCAGGTAAGACAAACATTATCACTCTACTTGCAGGTACTTGGAACTATTATCACTGTTAAAATATGAATTCAAATTAGAAATAATCTTTGCTTCTTTGTCCTATTCATTAGTTTCTCGTCCTCTTTAAAAAAAGAATTGTTATCCCTCTTTTTCTTTTTCGGGTCAGTTTCCTCTATTATTTTGGGTATGGTGTGGGTTGGGGCCTTGTAGGTGAACTTGTTGTATTGCCTGTATGCTTTTCTTTCATTGTAATATGGTAGTTATGACAAAACTGGACTCACAATGGCGGTATCAATTACACAAACGTGAAGCATATAGATTTATATGTACATAGACATGGATAAACATAATTGTCAGTCTTGTGGAATATAGGCTTTAGAAGGTAACATGATATGGGAAGTTGGATTTATATGTACAGATACACATATTTATCAATGATCTTACCCTTTTTATTTTTTATTTCTTTTAGCAAAGACATCAATGATCTTACTTTCTACTGCAAGCATATGGACGATTAAAAATCTAGTCAGAGTGAAGTTACCAACCATTTAATGTTGGGAGAAGTTAAACTTAAATGCCTATAATGGAGTGCAAAGTATTTGACTCGTCTAGCATTCAATTTCAAATATTGTCGCTAGAACTATTTTTAAGTTAGATACATGAAACAAACTTCTTTGGATGCTGTCCTTAGAAAGAAGAGAGATTATGTTTGGCTAAAACAAGGTGGCTTCTGTAGGACCACAATGTTAGTGTAATTAGCTCCTCTTCTCGTCTTTCCCTACATGCACAGCACATGAAAAACAGAGAGACGGATCATGTTCCATTTGAGGTTACATTGGGTTCTTCCAATAAATATTCTAATATTGACATTTAGGTCTAAAACTAGTTTTTTAGGAGTGTAAGTGAAATTTCTTAGGGCTAGTTTTGTTCAAATATTAACGAGAGATTTTTTCTCACCATTTTTTTGTTCAATCTCTTTCTTGTGGCGGATAAACTAGACTTTCCTAAGCTGTTCTTGACGCAGTGTTAAAATGATATTTGAGACGGAAACATTAACTTAACTGGAGTTGAATTTTTTACAATTCAAGACAATTTTAGATCTTATTCTTATGTAATACTCTATCCGTCTCATTTATATAGGCTGATTTAGTTTTTCATATGGATTAAGAAATTTTATTTAATGTTATTGGGAAAAAAAAATTTGCCAAATTTTTTCTTAATTTATCCTTATTTAATTATCATCAACTACTGGCGGTAGATTATAACTAGGCAAATTAAATAAGGGTATATTAGTAAACGAACAAAACAAAACATTCTCAATAGGATTATATAATTGAGACAAGAAAATAAAGAAAGTCTGCCTATTAAATGGGATGGGATGGAGGGAGTATGTTGTTTCCTAAACTGGTCGTGTTAAAAAAGGTTAGTGCTTGTTTTTATTAACACTGATACTGAATACAAGAATATTTCCTCTCTCTCTAACCTCACAGTTCTCTCCCTTTCTCTTTAGTATCCTTCTTGTCTCCTCTTCTTTCTTTCCCCTCTCTTTCTTCTCAATTTGTATACAATTGTGGTTACGTCAACCCATCCCTCTTCAGTTCCCACCTCACCTTCGCACTGCCTCATTTTTCCTCGTTGCATGAAATATTTTTGCCCAGCCTCTAAATTTCACTTCGGCAAGTCTTGATTCAACTTCATTCCAACCACTCTACAAGAAAAACATTATGAAGCCTTTTGAAGTAAATTGAGGTTTCAACTGTTGTCCTTTGGTTTGAAAGGTTCATCGACTTCTGGGTTTCATTTCATGTAGGATTTTATCTATGTTGGTCTTCAGAAGAACAAAAATCTGGAACTCTAATCTGACAATTGGTGTTTTGTTTGGTTAAGAATTATTAGAATTTTAATGATTTGCTCTTGTTTAGCAGTGTGCATGTGTCACATAATTTATTTTCTGTTTGATTATGACGAATTGTTTATTTTGGGGCTCTGCATTCGGAACAGTTTGAAACTCAAGGAACTTTATTGAAATGGAATGCAAGGGACTAAATTCAGATTGCTTTAGCTTTAGAAGACTACGTATATAATTAACTGAAAAAGTATTCCTTAAACGTTGATTGTGTTTGATAAATTCCAAAATGAAGAATAATGTAGTTCTTATTTATTTATTTTTGCATGTGTTTTTAACTAGCTGAGTTTTTCTCATTGTCAAGTATGGTTTTTGACAGGAAGAGGTGGAAGCTAATGGGCACTTTGTCTATACAACACCAACAGAAATTGCCTACCAAGATATCACAGCAGAAGCATCTATCTTTCCTTACCCGTGTGGGGATTTTAGATTACAATCTGTTCCCCAAGCTGCATTAGAGGATTCTGATTCATCTCCGGCAGATTCAGTTTGTGATTCCGATAACTTATTAGAAGTGAAGGATGATGAAAAATGTCTATCTGGTGGAGAAATCAGCTTAGAGGATAAAATACAGGAGCCAAGAAGTGTATCGCCCGAAAATGTAGAGCACTTACCTGAGTTCTTTGGCTCAGCTTCTGGCAAAATGCCAAATGCTGCAGAATCTCATTGCCATGATCAAACAAGTGACCACAATGATAATGTGCATTCGATCATCTCTTTCCCAAATAATTTACAGGAATTTTATCATCAGGGAAATGAGTTTCTGAGTGATGGTATGGGTCGTGAGTGCTTTGCTGATTGCCCAGCCTCTGCTTCTGGTGAGATTTTGTTGGATGTTTCGGACTCTGAAAGCCCAATTCGAATGCTTGACCAAAATGATCACGTGGACACACACACACCTTCTTTGAAGAATTCACCACAATCCTCCCATCATGAAGATGATATTATGCTCGATGATCTCGACCAAAATGATCACGTGGACACACTCACACCTTCTTTGAAGAATTCACCACAATCCTCCCATCATGAAGATGATATTATGCTCGATGATGTTGACATTGGCAGTGAGTCAGTAATGGAATCCGACATGCAGCGTGCTGCAAAGAGGATGCGACTTGATCCTGTTACCCAAGAGGAAGAACTAACGAGTAACTTATCCAAGGATGATCCACCCTCGTGAATTGAATGCTGGATTCTCTCTCTATTTCATATTTTTTGGTGTAAAAAATGCAAGTTGCTGCTTTGTCAGGTATGAGAAGTAATGATCTTCATTTACTGTCCTAAAGGGCATTACTAGTCATTAAGTATATTGAAGGAGATTACTGTGTTTTGAGTTATCGATGATCACATAGAAACAAAAGATGAAAGATTTGATCACAAAACTTGTGTTTTTGAATTTAGGTTTGGAATCTTGATCCGTAAAGTTTATCAGTAGTAAAACATTGTGTGCAAAATTAGGTAGTAAATGCGGTGTTTCATTTGAATGAAGGAAAGTGCAAGTTAAACTTGTCAGTTTTACTTTTTTTTGTCATTTCAAGTTATGTATGTATATTCACGAATCTCTCAATCTCTATTTGATTTAGGAATTGAAGGCTTGATGTTCTCCCTGCCATAGACAATCGCATGAACATTAAGTTTAACCTTTTTGTTCTTTCTCAAGCCTTATCGAAAGATAATTTTAGAGAATTTTTTCAAAATAATGATTTTAGATCATTGTTAATGGCATTGAGTTCTTTATAAGATTTTATATAAAAAGAACTAATTTATAATTAAATTTAAGCTTGTGTTTGACATCCATTTTGGGAAGAAAAAAAAATGAATTCTGGAATAGTGGTTGATGGAAGAATGTGTGGTTGAAAAGTTTTAGATTTCTGTGTAATATTATTTTATTTGGAGAATGTGTGGTTGAAATGAAAAAAGAAAAAAAAAATGAGAATGAGATGGGTGTCAAACAAGGCCTAAGTATGTTGATTTCTTGTTTCAAAATACATTTTTCACTTCTTTTTTTTACTACACATTTTTCAATAAAATAATATTACACGCAAATTTAAAATTTCTCATTTTTTAGCCACACATTTTTCATTAATCTAATGAGCTCAAACATGCAAAGATAATTTAAATTTTTATTCTTTTAAAAATATCTTTTATGATAGGGGGAGGGGAAAGGAAATTGTGTTAACCACCCCCTCATGTATGTAAGAATTTCACACTGCTGTTCTAGATTTACGTGAATTTTATTTTAATGTTGTGTTTGAGTCACATTATTTTGGAAGAATTTATTCTAGAATATTAGATTGATGGAGAATGTGGGGTTGAAAAAAAAAAGCTATTGATGTGATTAAAAATATTATTTTATTGAAGAATGTGTGGTTGAAAATAAGTAGAAGAATGAAAATGAAAATTTTAATATATACCAAACAGAAGCTAAATGAAAGTGTGCAAAAGTTTATAAATTTTTAAAGGAAGTCTACAAAAGATTTCTATTAATTTCGTACAAATTTATAAAAAGTTCATGAAATTTATGTGAGTCATCACTTAAAAAAAAGACTAAATATTTTCAAAAGCTTCAATTAAATACATCCCCTTAATTTTCATGATTTTATTTTTATTTTTTTAAGAAGTTCTCTTTGGTAGGAGTTCGCCTATTTGTCAAATAAATAAACTAGATGTTGATAGATAACTCTACACGCATTTATTTCTTTGTACTGTAATAAATTATACACATACGTTTACGTTTATTTTTCTGCAGCCATACATATTTTGTGAACATAAATCTTTTTGCTAGTTTCACCATCGTTTTTGAACTTTTGATTTTGATTGGAGCATATTCAAAATCATAATCGATTTTTTTTTTCTTAGTACTTTTAATCTTATTTCATCTTGACAAACATGTCGGTATGCCATTATTGGCACACTCAAGTCGGATAGATGTGATGCTTAAAGCGCAAAAGAGTGATCGAGTGAAAATTAGTTTAATTCTCCTCGTATTTGGGTGTCACGTATCCATCATAAGAGTTTCTTCGTTTGAACCTCGTTTTGGCACTATCATATAAATTGTGTTACTTAAAATCACGAGGTCGAAATAAATGGACTAGAATTGCTGACCTCCGCAGCAAAGTAAACAACTACCTAACTTTTTTGACAGAGTACTAAATTGATTTGATAATTATACAAGAAGGAAACAAGAAAAATAAGTATGCCCAACTGTTGACAATGCATATATTTGAAAATTATACAAAAAGGAATAAAAAAAATATAAGCCCTTGTTTGGTTTAGAAAAAAAAACAGATTTTTAAAATCTTTTTGATGTAGATTTTTTGAGAATAAATTTTGTAAAAAATAGTTTTTTTGGAGAATGTGCGAACAAAATGTAGAGAAAAATTATGGATTCACGTGCAAAATTATTTTATTGAAAAAATGTGCGATTGAAAGAGTTCGAGAAAATGATTTTTTTTTTTAACCAAACAAGAAATTAATATATCAAATTGAAGTAATTGAACGTTCAACTCGACCCGATTAATACAAATACTTCACCTTTGTCATATGGACCACACTAGATGGATATTGTATTCACGGAATAAGATTCGTGTGTGTTGAGACTGAAAAATTGATTAAAGTTGTGTGAATTTCATGGAATGGTTGATTAAAATCATTAATTTTAACTTAAATTTTTGTAATTTTTAGCTAAATAATATCGCATGCAACACGGTAGTTTATAAAACCATTATTGTGATCAACCACATTTTATATGAAACCACCCGCGCACCATTAAAAAATGGGGAAATTAGACTATATACCCTAAATATAACTCTTGAAAAATAATCTGAAAAGTAAGTTCAAAGTAAAAAATACTGTATTTTTTCATCAATTTTGAAACTAAACCCTATTGATTTATTTCATTCTCCGTCAAACAATTATCCTCCATCCAGCCATTCAATCGATCCCGTCACAGGAAAAGTGGCAAAAAAGCAGTCAAGATCAGAGTGAAGAGGACGTAATCGTTTGTATTTAGTAGAGAAAATTTGTCTTGCTTACGAACAGATTTCGTGATTTTCGAAGAATTGTCCAATGGGTTCATTGAGATCTCAGATGGTGTTGAACGTCAATTTGAAATGGACCCATGTGGAAACTCCAGTTGTCTTACATGTTTTCTTCTTCTACTAGTTTTCTCAAGCATTGTCTTAGAAATCGGTGGAAGGAGCAAGGAGGAAGAACAAAATTTCTGATTGATGGCTGTACCGTTTGAATCAATTTACCTATTCGTTCTCGTTTATGATTAAGTAGTTCTTGTACTGTTGTACGTCTCCATGGATGCACCTTCAAGAAGAAGGCTCGTTTATTGAGGACGAAGAGTAAACTTCTGTTTTAGAATCTATTGAAGCCCAATTTTGCTATACCCGTGATTTTATCTTTAGACTATTTGATGTATGTTTGGAGACATCAATTTCTATGGATTATGCTGTGTTATTTATTGATACAATTCAGCTTGTTTATGATTAAAAAAATATTAATAATCTGTACTGAAATGTTATCGATTGTATTGTTATTCCTGTTTTAAGTCTTGCATACTGTTGCTAGGGAAATTATTTGTCTGAGCTAGGATGAAACTTTCCGTTCATGTCAGATTTCACTCCACTCTTCAATGAAAGTGATATTATATGTCATTTTTTTAATTAAAAAGTTATATTAAAAATGGCATTACATTTAACTTTTTATTAAAAAGTGATACAATTCAACCAAAAAAATGATCGGAGTTTCGTCACTTTTTTTAGCACTGTCACTTTTTTGAGTTGTATTTAACTTGCTCATTGGGTAACTTGGTTTTATTTTATATTTGTGGATTATGATTATATCACCCAAGTTGTTAGTTCAAAATCTTTTAACTTGCTCATCAGTTGTGGGTTTATAAGATAATTTAGCTATTGTGAGGTATGATTGTTTGTAAGATTTTGTGAGAAGAAGAGTTGTGAATGAATGGTTTGTCACTTTTTCGATTGGTGTTTTGTCACTTTTTAGAATGTCTGCAGTTTTGTTTTAATTTTCGTCACTTTTCTGAACACTTTCTTTTTTAATTCATGTCACTTTTTTAGTGTTTATCACTTTTTTTTTTGGTGGTAAGGGGTTTTGGTGCTAATTTTTGTTCTTGTAAGGAAAAATTCGACCCCAATTGTTACAAAAGAAAGAAGCTCGTGAATTTCGTCAAAAGATTGTCACTTTTTTTTAAATTTGTCATTTTTTAAAAAAAAATTTGTCACTTTTTGAGCGAGTCACTTTTTTTATTGTCTGTCACTTTTTAAATCTGTATAACTTCTTTTAATTTGTGCTACTTTTTTGAATTCGTCATTTTTTTAAAATTTGTCATTTTTTTTTTTGAATTTTGTCACTTTTTTTTAGTTTTTTTTGTCACATTTTAACTTTTTGTCACTTTTTAAGAAGATAAAAAAATAAAATAATATGTTATATTTTCTTAACATAATCAGCATGTGGATTGACCTGAATGTGACGATTATTTTAAGAACATGATTAACGGTGCTGCACAAATGGATGCACATATTTCAGTATTTGTCACTTTTTTTTTAGTTTGTGTCACTTTTTTTTAAAAGGTAAAAAGTAACAGTTTTTATAAAAAAAAGTGACATTGTGTCATTTTTTTATTTTACACAGTATTTTTTACTTCCTAAAAACGTTTCATATGATTTTTCAAAACATCGCTGATTTTAAGAGTATTTTTGTAAGTACCCATAAAGAATTGATCCAAGTACAACCAAATGGGTTAATTATATTGGTGGTCATTGAACTTGTATTTAGTATCACATTAGTTATCAAACTATAATTTTTTTTTTCCAAACACATTCATTGGACTTTACAATCGTTTCATTCAGACGATTGATTCAGTTAGACGTTTGATTTTTGATTGAATATTCTACGATTTCGTGTGCCATGTCATAGATTTTAATTGAAAATCTTAATAATTTGATTACTTGGCACATGGGCAGATACAGTGTTGGGTTACACTGGGCTGTAGCCCAGATGCATTAAATTAGAGGTAAATTGGTTTGGGGAAATTAGGCCAACTACGTCAAAAAACTTAAATATTAGATTAATACTCTAAAACTAATTGAAACTATTATTACCGTATTAATTACTTCCAAAACACCCAAACTAGAAATCCCAAATCAGGGAGGTGAAATCTCCGAAGAGAAGAATCCCAAGACCCCAAACCTTCCCCAACTCCTCAACAACGATGATTTCCTCTTCGAGAAACATCATCCGACTCAAATGTTCAATCCATCTCCGATAAGCTAAAATTATTGAATCCCTCTCTTGAGACTGACGGCATGGACGTTGACAATGGGAATCCACCTCTATCGAAGAGACATGCAGTTCCTTCTTCTGAAGATCCCAACAAGCCGTCCGCTTCATCCTTCGGAAAGGCGATGTATGACGGGGTGATAGCAGGAAAGGTGTCAGGGCAAGTGGAAGCAGGCAAGGACGCGACGATCGTCTGCGGTGCAGGTGAGCAGAAATGGAACGACATTTGAACAGAGAGCGAAGGAGAAGGAGATAAAGAAAGCGTACAAGGAAAGAATAAACGAGCTGAAGGAGGAAATACAACAGAACAAACAGGAGAAGCGGAAACAGAAAGAGGAATGTGAGAAGAAAAAACAGGAGAAAATTGCCAAGTCCAAGCAACGAAAGCTCCTCAAGGTCGTACCTGATGATGTTCTTAATGGTAGTAAGAGAACTAATAAGGATTAAAATTAACAGTTTTGTTTCGTTTCGTTTGCATTTTCATTTTGAGAATCTATGGAGTCTTGGTTGATTTTCTATTTCGAATTGTTTTGCTTTAAAAATTAATGTTTAACACCGGCTTCTATCTCAAGGCGAAAGCCATGACATTGACTCAATGAATAATTTGCTCACATCCTTTATTCATATCCGTACCAAGTTTACATAATACTTATATCATGGGGTAAGAAGAGAAAATCTTGTTTAATTATCTTTCATTTTGGTGTTTCCACATTATGTAATGAATTGTTTTTCACCGTATAGGTGAAATTGGGTATGCATGAGGAGTGGTGATTTTTAGTAGCGCCTACTGGTTTTGTAGATGAATTCTCTAGCTATCCATGATTTATGGGTACGAAAAGGTAGCTACGAATGACTAAAATGCCTTGGTGAAAGCAATTGCAGAAGGAGGAAGCCCGTGAATTTCGTCAAAAGATTGTCATTTTTTTTAAATGTTCGTCACTTTTTTGAGTTTGTCACTATTTTGTTTTTTAATTTTGTCACGAAGTGTGTTACTTTTTTTTTTTATTGTGTCACTTTTTTAATATATATAACTTCTTTTAATTTGTGCCATTTTTTTTTTGAATTTGTCACTTTTTTAAAATTTATCACTTTTTTTTTTTATTTTGTCACTTTTTTTTTTTAGTTTTTTTGTCACCTTTTAAGTTTTTGTCACTTTTTAAGAATATAAAAAAATGAAATCAGCATGTGGATTGACTGATCGTGATGATTATTTTAAGAACATTATTACAAGTGCCACACAAATGGATTGTGATATTTTGGTATTTATCACTTTTTTTAGTTTTGTCAGTTTTTTTGAATTTGTCACTTTTTAAAAAAAAAGTAAAAAAGTGACAATTTTTATAAAAAAAGTGACATTGTGTCACTTTTTTATTTTATACAGTATTTTTTACTTCCTAAAAACTTTTCATATGATTTTTCAAAACATTGTGTCACTTTTTTTGAGTTTGTATCACTTTTGGAGTGTGTGCGTCACTTTTTTTTTTTTTTGTCACTTTTTTTAAGTTTGTCATTTTTTTAAGAAAAGTGACAAATTTTATAAAAAAAAGTGACATTGTGTCACTTTTTCATTTTACACAGTATTTTTTACTTCCTAAAAATCTTTCACATGATTTTTCAAAACATCCCTAATTTTAAGGGTATTTTTGTAAGTACCCCATGGTAATATGGTATGGTTCCATTTGGGCTGGAGCTTTTGTCCAGGTCCATGGACCTGGCCCAAAATCACAACTAGATCCTACAGGTTATTATCGAAATAACCTGGTTCGTCAGCTCGGAGGGGATGGTGGACGGTTTGTACCGTGAATTGGAAATTAATGACTTAAATATCGTTGTGGACAGTGGCGGGGCCAGGGATTTTGTCTAGTACGAATATCGGCTACAATGGGGTTTTTTGCTCAAAATCGGTACATGAAGGAAAAGAGCTTCACTTGATGAAGAGTCAATCTATAACAATTATTCACAAATGGGGTGAGTTATCCAGCATAGAAGACAATCTATAACAAATATATACATAAATACGATGTCCGAGAGAAAAAAAGTATATCAAATATAGAGTTCCAAAACAAATTCTGAATCAAGAATCTCAAATAACCATCGGCAAAACTATGACAAAAAAAATTAGAAACAGAAGCAAAATTCAATTTGTACTCGAAATCGAGACTTTCAATTGAGCAAACGTTGGAGCCAACATACCAATCTGAGGTCAAGCAGTGGCGTCGTAGAGTAGGGGCTCCTGCAGCTTAGAGTCAAAGATATGGTTGCTGTCTATTTGGTATGCTTCCTGTATTACACTTATGGGGAAAGCTTTTAACATCATCAAGCCTATGGGCTATGGTAATAGGTCTAATGTTAAAAAAACCCAATTTAACAAAGGGAAAAATTCATAGGTCATGGATTATCTTTGATGAAATAAAAAATCAGGCTCCAATGTTTAAATTTACAAAATTCAGGTTTTTCTATGAATTCATTAATTATATTTTACAATTAATCTATTAAATTAAATATTTAACTTTAATATAATTGACCCACCCCACCTCTACTGCTCCTGCGACTACTCCAATGACCGATGACTACTCCGACGACCAGCCGACTACTCTGGCAACTGTTCTCCGACCGCGCTTAATTTCGACGACCATTTTCCGGTGACCATTGACCGCCGCCTAATTCCGGTAACTGGTCCAATTCCATGGTTACATACATCTTAATAATTAGTTAAAAATTTAATTTTTGGTCACAACTTATCAAATTAATTGGTCATAGATTATTTCGAGATCACAAATGAAAAATATTATAGGTCGCATATTTTTAATTGGTCACGAGGTAAGAAAACTTGTTGGCCACAGATTTTCAAATTTGTTGGTCGCAGATTAACAAATTTTAAGGTCACAGTTAAATAGTTGCCACAGAGAACAATATAGTTAGTCACAGATCGATATAGTTGGTCACATATACCCAAACACTTGTCCCTCAATCCCAAAACACCACAAATACTTGATCATAGATCGACCAAATAGTTGGTCACAGAAACTTTTCGTCCCATCCGCAGCACCCGTCCCTCAATCCCAATACCCAACAATAAAAGGTCACTGGTCACATAATGACCAAACAGTTGGCCACAGACGCTCCGTCCTATCCCCATCCGACCCTAATCCCTAAAACATCCACCAACAATAACACCACCAACAACCACCACCCAAACCACGACCACCGCCGCCTGAACAGCACCACCAACAATAACACCAACAACAACAACGACCCCCAAACCGCCTGCACAGAAATCCATCCCCACACCCACACACCCACGCACACACAGCAGAAACGCACGCACACATCAGAATGCACCCACACCGGTAGCACGCACACACACAGCAGAACATTGTTGCGATGCTGCACATAGCAGAATCAGCAGCGAAGTCCTTCGCTGCTGCCCAAAATCAGCAGCTTCTTCGCTGCTGCACCGCTGTTGAAGCTGCTTCCGGCAGGGGGAGGGGGAGGGGAAGGGGAGGGAGAGGGGGAGAGGAGGCGGCGGGAGGTGAAGTGGGGAGAAATGAAATGGATTAGGGTTTAGGGTAGAGTTTTATATTTAAAATAAATTTGATGGGGTAGATAGTAAGGTGGGTATATAGATTAATTTAATTTTATAATATCATTATTAATTAAAATTATAAAAACTTGATAAATGAAAAAAAAAGGTGAAAATCTGATTTTTTAAAAATCCAAACTTAATAGCTGGTTTAGTATAATTATCACATTTAACAAAAGGCCCACAATTTATTTTTTAAAAAATGGCCAAACTACAAGAGGAAATTCCAGAGCGGGCCGCTGCCAGCATTGGCCTTTATGTAGCTTCGCCCCTGGATGTGGGGATTATTGAATATGTTTGCAAGAAAAGAGAAGGTGAGCTGCATGCATGTGGAGCCGCTTGTGGAGCTATATTGGGAGGTGGAGCCGAGGACGAAATTGAGGAAATATGTGCCCCATGTTGGAATAACACAGGGAATGCAAAATGGAGTAGCAAAAGATAATAAAGGAGTGAAAGAAAAGATTGAGAAATTGAAAATATTGACTCTCAGAATTGGAAAGTTTGAAGGGGAAAAATATCGAGTTAATTTCTACCATCGTTGAGCCTAGTCCGGTTGTCATATGGACAACACTACAAACGAGGTATAAGAAGGTAGACGATCAGATGATTTATTTAACTATATAAACTGTACAACATTAAGAGGGTGTTTGATAGTCTAGAAAATGGGTGAAAAAAGAAAATGTTTTTCAACTTTAATCAATTAAGGGTGTTTGATAGCACAAATTTGCCTGACTTTTGTTTTTCCCACCTTTTTCTAGGTACAATCCTTTGATGCACATTTGCTTGATTTTGTTTTCCCACCTATTAGATGTGATGCAATTTCCACCTTTTTTTTAGCAATGACAACAAATTCTATCAACCATTGTAAAAAGAATTTTCACTATTGTTGACAATTTCTATGTAAAACAAAGTCAAACGAATGATATTCGATATGGTGATTTTTTCTAATTTTTAAATTCTTTTTAACTTTTTGGTAATTGGAACAAATTCTAGACGCAATAGTAGAAAAATTATCACTTTAATGGATAATTTTCATAAAAAACGAAGACAAACGGACACCAAACTTTCAACATTTTCCAGGTGGAAAATTATACTAATCAAACACAATTAATTACAATTCCCAGTAAAACAAATTCTAAACAATTCAATTCCCAGTAAAATATTTTATTTCCACTCATTTTCCACATTTGCAATCAAACGAACCCTAATTAATATGTGTGTGAAGAAAATAAGGAGCTAAGAACGAAGACAATATATGTGTGTATCTTATTTCGTGGTGCTTGAAAATAGAGGATGGGTAATAAAATGAGAAAAATTAAAATTAAAAAAATGCAACCTTTTAGACTATCTCCAACTCTTCACTAAAATTTGAGGTAAGTTTTGCGCCATTTTACATCAAATCTTGCACCAAGCTAAAAATCATCTCCAACCACTACATCAAAACATACACCAAATGAGCAGTATTTAATCATTTTCTTCTTAATAAATAATTTATTTGAAAATTCATGTATTTATTTATTTTACAAATATATAAATCACTAAATGAATAATTATGTTAAATTAACGAAAATATTAAATTCACTAATAGATATAAAAACTATAGTATAATTAATAGAAACACTACAAAAAGAAATATTAAATCATGATATTAAAAAATAGTGCAATACATTTCGAATTTGGATATTATTATATTACGAAGTCAAAATAGTGTTGAAATTTAATTCTCAAAATTCGTATGTTCTTCCCATAAATGATCGATTAATGTATCATTTTCTTTAAATAATACTAGAGTACTGTATATACATGATTGTTGTGATATATTTCGTGTTAACTTTAAATAATCGTATTTGTTACATTTTAAGTTTTTTTTGTGTGTTTCAATTTTATTTAATTCATTATTTATTATTTTTTACATTATTAAAATTTATTTTAAATTCAAATAATAAGAATAATAATATTAATCATAATAAGAATCATAATAATGAAAAATTATTGTATTAAAAACTATATAACGCAAATGACAAAATACCAAATGAAAAAAGGGTAAATTTGACTTTGCATATTTGGTGCCACATTGGAGAGATTTTGCACCAAAAATTGGTGCATTTTGTTATTTTGGACCAAATTAGGGTTTGAAATTACTCTTCCACTCAACTATGTAACTTGAGGTTTTTAAGTTAGTTTACAATAATCTGATGTTAATTTTTTGGTTGTCAGTTGGTACATGGGGAAACACAAGGAAACCTAAAGTTTACATATTTGCATTTTCAACCATACATTCACACAATAAACTATTTTACATGTAAACCTAAAGTTTTTTCCTACTTTTTTAACCAGACATTTTCTAAAATTCACTATTCAAAATAATATTTTTCTAAAAAATCACCACCAAACGGGCTATTTAAGAGTGTGCATATAAACATGTGCGCACGTGCAAAAGCAACTGAGGGAAGATATTTGGACATTTGGTGATGTGCTAGTTGTGTTGGCAAATAATGATATCACCGAGAATTTGATTTGGACAGAATAACGTCGTACACAATGAATACTATAAAATGTTAATGGTCAAGACAATAGTTCGACTCTTTCTTCTTAAGACGATAATGCCCCGCACTAGTGCTGACGGCATTCTGGCACTTGTCTTCTAAGATATAACGACCTCGACTTTTAATAGTAGTATTACAAATTACAAGACTCGACGAGCATACTCATGTGTTTTATTTCTCTAAAAATTGGAGGACTAAGATGCACGAAAATAATTTTTCGAGGTTGGATTGCAAAATATGAATAATGTAGGGACAAATGAATAATTTCGGAAGAAGAATAAAACCATAATTGATTTTGGAGTGAATGAAAACCGGGGTATATGAGCCTATTTATGGAAGTTGAAAGGTTGTGTCAAAAAGAAACAAATCGTTTGACAAACAGTTTAACTTTCAACCGTCCTTCTAGAAGAATCCACATGTCACGCACAAAAAATTCGAGGAAAAAATAATATAAATTAAATATATTATTATTTAAAGTAATATAAATTAAATATTATTTTACCAAAAAATATATATCAGCTTGGCCTAAATCCAAGTCAAGCCCAAGCCCAAGCCCACGACTCGTGCCCGTGTCGTTCCGGGCTGAGTCGACCAGTTGGATGGACGACGACGATGGGATGCGCACATGAGTTTTGGCCCAATCTACTAGCATGTAGGTTTTCTCTCCTTCAAAAACTATTGGTACTCCTTGGGGCTCAAACTCAAGTCCCAAACTTGAGCAATATCATTAAAGTGGTTTATATTCTTTTAACTTTCATATGTGAGATTAACATTTTTTCAATTTCCCACCAATTTTCATTCCAATGTATTTCAACTTCAAGTAGTCATCTTTTGACCTTAATTTCTCATTCACCCTAAATTGGTTTAGAACAAATAAATACATTACATTAATCTACTCATGGAGTAGAATACACTAGACTAAAGAAATATTGTGTCCAACTAACGGGACCCTCTAAAATAATTGGTCAAACCAACTAATAAAATCCAATTTTCTAACCATCTCCCACATAAATGAAAATTAATGTAATAAACTATGCATACCATATAGAGAGATCATGTGGAATGTTATCGCATTGGATAGGTACCTTATGAGTTTGAACATTTCGTAGTAGAATATTATCGGATTTACTTGGCTAATCAGTGAACGCGGTGTCTTGAACTGTTGGCCGTTGGTATAAACCAAGACAATAGTATCAACACAATAATCTCCATAACATTTTCAAGTTCTTACTGTTTTGTTCATTTTGGCCTTGAACAACTCTTGAATTTCATAAGTGTTTTAGAAAATTTAAACCTTTGAACCATTCACATAGAAACAGTCACATTTCACACTTATATAGGTGATCTCCAATTAAGAGTACCCACCATACCCTACTTAGATAGTCCAAGATATATGAATCATTAAAAGTATAACTTAACCTAGCACTTTCTTATCGTTGGAATGGGTGTGAGTTAACTCCAAAGTGCTTCTTTGAATCTTCAAAACTTAGTTTTCCAATTGAACCAAGATTTTGGGATCTCCAGTCAACAAGATTGGGTTACCATTACAAAGATTCTTGGTAGTAAACTTTAAGTCCATTCCCCTTGATAGGCAATATACTTGATCTCTTGGTAAACCTTTGTTAAGCGGATCCGCGAGATTTTCTCTAGACTTTACATAATCTATGAAAATAACACCATTTGAGATCAACTGCTTAATTGTATTATGTCTTCGGCGAATATGTCGAGACTTACCATTAGCCGACTGACTATCACAATGTATACTAATGGTAGGCACAGGTTTAGGCCAACATGGAATATCCTCTAAAAAATTACGAAGTCATATTCCATCGTGGATTGAGATATACGTGTTTGTTTAGAGTATTTCCAAGATATGACCACACCACTAATGATAAAAACATACCTACTAGTGGATTTTGAATTTTTGTATCTGATAGCCAATTAACATCATTGTATCCTTCTAATACATCTGGATATCTAGTATAATATAATCCAATATTTAAGGTGTATCGTAGATATATCTAAGAACCCTTACCAGTACCTTCTTATGGTCATTATTTGGGTTACTTGTATATCTACTAAATTTGTTCATTGTATATGCAATATCTAGACGAGTGCAGTTTGTAATATACATTAGACTGCCTATTAACCGAGAGTACTCTAATTGAGATACGGGTTCGCCTTTATATTTGGCCAAATGTAGACTTAAGTCCACCGGTATTTTAACTGGACTTTCATCATATATATGAAACTTCTTAAGTACAATCTCAATATAGCGAGATTGAGAAAGAAAAAGTCCCTCAAATTTTTTAAGGAATTTAATTCCTAATATTATATCTGCAATATCCATATCTTTCATGTCAAAATGTTTTGTCAACATTTTCTTGGTATTTGTTATGATATTACAATTACTATCCATAATTAGCATATCATCAATATATAGACATACGATTACATATGCATTAGATGTGGTTTTAATATAAATACATTTATCACGCTTGTTAATTTTAAAACCATTTGACAACATAGTTTTGTCAAATTTTGCATGTCATTGTTTTGACGCTTGCTTTAGTCCATATAACGACTTAACGAGCCTACACATATTTTTCTCTTGTCCAGGAGCAATGAACCTTTCAAATTGTTCCATATAAATTTCTTCTTCTAACTCACCATTTAAGAAAGCTATTTTGACGTACACATGATGGATTTCCTAATTATACAATGCTGCGATTGCAATTAATACTTTAATTGATGTTATCCTTGTCACATGTGAGTATGTATCGAAAAAATCAAGGCAAATCCTTTAACTACCAATTTGACCTTATATTTATTAATTGATCTATCAGTCTTTATTTTTCTTTTGAAAATCCATTTACGACCAACAATTTGTTATCAGGTGGGAGATCTACCAACTCCAAGTATGATTACATATAATATAATCAATTTCACTATTGATAGCATCTTTCCAGAATGGAGTTTGTTGACTAGACATTGCTTTATTAAATGTCCTAGGTTCATTTTCTAACAAATAAGTTAAAAAGTTTGGACTAAAAGATGTAGACGTTTTGATCCTCTTTATACGTCTTGATTGTTCATCACTTTGATGATTACCAATTGCAGTATCATAAGTTCGTTTTTGCGAACTTATCTCTTTCATTTCCTTACAAGGAAACTTATCCTCAAAAAATACAACATTCTTAGATTCAATGATAGTATTTTCATGTACATCCGGAATGTCGGACTTGTGTATGAGGAACCGATAAGCACTACTGTTATTAGTATATCCAATGAATATGCAATCGATGGTTTTAAGCCATATTTTAACTTGTTTAGGTTTTTGTATTTCTACCTTAGTCAAACACCCCCACACTTTTAAGTATTTGTTTGAAGATTTATGACTTTTCCATAACTCATTTGGGAGTTTCGTTCTTACTTTTGTGTGGTTATTTATTTAGAATGTGGTTAGATGGGAGAATTGATTCCTTCCACAAATTTTGAGGTAAATCAAAACTAATCAACATAGCGTTCATCATTTTTCTCAGAGTACGATGTTTGCGTTCCGCAATATCGTTCAACTGAGGTGGATAAGGATCTATAGTTTGATGAATAATCCCAAAATTTGAACAAAAATCTTTAAATAGTGCTCCATATTCCCCACATCTGTCATTACGAACAATTTATATTCGTTTGCTTAGTTGATTCTCAACCTCATTCTTGTAGTGCTTACATGTTTCTAAGGCCTTGTCTTTGCTCTTTAGCAAATAGACATAACAGTACATTGTGCAATTCATCTATAAAAGTAATACAATACTTTTTATCTCTTCTAGTTTGCACAATTTTTAAATCACAAATATCAGTGTGAATTAGTTCTAGAGGATTTGAGTTTCTTTCAACCGAATGAAATGATGTTTTAACTAATTTAGCATCTATACATGTTTCGCATCGCTGATTTTGATCAAAGGAAATAAAAGACAATTAAGTCTAAACTTATTAATTTATGTAAAATATTAATATTTACACATTCTAACCTATCATGCCATAAATTAGAAGACTCAATCAAGTAAGCAGAAGATTTATTTTTATTAATATCAAAATTACGAAGTACAGACATTACATTCATTTTGAATAGCCCATTGGCTAAGTACCCTTTGCCTACAAGCAAGCCATTTTTGGTGAGTACAAACTTGTCAGATTCAAATATTAGCCTAAATCCATTTTTGCTTAACAAAGCTCCAATACCAAATTTTGCAAATATCGGGAACATGTAGCACATTGATGAGTGTTACTTCTTTTCCTAATGTCATATTCAGCACTACTTTACTTAGACCTACAACTTTGATGTTGTCGAGTTGCCCATGAATAGTTTTCGTTCATTGATATGAGTGTAAGATGAAAACATCTCCTTATCAGCACAAATGTGACGAGTAGCACCAGTATCTACGAACCATTCTCTCGGATTGTCCACCATATTTGCTTCAAATACAACGGTTGAGAGTATTAGTTCAGACACACTGTTAGACAATCTGTCTTCCTTAGTCAAGTGTACTCGGTCCTTTTTGTTTTGTTTTTTCCGTATGCAGTTCTTTGCAATGTGACCAGGCTTACCGCAATTATGGCCATCTCCTTTGAATTTCTTGGTCTTGTTCTTTTGCTTGCCATTACCCAAGTGCTTCATTTTCTTGCTAGTATTTGACTCCACCAAATTGATTTTAGCCTCCATTTGCGACTTTTCAGATTTCTTTTCAGAATTCCGATTATTTTCCTCAATTTCTAATCGTAGAATTAGATCTTCAAGTCCCATTTCCTTGGGTTTATGTTTTATGTAGTTCTTGAAATCTTTCCAAATTGGTGATAATTTTTCAATAATCGCAGCGACCTGAAATAACTCACAAAACTTCATACCTTCTGCATGTATATCGTGTAAGATCATTTATAACTCTTGGACTTGATTCATTACTGTTTTAGAATCTATCATTTTGAAGTTCATGAATTTATCTATGTCGAATTTCTTCAATCTGGCATCTTCCGTTTTGTACTTCTTTTCAATGACTCTCACAGTACTTTAGCTATCTTGAAAGAACAGTATAAGCTGTATAGCGTGTTATCAAGGCAATTGAGGATGCAATTCCTACACAAGAAGTCACTATGACTCCATGCATCGAATGCTGCTCGTTTTTAGAATCTGTTTCCTCCTCCTCAATAGTTGTAATATCTTTACTCAAGAATTTTGCCAAAATTCATAGTCGTGAGATAAAATAACATTTTCTGTTGCCATCTCTTAAAATTCACTCCCGTGAATTTTTTCGATTTCTCCCCGTGAGCATTATTAGGGGGTATGACAGATATAGTATTAGTTGTCATTATCATCTTAAGAATGTTGGCAAATAATGATATCAATGAGAATTTGATTTGGGCAGAATAACGACGTACACAATGAATGCTATAAAATGTTAATGGTCGAGACAAGAGCTCGATTCTCTCTTTAAGACGATAAGGCCCTGCACTAGTGTAGACGGTATTCCGGCACTCGTATTCCAAGAGACAAAAACCTCGACTTATAATAGTAGCACTACAAATTACAAAACCCGGCGAACATACTCACGTTTGTTATCTCTCTAAAAATTGGAGGGCTAAGATGCACGAAAATAATTTTTCGAGCATGGATTGCAAAATATGAATATGTAGGGACGAATGAATAATTTCAGAAGAAGAATAAAATCAGAATTGATTTTGGAATGAATGAAAATCGAGGTATGAGAGCCTATTTATAGAAGTTGAAAGATTGTGTCCAAAAGACATAACAGCCGAAAAGTTATGTTTTCAACAGACACAAACCGTTTGGACAGACAGTTTAATTGTCGCTAATCAACCATCCTTTTAGAAGAATTCACGTGTCAAGCATAGAAAATTCGGGGAAAAATATAAATTAAATATATTATTGTTTTAAATAATAATAAATAATATAAATAAAATATTATTTTACCAAAAAATATATATCAACTTGGCCCAAGTCCAAGTCAAGTGCACGACTCACGACTCGTGCCCGTGTCGTGTTGCGCCGAGCCGAACCGATCGATTGGTTGCGGTGATGCGTGTGTGTGGGTTTTAGTCCAACCTACTAGCATGTAGGTTTTCTCTCTTTAAAAAACTATTGATATTCTTTGGAGTCCAAACCCAAGTCCCAAATTTGAACATTATAAACTTGTTTATACTCTTCCAACTTTCCTATGTGGAATGACACTTTCCCAATTCCCCACCAATTTTTATTCCAATTTATTTCAACTTCAATTGATCATCTTTTGAACTTAATTTCTCATTCTCCCTAAATTGGTTTTGAGAAAATAAATACATTACATTAATCTATTCATATAGTAGAACACACTCATCCAGAGAAATATTTTGTCCAACTAACAGGATCCACTAAAATAATTGATCAAAAGTTGGTCAAACCAACTAATAAAACCCAATTTTCCAACAAGTTGTACTAGTGATAGCGCCAATGCAGATTTTTGGTGGCTTCGAACAAATGTTGGTGGTGGTGGTGGTGGTGGTGGTTGTTTAGTTAGGGCTTGTTTGTGGACTCCAATATATTTTTGTAATAGTGTACAAATCCACCACTGAATTTGGTATAGTAATGGGTTATGGATGGTCGTGGTGGAATATTTCGATACCATTTGTGGCAGTAAGAGATGGTGGCTTAGTGGTGTTGTAAATTGATGTTGGTGGGGGTGGAGGAATATTTCGATGATGTTTGTGGTTGTGGGAGATGATGGTTTAGTGGTGATATAGATTGGTGGCAATGACGTTGTAGAATATTGAGATACCGTTTGTGGTGGGGGGAGATGACGACTTGATAGTTGTGAAGATCTTATATCATTCGTGATAGAGCAAATCTAGTGGTGATGGCAATGGGGTGGTAGATTGGCGGGCTGTGTAAACCTAGTAGCCGTGATGGTTAAGATTGTTTGACGTAGGTAACACAAACTATCGACAAATTGTGTAATGTGTGTAATTTAATACATCTTAAAAAAGCGGAAAAAAATGGTGTTAAAACTAAGCCCTTGATCGGGCTCCGTTATCCGAAAAATGCATTTTTTTCTCTTATTTTCAACCACACATTATTCAATAAAATAATATTATACATAAACACATAATTTTTCCTTAATTTTGAATCATGCATTTTTCAAAAAATCACTATTTCAAAATACGTTTTCTTGAAAATTAGTTTTTAATAGAGCCCAACCGAAGCTAAATATATATACTAAAGTAAAAACAGTATTTTGATTAAAAAATAAAAAGAAAGTTGGACAGTATTTTGAGAAATAATTTGTTTGTTTAGCTTTTTATAGTACTAGTGAGAAGCATGTGCAATGCACGTGCCATAGTATAGTTGGCTATATGATGGCGTAAATATAAAAAAAAATTATTTGTCTTAAGCAACGGTTACATTAAACTTAAAACACTTGAAACGATGATATGTGACAAAAATAATATTAAGAGATTTGATTCAAATATTATTTTCTAGACTTTGCGCTTGAAGGTCTCTATGTTCTTTTTAAAAAAAGACAGGACATAGATGATTAGGTGTTGATACCCTATTAAAGAGATAATGAAGTTCAATCTAGCCTTCTTTTTTCTACCTATTGAGGTAAGACATTATGTCTTATTCATCTCGTGCTCATAGAATCTCACAATTACATGTATGAGTTACATCAGTATTTAATTTCTTTACAAAGACCCTATGCAAGATGTATGTAATCAAGACTAATTAATTAATGATAATACAATGTAAAATTTAGGACAAATGAAGAGCCTCTATCTATATTAAAACCACAACACAACGAAAACTTCCATCATAGAGGCAAAAAGAATGATAAATGATAACCTTACTTCATAAATTCCATCGAATATCTTTTCAGATGTTCTAATGATACTGTACATTAAATCGATTTTTGAAAAATCAAAATAATCCACTTCATAGAATATGTTTGTCTACCAGCACTGCATCATGTAGGAGAATTCTTCTGAAAATAATTGAATTCCTTCAATATTCATTTTAACGCCATAAATTTATCATTTTTAACCGTAAAAACTGAAGAAAAATGAAATTGAGAGAAATTGGTGTGAGTATGGGGGTTGAAGGTGCTAGAGAAGAAAAATTAACGATTATGATTTTATGTTTAATAATTTAAGATGAAAACTAAACAAAAATGAAATTGAGAGAAATTAGTGTGAGTATGAGGGGTGATGGTGGGTAGAAAAGAAAAATTAACGATTATAATTTTATGTTTAATAATTTAAGATAATTTTTATATTTAAATTTAATCGACAATATATTTATTATTATCACACTTTTAAGTTTTTTGAAAAAAATAATTTAATTGATCCAAATGGATATTCATATCATGAAATATCGAATTAAACGTTGTAGGATAAAAAATGACATTGGAACGAGATTGAGATTGAAAAAAAAAACATAAACAATCAAGACTTTACGTTTCACCATTAATGTAAAATTATTTTTGATATTTAAAATTTATCGATCATATATTTATCATGGCAGCACTTCAAGATTTTCAACAAATTTTAAATCGGTTAAAACACATATTTGTAACGTAAAATATTGAATCAAACGTAAAAAAATCGGCTTAATTTAAGATAAAAACCAAAGAAAAATGAAATTGAGAGAAATTAGTGTGAGTATGAGGGTTGAGAGTGGTTAGAAAAGAAAAATTAACGATTATGATTTTACATTTAATAATTTGAGATAATTTTTATATATAAACTTAATCAATAATATATTTATTATTATCACATTGTAAATTTTTTTATAAAAATTTAAAACGATTAAGATGAATATTCATATCGTGAAATATCAAAACAAACGTTGTAGGAAAAATAAAGTTCAAAAAAAGACATTGGAATGAGATTGAGATTGAAAAGAAACATAAACAATCACGACTTTACATTTCACAATCAATGTAAAATTATTTTTGATATTTAAAATTTATTGACTATATATTTATCATGACCGCACTTGAACATTTCCAACAAATTTTAAATCTCTTAAAACGCATATTTGTAATATAAAATACTGAATAAAAAAATCGGATTAGACGGCTTAGTCGAGCCGAGCCAAGTTGAAAAGCCATTTGGCTCGGCTCGCGACTTGTGAACAGTAAATCACATCCCACTCTTCTATATATAGTTAGATTTTGAGAATTTTTTTGTTTTTTAACAACCCTTTTTTAACTTTTGGGATTTTTCTTTTTCCTTATTTAAAAAAAAAAGTTTTGGTAATGATGGCTCGTCAAATCGTGACCTCATACTTTTCTACACTGTTTTGTCCAAGCCTACCTCACATAAAAAGTAGTATTCTAAAAGGTCTAATGTGTGATAATGCATGGATGTCAAGTTATGAGATAAGCGAGGTTAGACAAGACATATGCGTGAAAATGCATAAAAATACGTTTTCTTATTTTAATATTATTTTAATTTTTAATCAATCAAGAAATCATTTAATAATTAAAAATAATTCATATCAAATATCTAAAACAAATTTATAGAAACTTTATACATATTTTTTCAAAAGTTTCCAATAAAAATATAAGTTTCAAATGTAAATCAACCTTTAAGTTTTAATTTAAAAGAATTGTAAAAATGATAAAAATAAAATATATAATAATAATGCTTGTCTAGACATGCATTAGTGGTCAACGATCGCCGTTGACCGCTAAATAAGGTGCCAAATCACTTGACTTGGCGATTCTACCATGCAACGCGTCTAAACGCGTATTTTGGAATACTGATAAAAATTATAAGTTCTTCAATTATTGTGGTACGTTCTCAACAAGAATATAAAGGAGAAATATATTATCATTGAAAAATGAAGTTGGTGAAACATCTTTTCAATTCCCACACGTTTTTTATTTACCCTTTTTTATTGTGATCCCACTTAGGTTTTCTTTCAATTTTTCTGGGCTTGCCGTGTTTTAGTATTCCCATCCCATGCTTCTTAATCTTCGATAATGACAAATGTTTTATACTATAAATTCTTAGGTCATACCGACTGATTAATAATGTTCATTAATTAAATTTTGCAATAAAAATTGATATTATCTGGAGTGATCAAATGGTTCACCTCAATAAACGCAGAATCTTGTATTGTCTATTAAATTGTACAATACTAATAACTAAAGAAAATAAAAAATTCCATTCATCATACTAGTTCGTTTTACTCTAGTAAGCTAATTCGAGTTCTTGAACTCGACTTCTTGTATTCTCAATTCATACATGGACAATCGGGCCTGTTTGGATCGGATTAAAATCTGATTTTAATTTTAATTTAAGTCAAAGTCAAATATCTTTTCAATTACACATTTCAAAAACTTGTACCACAATCTTTCTAAAAATCTGATTTTAATCCACACCAAACACCTTGTCATTTTCACGGTGGATTCAGTAAGCTAATTCGAGTTCTTGAACTTGTCTCTTGTATTCTCAATCCACATATAGACAATCATTTTCAGGATGTTGCTTTAAATCATCGAGGAGAGTTAGAAGTAGTGTAGAAAATTCACAGGAATATGAGACTTACAAACAGACATTTATAGAAAAATGGAGAAGAAGAAAGCCAAATTTTGTACCAGCCCACCATACCAATCCAACAAAATACACATACAGATCATCTGCTAAGAAGGAAAAAGAGAGTAATTAACAAAAACACAAACTTTCATAAACAATAACAACATAACTGCATAGGGACTCCATTTACTAGTGTGTAAAATCAATCCTGTATGATTCATTACACTTCTAATTTATACATGGGGCCATCTTTATTCAAGAAAGCCAGTTTTGGTTAAGACAGCATTTCTTACCCTGCTTAGATCTCTCCCTTTGAGAGTCCTTCCAATGCCTTCACACACAGAAAATGAAGATATTTGACTACCTGCAAGTTTTCTAGCAATCCATTCATGTGGGGGCGTTATATCCCCGTCATCTTCTTCCTCATCATCTTCATCGTCACCAATTTCTCGACTACTTGTTGCAAAATCATGACCGTTAATCTTTGATCCCGTCCCATAAATCTTTGACCAATCTGGAATGTTGACAGGGGCCGAGCTTTGAATAAATTTGGATTCGTGGGAATTGGGATTGTGATTCTTATTGGCTCTTGGGATTGTCCGGGCTGCTGTTGGCTGGCTTTTGGAAATTAAAGCTCCTTCTTGAAATGAACTGATCCTGGAGTCAAATTCATTTCTTTCCTTGTACCCTCCCCAAACATCTTCTTCTTGGAATTCTTCATTCCTCATGGATGACCAACCAGTGCTTCCTGGACTATATAAACCATATTTGGTCCCACTCGATGACATTCCAGTCGCCTTTTCTGCAGTCACATAACGAGGCCTTGTCAGTCAAAGACGCTAAAGAAGCTCGAGCACTAACCTCAGAAACAACATCAGAAAAGCAAGAAGAATTCATTTCTTTTTTATCAGATTCAAGTTCATTTAACAGCTTCCTCAGAATCCCGAAAAAAATTCACATAATAGGTTTGTTCTGAAAGTAAACCTTAGTATTTTGTTCCTTACCTAGAACTGAATGAAGATTTTTAGTTCTGAAACTTGAAAAGCTGAGATAAAACCTTGCCAGTGGTACAACAAATCCCTAATCAGTTCTCTCCATTTAGAATGCCAGATTTACACCGCTTCTAGTCTGTAGAATGCCAGATTTTCTGCAGAGAAACATCGAAAGGGATTAAAAATCAGTGACTTGAAATCAATCCAGCCCATAAGAATCCTCAAAAAACCTGAAGCAATTCTTTACCTTAATTTCTGCATTAAAAAGAACAGAGATGTTTGATGTGGAATCTGAAATGAGGTAGAAATGCTAATGAGCTGGAAAGTTATATCATTAATAGCAGAAAAGAAACGCATTTCTCTGTTATAAATAAGTCATCGACTAGGGGACAAGGAAATTAATTTATTCTTCTTGGTACATGATTACTTCACCAAAAATGGTTTAAATTAGTAACACTATTAGCACGTCGATACACTAAAAGGAACACTAACGGACAATATTAAGGAAGAAAAAAAAAAATACATTTTTAATTCGAAAAAACCTTTGTCCTTTTCTTTCTCGCTCGTTTAGTGAAGTCAAGTTTTCGGCCTAAGATTTTTGATCCATTCGTCCGAGCAATTCTAAGATCTTGTTCATTGTACACGCACCTAACATACCCTAGTGTTCGGTAAAGATTAAAATCCAATTAAAATTGAAAATATAATCTTTATTGGGTCTCACTCGTCTAATAAAAGTCAACTATAATGACTAGTTTTTTAATTTTAATCCGATTTTAATCTCTATCAAACACACTCATAAATGGTTGATCAAGTTTGTGCTGTTGATTCTCAGAGCATCTCCAAGAGACTTTTTAAACATGAGATTCTCTCTATTTTAAAAAGTCAACATCTAAAATTATGTTTCAAGAGACTCTTTAAATTAACATTTTAATTTAGAGAGTGGGTTTGACTTTTCAAATTGGGGAGTCAAACCCACTCTCTATAATTAAATGAATTCAAAAAGTTTCAATTTTCAATGAAGGAAGACAATAAAAGAATCTAAAGAAAAACTAGATAAAATAAAAGATAAAGAAAAATAATAAATATTTTTCGGGAGTAGTAAAATTAAGTGTTAAATATAAAGAGCTTGTTGGAGTACTTCAAAATTTTAACTCTCTAAATTTATAGACGCTCTCCAAATGATAGAATATACTTTTTAAAAATAGAGAGCCTTTGGGAGATCTCTCGGTTGTTTCCTATGTATGGATTTTAAATTAAAAATGTTAAATCTTATAGGAAATTGTTTTCAAAAGATAGTCAGAGCCAATGGCATTGCTTATGAGTGCAGCACAAGTGTGATTAAAGGCATTATTAATTTAATCCTTAATTATCTTATCATTTTAGACCTTGTTTCCATCACCTCATTGGGCTTGCTAATATGATTAAAGATTAATCAACTGCTTCAGCCACCCTATGTTCATGCACTAATTTCACCAATATTATATTATATTAAAAAAATCTACATTGTAACAATTAATTCTTACTTTATTGAGTCTTAAGAATATTAAAAGATGGAGGTATTTTAAGAATATCCTCAGTCGAGCCTGTCGTACCGGGTTTGTCTAGTGATGTTTATTTCTTATGTGTGGTTTGCGAACTACTGCACATGAAGCGAAATTTACCAAATGTGCACTCATAGGTAGCGACTGCAGATTCTTATGTCAAAAAAAAAAAGATGGAGGTATCTTAATAAAATCTTGGTGGGTACATATTCAGGGTTCTGGGACTGACATCACTAGCCTTGTTCAAATTCCCTTCTCTTTCCTCTGATTTGGACTGGCCTAATACGATTAAAAATGAAAATAAATAAATTAAAATGTCAATTTTGGTAGGTCGTATGTAAAGACGAACATTGTAAATACGCATTACAATCATGTTTAGTGAGTCCCTATGATTTTTGTTTGACAAAATTGTAAGGGTGGCCGACATTCATTGAACTTGGCTATTCACAATATTCAGACGAAGTGAAAGACAAAAAACAAGAAAATCAAATTAGTCAGGGTTGTGTTGAAGCCATTTTCAACATGTTAGTTTATTTCAAACAGGAGAAAGGGAATCTAAGCAATGAATCTGGGAGATATCTGGGGATAGAAAGGTCAGATTCACGGACCCATGTTTGATTCTTCAAATAGTCACATGCAAGTGGCTGCTGATGGCCCACAACCTTTAGCAGCCGCTCTTAGTCACCCACCAAGTGTTAGTTAAGCTGATGCCCGTCTAATGCAAGGACTATGGAAGAGAAACAGTTAATTCTCAAGTTTTCTAATACAGGCTAGAGTGGGTTGGGGCACTTTGCGGTCGAACTCAGCACAGTTCGATTGTGGTGGTACGTAAGGTCAGACCTGTGCCGTGCTACCACCACAGAATCAACAGTCTAAAAAAACTAGATCCTCGATGTCTGTCAGAACGCCTTTCTTAATATCTTTGTTAAAGGATCCTCGTCATCAGATCGCTATTGCTGATACCTTTGTTAATGCATCCCTCATCTATTAGATGAATATACTCTGCAAATCTCGTGCTTCTTGTAACAGACGCTGTGATAAAAAGATCAAGATCCAACAGAAATTACATGCAATCCTTAGATAAACGAAGCAATTTCATAACTAGAAAGAAAGACCTCTTGGGATCAGTCCCGTCCCTAGCTGTAGTAGTCAATTAGCAGGACATTCCAAGAGATCGAAGGAAGACTTGTTATCGCTCCAAAATAAGATGGTGAAGGGTTCGTTGCCAAATCGAACATTAAGTTAAAATTTTCTATTTCCCGAGTCAGATACTAATTTGAGAAACCTTAAGCGACGGACCAAGACTGGTGAAAGAAGAAAATCATTCCAAAATCAAGATAACTCTATTGAATGATATCGGATTGAGGTAGTACTCCTGGAAAACAGTTTTTCAGTTTAATCCCATCAGTTAATTTTCATGAGGTGAGAAATTCACACAGACTTATATTTTTAACTATAGGTTTTCCATACAGCAGCTTTACCAATTTGGATTTGTGTGCCAGTGAGAAGAGGAGACAAATGATTATTTCTTTCACTCTGCATTACTTGAACAAAGATCCTCAATAACATTAAGAAATATAATTGGATCATAAATAATCCGCGATGACACAAAGATATAAAAGCAGAAAATTCAGTAGTTGCAGGTAAATTAAGTCGATAGTACTTAAAGTAAGGTAGCAACATCATTTCATTTCAATAGAAAAGATTTATGAGTTGATAAACTCGGTAACACGTACAATTTCGACTAGCTTTCTCCCAGCAATAATTTCTCCAAGCAGACATTAAGAATGAGATACATTGAGAGTAAAAAATAAGAATATGGCATAATAGATTTGAACCAAAAAAGAAGACCCAGACTGATTCTCTATTAGTGCCTCTGCTGCATCACCCCCAACATCTCATTGGTATTAAGGAAGATCAAAAGTAGAATGAAAGGAATCTCAATGAACAATAAACGGTTCCAACAAAAGGTAACAAAAAGGAGACTGGAACCATTCAATAGTGAAGAGCCAAAACCAATTGAAACTGTTGAAAAGATACTGGATTTGAGTGATGATTTTAAACTAAAAATCAAACTTACCGACCTTACCAAAAATTGAACAGAGTAACGGTAAGGAAATGAGTAATACACCAAAGAAAAATAATGTCAAAATAATGTCAAGTGAACTTGATGCAAAGTCGAGACAATAAGTGAACTCTTTATCCTTAAGTCGATTTTACCCCACAATGATTCATACGGATAATGACAATCAACTCCCAAGATACATCGACTATCTCCTTGTGTTTGTAGCACTCCAAAACAGAAGAACAATAAACCAAAGATTGGTTTTTGTACTCCTAAAATGAAATGGAAAACAGATTTTTATGCTAAGTTTAGAAAAAGATGTATTTAATATTATGCTATGATCGCATATCATTGGGATTAAGTAATGAACGTCCCAATGGTCTTATTTACAGAGGATGAGAGGTTGTGAGTGAAGAGACACGCCTCAAAACTCAACAACTTTTGTCAATGGTCACAACTTTTGTCGTCGCTCGCCTGTTGCTCTTACGTCAGAAACAGATACTCTGTCACTCGCCTATTGCTCGAGCGACAGCCTCACCGCTCAAGTGGTAGGCGAGCGGCGGAGATAGATAAATACCCAACCAGTTTCCTCTATTTTTTCTTCAATTTTGGACCGCAATTTCTCATTCATTTAGAATTGATTTTAATACTCCAAATATACCATGATTATCTACTCACGAGTATAATAAGTTGGTCTATTTATTTTCATGTGATGACTATCGAATCAAGTCCGAATATTTGACCAAAGTTGAACGAAAGTCACTTTTCCATGATTTCATACTTAACTAATTCCAACAGAAACTACACAAGAGCCTCTGCTCCGGCAATTATCTTCAATATCTTACCAGTAATCTTCGCGTACCTTTTATGGTTATAAGCAATGGAAATTCTTCTTCAATTCCACTCCATTATCCGCAGCATTACTCGTTGCATTCAACATATGACTCCTGCAGTACCCTCAAAATAGGGATGACAAAAAAACTCGTTGAACACGATACCCATGGGACCCCGCCTCGAATAGGACGGAGATTACCCGCCTAACTGGGTAAACAGGGTGAAGGTCATTACCCCAAAACGGGTATGAGAAACATAGTCCCGCCCCGCTACCCGCTCTGTTTAAAATTAATTTCAAATTTAAATTTTTTATAGAACAAAAATAATAAATTTATCATCATTTTTAAATAGAATATAAATTGTTTTTAACAAATTAGTAAAAAAAAAGTAATAATATACTAACTAAAGATATAAAAATAAAATAAAAAATAAAAAGAAATGGGAAAATTACCCCAAAACCCTACCTTTAAAGTTTCAATTTCAAAAATCAAATCTTAATAACATTTCTTCAATAATCAGGTAATAATTCATCTTTTAAATATTATAAAATTAATTTAATCAACATATTCATCCCACCCCACCGACATTCATTCTGATCCAATTTCATTTTCAAACCTAATCATGTTTCTTTATCTTTTCTCTCTACTCTCTATCACAAACAACCATTAGTGATACCGTTACCACCGCTTGCGATGCTTATGACGTCGTCACCGTACCAACATCACTTTGAAGCAACTAGCATATTTGCAAAGTCGCTACGTGTCGCCGTACCAACATTGATGCGCCTCTATCTTCACCATTGTTCAGCCTCTTCCAGTAGCAGCATAAGCGGCGCTCCAGTGGTCTTCACTGCTCTGTAGAGGCGTTTATGTGGTGGTGTCCTCATCTCTAGTATGTGATCTCCGGTGGTTGTGTAGATCTGCACCGCTGTGTAGAGCATCTATAAAGTGGTGTCTTCTCCACTGTTATGTGATCTCTTGTGGTCGTGCAGATCTGAGCGGTGGACTGTGCGTGATGGTGTTGGTGTTGGTGGTGGTGGGTTACGATGGTGGTAGTGGTAAAGAGACTAGTGCTAGGTGGAGGAGATAAAATGATAATCTGTGACCTTTTTTGATTAATTGTGACCAATAATTGGTTGATTTTTGACAAATTAACAATGTGTGACCTAAAAATTGTGACTGTGACTCACATTTTATTAAGTTATAATCGAGTCATGACCAATAAAAGTAATATGTGATCTATAATTTTATGTTTTGTAACCATAAAATAAGTTGTTTGACTTGTAAATTTTGTGATTTGTGACATATGAACAAATTGTGATTTTTAAATTTTGAATTTGTGATCAATGATCAAACTGTGACCTATAAATTTTTTGAATTGCGACCTTAAAATTTTTGAATTGTGACCATATTGCATAGATATGTGACATTTATATATTTATTAATAAAATATATAATTAATTAATTAAATTATAAATAAATTTTAATGAAAACCTGATTTTTGAAATTTAAAACTTTTATCCTTAATTTTGAAATGATGATACTTAAATACCTTATTTATGTATTGTTCCCAAAAATAAATGGACGATAAATGAGGTAATGGACTTTCCCCATCCCGACCCGATTCCATCCCATCCCGCATTAACCGTGTATGAGGATGGACAAGGTAACAAAAATACTCGACGGGACGGGATAGGAATGGCCGACCCGTTACGTTGTCATTCCTACCTCCAAATCTGACTACTCTAGTAAAGTGGCATCAATGCATCAAGAATTTGTGCAGGGTGCTGCTCAAACTAATAATTTGGGGGAAATTTCAACCTTTTCAACCCCATAACGTGATCTCCCTCCACCGTCAATTTCCCCTCCCTAGTCGTCAGCCTAAAGAATTCATCTTCACTAGCATCAACACTCTTTACACTCACATCATGTTCATGAAAATAATTGTTCGTTTTAAATTACGCAAGTGTACGGTTCATAACAAGTAATAAAGTGGAATTGAGAATTTCGGATATCGTTCCCTCAGAGATTGAATTAATTTGATTCTACTTATCAAAACCTTAATCGAATCTATAGAATTTAAGATGATTGTGAGGAATTGTAGCTACGCTAAACTAAATATGCAACTCAATTAAATTTTACTAACTAAATGCAATTAACAATTCGAAAGCAATATGGATTTTTCTTATGAATAACAAACGAGTACTAGGATCACAAATCCCCACGCAATGTTCACCTTGGAATCTAGTTCTACAATATCGACAACATGATTGATAGTTTGAAAAATCAATGATCCTAACCTATCCAACAATCTCTCTCGAGAATTGCTGGACCTATTCATGTAAACCACCCGACTATATTTCTATGACGAATGTAAATTCACAAGAATGCATGTATTTTTATGATCACTTAAAGATTTACACAAAACATAGAGGTATATCTCTATCCCCTATCGGATCTTACGATGACTAATACCTCGTCAAGTCTATCCCCCTTCTCTCGAATGCATGAAATAGACCACCACACTCACACAATCACATGCATGTCATTCAAACCTCAAAAAATGGTTTAATTGTCAATAATTGTAAAACTAAAATCCAAGGTTATATAGCAAAGTTCATCGATCCCATAGCACAAATAGATCTAGCCTAACATAGAGAAAATATGAAAATACGAAATTAAAGTAAAAGAAGACATCACCAAAATCACAGTTTTTGATTTAGATCCAAGAACCTTTGTAAATTTTCTTTAGATCCTTGCTCCAAGATCTTTCTCTTGATGTATTCCAGGGTTTTTCTTATGTTGTAATGTCTCCCCCTCTTTTTTGGACCTCCATAGGGTTAAAAATACCTTCCCCGATTTATTTCCATAAGAGTTTTACTTAAAAAAAGGAAAACAAAAATTTTTCTCCCGATTGGCCTGGGCGGTCACCCAGTACAAATCTGGGTGCTCGCCCAGGCTATTTTTTTAGGTTCTGTTGCCCATTTTGATGGTTGGGCACAACCTTGGCGGTTGCCTAGACTAAATTTCCAAATTTTCTTTTTTGACCATTTTCTTCATTCTTTCTTCCATCTTGGTCCTCCACATCAAATTGATTCAATTTTAGTGTTCCGACCTTTACCCAAATGCTTGTTGGTCCCCAAACTTCCATCAATTGGCCGAGTTATCCTTATTTCTTTCCCAATTTCTTAGAAACAGGTCCAAAATTGAAATAAGATAACCAATAACCTAAGTTAAGTATAATCCAATAATACAACGATACAAAAACTTAGTAAAATGGCCCCGAATAAGTTCACAAAAAATGCGCTTATCAAACACCCCCAAACTAAAGCCTTGGTTTGTCCTCGAACAAAACAACACATACAAAACTTAGGAAATCAACCAAATCATGAATCTAAACAATCTAAAACAACGAAGTCCATGTTAAACGGCTTACCATATGCCTCATGTTTGAATTAAAATAGTACTTTAGATAGATCCAAACAACATCACAAGAGAGTAAAACATTTATACTTATCCAATACTTGACTTAGTGTGTGTGTGATTAGCCAATATTGAACTCATCCCCATCCTAGAACACAGTCAATTAAGTGTTGTTGGTTTAATCGTAATCCCATCCCTGAGTGGTCAATCTTTTCTCACACATCTCGTGTAAAATCACTCCTTATGCTCTTCTCTCCAATCCGCAGGTATTTTTGCACATGTGGGCTTCTAATAATCGTTAAAATGCATTTTTCCATACAAAATGGTCATAATTAGGTACTTATATCTCTAGAAGGAACATGGTAAGAATCTCTCAAAGTCATATCGTCAATATCCAGAGCTCAAGTCTTGAAGTCTTTATAAGGTACCCTTCTAATTGCTTATAGTCTAAATCTCTTTTTCTTTCTCTTGCTACGTTCATATTTTGATTTTATTTTTTGAACATCTTGTGTGCAAAACTTCTCTCCATTAAACTTTCTAAATGATCCATGTAGCGAGATTTAGGCCGATGACTACCAAGTTTGATAACCAAAGGGCACCGGGTTTTGAATACCCTAACATGCTTAATAACTCGAGTCATAAAGGCTACGAAGAGAAGTGTAAGATGTATCACATTTTTTTTGGGATTCAAATGTTAACATCAATCAGTACCCGTTCTAGACCTCTTAACTCAAACTCCTTCAACCTAGGATATGATCCAAAAATCTCAAACCATCAAACTTCTATGAACACAAGCACTAACATTTCCACTCCCAAACTGTTTTTTAGCAATTTGGTTTCTATAAAAAGAGATTGAAGGTTTTATTCCAACTTGGGTCAACATATCAATCATGAACTCTACATAATCAAGTCATGCTCCAACATAAATGATAAGTCAATGATGGCTATGTGCTCAAGTAACAAGTCTAACATGGATAAGCACTCAAGTAAAAGCATAAAATATGATGTTGTCCAGTTCTAGCTCAAGTTATACTCAATCCAAACTAAAATCATCATAGGCGGCAGATCGTTCAACATTGTACATTTTTTTCTTTTTTTTTGTTTTAAGTTATACGACAAGGATTTGAAAAGTAAGCAACACAGACTTTAACTCAACCACCACCCCCAAACTAAAACGTACATTGTCCCCAATGTAAAACAAAGCAAACATATACAAGATAAAGAGTCAAGGATCAGAAACTCCCTGGGGGTGGATGTGGATGTATGGAGGGATTAAGCTGGTCTGACTGGCCCGAGGAATTAGTGGTCCTGAGCGACTCAACATTCATTTCTCTATGGCCACATTGCGATCAATGGTATCCAAACGACTCCCAAAACAAAGCATATGCTCATGTACCTGATCGTAGGCATACATGATGGTTCGTTGATCATGGCTCATGCTCTCATTATTCCGTTGAAACCCTTGTACTTGCATGCTTACTATTTGCACTTCCCTCTCAATATTGATTTACCTCCGCTGCATCGCTTCCAAAATGTTTGTGATGTTGCCAACCGACTGACCTAACTCTACTTGGGTTACCTGCATCTGGGACAACTGTCTGCTTAGGAGAGCTGTGTCGGCATCCAAAGCATTCGACGATAGGGGAAGAACTTACTCGGGATTATGTACTTTGTCGACCCCTCTAAGCTGAGCTGTAGAATTTTCTAGGGTCTGTCTACTGATTGGCTTATTCGGGAGAGAAAATTCTTCATTGGGCAGAAGTAGAACCCCAGTAGCCAAACAAATCCCACTAATAAGGTAAGGAAACATAATACAGCACTGTGGATCAATCGATGCTGCCAACTCTCATAAGACGGAGAAAATGTGGGATCCCAAATCTATTTTGTGCCCCTGTGCCAAATGATAAAGTAGGTGGGCCCTTTCTTCATTAAACCGACTCCTCTGGGTAGTGGGATGGATATTGGTGGAGATAAAGATGTGAATGAGTCTCAACTCTGAAGTTAACTGATTAAGGAAGAACATATCGTCACGAAGAGGCCATGCGTCATCACGACCATATAGAAATCGAACAATCAATGCTAAATCGGGCTCAGTAGGTAACAGCTCGATATCAGAACGGTTGAGCTCGTAGTATTTATCAATCACGGTCGGGTTAAATCGAATCCATTTGCATCGTACCCATGTTTGGTTCCTATGTGAAGACTCAGGGACATCAATTTCGGTATTGAAGTTGGTGAGAAACTCCTTTACTAAGGTAGGATATGCTGCATGAAGAGCCTCAACAACTTTGCCCCAACCATAGTGGTGAACAACTCTTTCGAGTAGACTACCCGGAAAATCATCAATCATGACTCGCCTCTCTTGGTGGAATTTTTTATCCTTCCACTTACCTTCAAAATGTTCACGATGTACAACAGTGAAGAACCATGAGATATCCCCTTCGGCAAGATTTATGTTTGCCTTTTGACGACGGGTTGGGAAGGTTTTGTTTGTTTTCATTTTTGTTTTGTTTTTTTTTCGGTAACTGGGCGGCCGCCCAGTTTGGGGATTAAGGGCCTGCTGGCCCTTAATCAGCGAGCGTCCGGTTAATAAAGCTGGGCGCCCGCCCAGTTATCCACCATTTTTTTTTCAAAAATTTTTTAAATCTCAATGCTCATGCAAAACAAGTTTAAATGAAAATGATGAAGTAGTGTACTTTGAAAAATTGTTGAAAATATACTTACTCCCGTGAAATCCCACTCGTAGCCTATGATCATGAAAAACCCAAATTTTGCAACTCCCAAGGCATTACTATGTCTCAATACCCCTACTATTAATCAAAACTTCTCTAATACCTCTATGTGGACGTGTAAGCCATGAATCTCACTCCCATAATCATTTCTAACTCAAAAACGCTTATGGAGTTTGTGAAAAACACCGGTTCTACTCATTTTTCCAAAACATGTGATTTTTGCACAAAACTAACAATTGTTCACTTCGACACCCCAATCTGATTCTCTACATATTATAGAATGTGTGTGTGATCATGCTCTAATGCTCAGTGGGCCTAGAAACGAATAAGAAAAATGTAAAAACGAATGCAGAAAGCATAATAAATAAAAGAGAAGAAAAATTAGGTTGTCTCCCAACAAGCGATAGTTTATAGTCAATAGCTCGACTTTACCGTGGTGCCTCATGTCGGTTGTGTGAGGTGGACGGTTGACTTTTCTTTCGAAAACTCCCCGCTCCAATAGTGCTTAAGTCATTGTCTATTCACAGTAAAGTTTCCTTTGCTCTCATGATTTATCTCAACTGCCCCTTATGGTAAAACTTTGGTGACCGTATATGGACCAGACCACCTGGACCGCAATTTTCCCGGAAAGAGCTTGAGTCTAGAGTTGTACATGAACACCTTCTGCCCCACTACAAACTCTTGCCGTTGTATATGCATGTCATGTCACTTCTTGGTACGCTCCTTGTAAAGTTTTGCATTCTCATATGCTTCCAACCGGAATTCATCCATTTCATTAAGTTGAAGCAAACGTTTTTCACCAACTGCTTTCAAATCAAAGTTCAGGTTCTTGACTGCTCAATATGCTCGGTGCTCTAGCTCAACTAGCAAATGACACGCTTCCCAAAAACCAACCGGTATGGAGACATTCCTATGGGTATTTTGAACGCTGTCATGTAGGCCCATAGTGCGTCGTCAAGTTTCTTAGACCAATCCTTCCTCGAGGAACTTACTGTCACCTCCGGTATCTTTTTTAACTCCCAATTGGAGATTTCAACTTGGCCACTTGTTTGCGGATGATATGGAGTTGATGTGTATGCCAAACACCATATTTAGCCAACAACAACTCAAAATGCCGATTGCAAAAGTGTTTGCCACCATCACTGATTACAGCCTGATGAGTGCCATAGCGAGTAAAAATGGACTTCTTTAAAAACCCAATTACTACTTTAGCATCGTTAGTGGGCAGTGCTACAACTTCCACCCATTTGGAGACATAATCGACGGCGACCAGTATGTACTGATTTGAAAATGAAGGTGGGAACGATCCCATGAAGTCTATTCCCCATACGTAAAAAAGTTCCACTTCAAGGATACTGTTTAAAGGTATTTCATTCCTTCTTGAAATATTACCGGTGCGTTGACATCTGTCATAACGCTTCACAAACTCAAAGGCATCCAGGAATATTGTCGGCCAATAGAACCCAGATTGTAGAGTTTTTGCAGCTATTTTTGATGCTCCAAAATGCCCCACATATGCAGATGAATGACAGTGTTCAAGAATGGATGGTATTTCCTTCTCGGGAATACATCACCGGATAATCTGATAACCTCCTCGTCGGTAGAGAATAGGATCTTCCCAGAAATAATATTTGAGTTCAAAGAAGAACTTCTTTCACTATGTCTGCATACCACAGTGTGACTTCTATACCAAAAATTTGCTTATCTGGAAAAACCTCATTAATTTCCACTGATTCATCATGATTTCCTTGTTCCAGTCGCGATAGGTGATCGGCTACCACATTTTCACTGCCCTTTTTGACACTAATCTCCAGATCGAACTCTTGTAGTAGTAGTACCCAACGAATCAACCTCGGCTTGGCATCCTTTTTCGTCATCGAATATTTCAATGCCGCATGGTCAGTATAGACTATGACCTTTGATCCAACAAGGTAGGAGCGGAATTTATCAAATGCATAGACTACGGCTAGGAGCTCTTTTTCAGTAGTGGCATAGTTGAGTTGTGCATAATTCAAAGTTTTGCTCGCGTAGTAGATGACATGAAACACCTTTCATATTCGCTGTCCCAACACTGCTCCCATTACATAATCACTGGCGTCACACATCAATTCAAACGATTGACTCCAATCCGGTGCTATGATGATAGGTGCTGAAATAAGCTTTTCCTTTAAAGTATTGAAAGCTGCTACGTACTCTGTAGAGAACTCAAAAGGCACATCCTTAACCAATAAATTGTAAAGAGGCTTCGTAACCTGTGCAAAATCCTTGATGAAGCGTTGATAAAATCCAGCATGCCCGAGAAAATTGTGCACTTCTTTAACTGCTGTAAGTGGTGGTAGGTTTTCAATAACTTATATCTTGGCCTTATCAACTTCGATCCCCTTAGCTAAAATGCGATGTCCGAGCACTATGCACTCTTGCACCATAAAATGACATTTTTCCCACTTCAATACCAAGTCTGTCTCCTTGCATCGCTGTAAAACCAAACCCAGATGCTCCAAACATTCATCAAACGATGAGCCGAACACAGAGAAATCATCCATGAAAATCTTTATAAAGTTTTCCACCATACCAGAGAAAATGGCCATCATGCATCGCTGGAAAGTAGCGGGATCATTGCATAAGCCGAATGGCATCCTATGGTAAGTGAAAGTTCTGTATGGACAGGTGAATGTAGTTTTCTCTTAGTCATCTGGTGTGATTGGAATCTGATTGTGACCTGAATAACCGTCGAGGAAACAGTAATGTGAATGTCCCGCCAACTGTTCCAACATCTGATCAATGAAATGGAGTGGGAAATGATCCTTCCGAGTAGTCGTGTTTAGTTTGCGGTAGTCAATGCAAACTCTCCACCCCGTAACCATCCTAGTTGGTATCAATTCATTCTTCTCATTTGCAACTACTGTGATGCCCCCTTTCTTTGGTACAACCTGAACTGGGCTGACCCAACTGCTGTCTAAAATGGGATAGATTATTCCTACATCCAATAGTTTAATCACCTTGTCTCTCGCCACTTCTTTCATGTTTGGATTCAACCTCCGCTGCCATCAATGCTTGGTTTGTAATTTTCCTTCATGAGAATTTTGTGCATGCAAAGTGAAGGGCTGATCCCTTTTATGTCAGCAATAGACCACCCAATTGCTGTTTGATTTTCTCTCAACACTCTAAGCAATTTCTCTTCTTCCATCTTGCTCATTGAGTTTGAAATTATAACCGGAAGTGTACATGCTTTCCCTAAGTAAGCATAACGGAGGTGGGGGTAGTTGTTTGAGCTCCAACTTCGGTGGTTGTTGAATGGATGGTAGTGGTTTTAGTAGCCCAGTTCCCAGATCTTCATAATTCCTTTTTCGCATATATGGTGGATTTGTCTCCAAAAATCTTGCACATACTTCCATTTCTGCAGAATCGGTGTGAATGGACTGAGAATGCATGATACAAGCTTCATACGTGTCCAATGGATGTTGTAGCTCAAAGATGTTATGAACTACACTGTCAACAAGGTCGATCTGAAAACAACTCTCTGACTCTGTAGGATATTTCATAGCCTTGAAAACACTGAAAGTTGTTTGTTCTTCCCCTAATCTTAAAATTAATTGACCTCGATGTACATCTATTAGCGTCCTTCCAGTAGCCAAAAATGGTCAACCCAATATGAGGGGTACATCCTTATCTTCTTTCATGTCTAGAATAAGGAAATCTACAGGAAATATCAGCTTCTCAACCTTTACCAAAACGACTTCTATGATTCCCCGTGAATGAGTGAGTGACCTATCAGCTAGCTGCAGAGTTACTGTGGTTGGTTTAGCTTCCCCCAGTCCAAGTTTCCTGAAAATAGGGAGTGTCATTAGATTAATACTTGCACCCAAATCACATAAAGCTTTATCAAAAGAATAATTGCCAATAGTGCAAGGTACAGTAAAACTCCCTGAATTTTTTAGTTTTGGAGTGAGCTTTCTCTGGATCCTTGTGCTGCATTATTCTGTCAACATCACCATTTCATGATCATCCAGCTTACGTTTGTTGGATATGATTTCCTTTAAAAACTTGGCATAACTGGGTATCTGTGTGAGTGCTTCGGCCAACGGTATATTGATGTGAAGCTTCTTAAAGATGTCCAAAAATTTCATGTATTGCTGGTCCAGCTTTTGCTTTCTCAATCTCTGGGGAAACGGAATTGGGGGTTTGTGAGGATTTATAGGTCTGGTTAGTTTAGCCTGTGCCACATCTGAAGTTTCCTTTTCAGATAATTCTCCAGGTTGCTCAGTTTGCTCCTCCAGATTGTCATCAAGCAATGGTACCGTTTCTTTATTTGCACCATGTCTCTTCACATGTATTTCAGGTAATTGAACCCCGCTGCGTGTAGTGATGGCTTGGACATGTTCTCTGGGATTCACTTCGGTGTTACTTGGCAGTGCACCTGGGGCTCTCCTTGTCATAGAGAGTGCTATTTGTCCACTTGTGTCTCCAAGTTCTTAATTGCAGCCCCCTGGTTGTTGAGAGTTGTTTCAGTCTTCTTCATGAACTGATTTGTTGTGTCCATGTATTTGTCAGTCTTATCCATTAATTTGGCAAACATTTCCTCCAATTGAGGTTTCTTCTCCTATTGGTGCTGGTGCTGTCCTTGGGACCTGTTGTGATATTGGTTGTGATTTCCTCCCATGAGGAATTTGGATGATTTCCCACCCAGGATTGTAAGTGTCTGAATGGGGATTATTTTACTGACTTTGACCCCATTGTGTGTAGTCCACTTGTTCCATTCCATGGGAAAGAATTAGGCACTCAGCTGTACTATGTTCTGCTCCACACTATTCACAATTCAGCTTTCTTGTGTGTGTTGCACTTGTAGGTTGTGATATACTTTCCACTTTGTGAAATAGAGAGTCAATTTTCGTAGATAGGGCTGAGTAGGTGTCAACCTCGTAGACTCCAGCTGGTTTCTTTGTACCTACACGTTCAGAAGACCACATAGCTGAAGTGTTCCCCATTCTCTCAAACAATTCCCATGCTCCATTAATAGTTCTTGTGATTATGGATCCATTGGAAGATGAATCCACCATACTCCTAAAAGAAGGAAGTAGCCTCGTATAGAAAAATCTGATCTGTGTCTTTCTATCGAATTCATGTTGTGGACATTTCTTGAGCATGTTTTTAAACCTATTCCAAGCTTCATCAAATGATTCAGACTCACCCTGACTGAAGATTGATATTTCATGCCTCATCTTTGCTAATTTGGCTGGAGAGAAAAATTTAGTACAGAATTTGTGAGCCAGATCATTCCAAGTAGTAAAACTCGCCACAAGAAGTGAATCCAACCATGCAAGTGCCTTATCTCGTAAGGTGTGTGGGAACACCTAAGCTGGGTAGCGTCTTCTGATATTTCTTGGCACCTGAAGTGTTGACACATATCCAAGAATCGAGATATATGTGTGTGTGGATTTTCATTTGCCAACCCGTAGAACTGATGCCCATTCTGGAAAAGTTGGATGACATTAGTTTTTAGCTGAAAACTCGACTGTTGGAATGGAAGATACACGATGCTGGATTGACTCTAGACAACAAAGGGTGATAAGAAATCCCCAAGCAATGTATTTCCATCATCTCCTTCCTCTGCGTTGCCTGGAGCTGCATGATTCACTAGTTCAATCTGTTGATCTTCCATTGGTGGTTGTTCCTGGTGTTCCAGCTTCGCCGCTCTGACTTCCCTTCGTCTACGATGGAAAGTCCGTTCAATCTCCAAATCCATTGATAGTAGTTCACCTCCAAGCGAACTTAGCATGCAACCTAAAGGAAGAAAGATAAATGTAGTTCTTAGATTAATCTAAATAGACTTGCTAAATAAGATCCGTAAAATAAAAAATAAAAATAAAAAGTAAAGACAAGTTCGAATTAGTGTCTAAGTAAATGAAATCAAACTAAAAAATCAATCCCCAGCAACGGCGCCAAAAACTTGTTCACGAAAATAATTGTTCGTTTTAAATTACTGCAAGTGTATGATTCGTAACAAGTAATAAAGTGGAATTGAGAATTCCGGATATCGTTCCCTCAAAGATTGAATTAATTTGATTCTACTTACCGAAACCTTAATCGAGTATATAGAATTTAAGATGATTGTGAGGAATTGTAGCTAAGCTAAACTAAATATGCAACTCAATTAAATTTTACTAACTAAATGCAATTAACAATTCGAAAGCAATATTGATTTTTCTTATGAATAACAAACGAGTACTAGAATCACGAATCCACATTCAATGTTCATCTTGGAATCTAGTTCTACAATATTGACAACATGCATGATAGTTTGAAAAATCAATGATCCTAACCTATCCAACAATCTCTCTCGAGAATTGTTGAACCATTCATGTAAATCACTCGACTATATCTCTATGACGAATGTAAATTCTCAAGAATGCATGTATTTTTATGATCACTTAAAGATTTACGCAAAGCATAGAGGTATATCTCTATCCCCTATCGGACCTTACGATGACTAATACCTCGTTAAGTCTATTCCCCTTCTCTCGAATGCATGAAATAGACCACCACACTCACACAATCACATGCATAATAATTATGGAAACAAATAAATGAATAAAAGTCATTCAAACCTCAAAACATGGTTTAATTGTCAATAATTGTAAAATTAAAATCCAAGGTTATATAGCAAAGTTCATCGATCTCCTAACACAAATAGAACTAGTCTAACATGGAGAAAATACGAAATTAAAGTAAAAGAAGACCTCACCAAAATCACAGTTTTTTATTTAGATCCAAGAACCCTTGTAAATTTTCTTTAGATCCTTGCTCCAAGATCTTTCTCTTGATGTATTCCAGGGTTTTTCTTCTGTTGTAATGTCTCCCCCTCTTTTTTGGACCGCCCTAGGGTTAAAAATACCTCCCCCCCGATTTATTTCCATAAGAGTTTTATTTAAAAAAGGAAAACATAAATTTTTCTCCCGATTGGCTGGGAGGCCGCCCAGTACAAATCTGGGTGCTCGCCCAAGCTATTTTTTTGGGTTCTGTTGCCCATTTTGATGGTTGGGCGAGTGTCCAACCATTATAGCTGGGCAACCCAGGCTAAATTTCCAAATTCCCTTTTTCGACCATTTTCTTCATTCTTTCTTCTATCTTGGTCATCCACATCAAATTGCTTCAATTTTAGTGTTCCAACCTTTACACAAATGCTTGTTGGCCCCAAACTTCCATCAATTGGCCGAGTTATCCTTATTTCTTTCCCAATTTCTTAGAAACAGGTCCAAAACTGAAATAAGATAACCAATAACCTAAATTAAGTATAATCCAATAATAAAACGATATAAAAATTTAGTAAAATGGCCTCGAATAAGTGCACAATAAATGCACTTATCACATCACAAGACTCGGATGAGGGAAGCAAAGTATGAATTACCAGATCAGACTTAATCAAAGACATAAATTTCGTATAATTCAACTCGACTTTATCTATCTCCTCGCTCACAAACAGCGAAAATGCTGATGCACATCATCAGCAATTACTTGAGCTTCTTTCGAAGTGGGAAAATATTCTCGTTCTATAAACCTATCCACATTTACACTAGGCCTTCTCCTAAAATACCCATTACGTTTTTGCCAACACTAATCACAGTGTAATCCGATCCAAGATTCTTCAGTTCGTTGATCCGAGCCTCAACCTTTTTCAATACTGCATTGTTGAAACTACCACACTGACCTCTATTACCTGTTATAGCAACAAGTCAAAGGAATTTCCACATCTTCCAATTGGTACTGATCATTGATGCTGTACAAAACTTCCACAAGGGTTTCAGCAAAAGGCCGACCATTTATGACTACTTCTTGGGCTCTCCGCACCTTTGCTGCTGCTACTAGTTTCATTGCTTCGGTCACTTTCTGCGTGTTTTTAACTATCTCAATTCGTTCTTGAAGTTCACGAACACCATTTTGAATCGAGGGCAGTGTTGAAGGTTGATAAACATTGGCTCTTGAAAATGGTGTCAGGTCAAGAAGGGGAAATGGGTTAAACTGTGATCGGAAAGAAGGTAGAACAGAGTCATGGATCGAGGATTTTGAGATAACCCATATTGACAAGTTGGAGATAGACATAGTTTTCTTCTATCAGAAATCTGGCCAGACGCGATGAAATGAAAAAAAATGAAGTGTCCAAATTGTTGTTCAAAATCAATAAAAAAAAAGCTCGTGAAACAAAAAGTAGAATTGAGGGTCAAAATTTTGGCCTTTGGGACGCCAAGCTGGTTTGCACGGCTTGTATGCCCTACCATTGAGCGACCTATGCGGCCGCATAGATTTGTTTTATGCGGCCAAATAGAGTTGGGCTAGTTTTCCAACTTGAAATTTGGTGTCTTTTTTATGAAAAATTGTCACTTTTCATCATATTTTGGTACCATTTTGTGTAGCATTGATTGAGGTCATAAATAGGTGATTGATGATCAATACAAATATATAAAAAAAAGCTACTCGAGATCAAATCAAATTCCACAAGAAAGATAAAAATCTTTCCCTTCATATTCAAATTTTGTTTTGTATTTTTGAAGTTTTTTTAGAAAACACCAAGTGTTTATGTATTTTTTTCTATTACAAGACTTGATTAATCCTTCTAACCACTTGATAATATCCCTTTAAGCATCAAATTCAATCCGAGAGGGGGCAAATGTCATTTGAAGAAAACGATATTCTTATTTAAATCTTCATCTTTATTCCGGTGTTCTTATTTTTATTCTTAGTTTCTTCTTCATCTCCTTTGTGTAGGAACAATTTTTTTTCCTTCAATCTCAAGTGATATTCTATAATGGAGAACGAAACTACAATGGCGACGATCAAATTGACGAATCAAGATCTTGTCCGTCTAGATTGATTTGATGGGACAGATTTTACAAGATGGCAAGACAAGTTGAAATTTCTTCTTATAGCGTTGAAGATATTCTATATTCTTGATCCGTAATTGACACCACTGCGGATCCAACGGATAGAGATACCGAAGTCATAAAAATGGAGAGACAAAAGCGTCAAGCTAATGAACCCATATGTTGTGGTCATATTCTTAACGCTCCGACTGATTGTACGACCTTTACACAAATACATCATCGGCAAAAGAAATATAGGATGCTTTGGAAAACAAGTATAAAGTCGAAGAATGTGGTACTAAGAAATTCCTAATATCAAGGAATTTCGACTTCAAAATCCTTGATAACATTCCACTTCTTTCCTAAGTACATGAGTTACAAGTTATTGTCAACAAGTTGTAGGCGGTAAAAATTGAAATCCCGGAATCTTTCTAAGTAGGAGTAATCATTGCAAAACTCTCGGGGACTTGGAAATTATATCAGAAAAAAATAATGTATAGTTTCGAAGATTATTCTTTAGAACAAGTGCAAAAATATCTTTGAATTGAAGAATAATCAAGAGCAAGAGATAAGAACGACAATTCTTATGAATGCACTTCAATGGCCAATGACGTGGAGAAGACCAAACCTTCAAATAAATCCAATAAGAAAAAGCATTTTAAGAACTTTAACAAGTTTACTAAAAAGCCCAATGGTGGTTGCTTTGTACGTGGAAAATTAGGACATTATGCAAAGGAATGTTGACATCAAAAGCAAAATAACTCCGAAAGAAAAGTGAACTCCATCAAAGAAGACAACATTGTGGCCACCGTAAGCGAGATCAATGCAATTAAAGGAAACGTTTTTGGCTGGTGGTATGATACATGTACAACTGTAGATGTATCATATGATAAGTCTTTATTTAAGACCTATTATGAAGTGGATAGAGATTAAGAGATTCAAATGGGTACCGAAGGCCGTTCCAAAGTGGTTGGGAAATGAAATGTAGAAATTATCTTCACTTCCGAGAAAACCGTTACTTTAACAAATGTACTTCATATTCCTGAAATGAATATGAACTTAGTTAGTGGTAATTTCTTATGAAAATCAAAAATAAAAAGTGTTTATAAATTCGGTAAACTTGTACTATTCCTAAACAGTGTTCTAAATAGCGTGCCAAGGCGCGGGCCTAGGCGCCTTATTTGGCGGTCAACGCGCCTTATTTAGCGTTGACCGCCAGCTCATGCGCGCTTTTTTAAATTATTTTTTTTCAATTCTTTGAAGTTAAAATTTATTAAAGGTCAATTTCTTCAATTTGCCCTAATTTAAAACAACCACTGAAATATAAAAAAAAAAAAAAAAAATTCTCCTCCAATAAAGAGTTAGATAATATTTAAGTTTTTATACTATTTATTTACTATTTTGTATTTAAATTTAAAACTTATCTTTTTTTGTTGAAAACTTTGAAAAAATGTATAAAGTTTCTATAAATCTGTTTTAAATGTTTAGTAAGTATTATTTTTAATTATTAAATAATTTTTTGATTGATTAAAAATTAAAATAAGAAAACGTCTTTTTACGCTTTTTTACGCATAAATCTCGCCTAATCTCGCCTAGCCCTTAGCCTGGCCTCCACACATTACGCCTTTTAGAACACTGTTCCTAAATGAGAAATTTGTTGGAAAATATTATTCTAGTAAATGAATGGTCAACATTTGTACAATTGACAAGTTGATTAATAATAAAGTTAAATTTGTTTATTTGATTAATTCATTTACTTTATGGCATGTTAGATTAGATCACATAGATAAAAGTACTATGAAAAAAATGTTAAAATGTGACTTAATATCTTATAATGAAAATGATGCATTTAAATGTAAAACATGCGTAGAATCTAAAATGACTAAGAAGTCTTATCAAAGTGTAAATAGCACTTGTAATATTTTAGAATTATTTTATACGGATATATGTGAATTAAATGGTTTGTTAACTATGAAAGCTCAAAAATAGTTAACCAACAAGGGGGTGAACTAGTTTCTAAAAGTTTTTCGAAAAATTAACTTAAAATCAAGCGCGTAATAATAAGATAAAGTAATTCAAATAGCAAACACAAATATAAAGACAATAAGTAAAGATGGATAAAGAGTACAAACGATATAATTATGGAGGTTCAATCCAACACAATGATCTATATCCTCCGTTACCAAGCTCTCCAACACGAGCAAGACCAATTTCGCTATGTTGATTGACTTGTGATGCAATCCAACCCTTTACAAAGCTTCTGGTGACTTACAAGCATGGAGTACCGATTCTTTTACAACATTAAGCTTTCCGGGACCTCAATACGACCCACAAGTTTAAAGATAATTGAATTTACAAATTGAAATTTCTCTTTTAATAAATGATATGATCACAATTAAGTACTGTGAGAAATATGTTAACACTTTAATAGATAGTAACGAGTGAAACTCAAGTGTTAAGTTTTAGAAAAACTTTGATGTGTTAAATGATTTTCAAGAATCGATTTAATCAAACAAATTTCAAAACAAAGTGATTTGATAATAATAAATTGGATGAGAAATCAATGCTATTTTGCTCAAAGGAATCTCACTTTAATGCTCTATGTTGTATTAATGAATAGCAAATGAGTTGGTATTTATAGAAATGAAAAACGTCAACTTTTCTGCCAAATCGAACGACCCATCCGGATGTCCAGAACAATACCAGATGACCCCAAAAAATAGCCATTGAAATTTGGTTAGAACGGTAAAAAATTCGACCGTTGCGGCGTACCGAAAGTCTGGTTCACCATCCGGACGTTCGGATTGCATGACATTTTTTTACTAGATATTTTAAGATAAGTGATGTTTAATAGTATTCAATATTAGGTTGAAAATCTTACCTTTGAAAAAAATCTACTTGGTATGAGCAAAATTATTACCATAGAGAGTTATTAATAAATTGATTAATGAACAAGTTATTAATTTACTCAAAGTTCACGTAAAGTTATTTTTAGTCTACGCTATATTTAAAGGTAAGTGTTGTTTAATAGTATTCAAGATTAGGTTGAAAATCTTACCTTTGAAAAATGATTTTTGTGCAAACGTTTTAATGAAGTGAATTTTTATCATGCATAAGAAATTCATCACTTGAGCTTTCAATGTATTATTGCTAAGAGTTAAAGTGTTTTACCTTTACAAATGAGCTAAAACATCTAGTTCCAATGTCTTCGATTGATTTGGCGCGGATGCTCGATTTGTTGCTTGATTTTGAAATGACGCAAAGTTTGTCTTCACTTGTTTTGGCGTGAGTGCTCGATCGATTTTCATCTTGAGCTTTCTAGTTTGAGCTTTCTTGATCGACAACTTTTCGTCCAATAGTTTTGTCTCCAATTTGATTAAGTCGGCATCATGTAACATTTTGAAGATTCGAATAAATATAAGAGATAAACATAGTTTGTTTGTTATAATCAAAACATAAGATTTGACCATAGGTCAACAAACTAGATGTGGAAATAGGTATTTTATTACCTTTATAGATGATCACTCTAGATATACATATATTTATTTAATAAAACATAAACATGAAACTTTTGATATGTTTAAAATATATAAAAATGAAGTTGATAATCAATTAAGTAAGAAAATAAAAACTCTAAGAAGTGATAGATGATGCAAATATTTTTCTAGTGATTTTAATTCATTTTGTGAACAATAAGATGTAATTTATCAATGTTTTACACCTAGAACACCTGAAAAAAATGGTTTGATTGAAAGAAAAAATAGAACTTAAATTGAAATGATAGATTCCATGTTAGGTTATGCTAAGTTGTCATTTAATTTATGGAGAGAAACATTATTGAGTGAATATAGAATATTAAATAGAATCCCTTCTAAATTTACAAAGGTTTCTCCTTATGAATTGTGGAAATGAAAAAAATCTAATATTTGATACTTCAAAGTGTGGAGGTGTCTTGCATATTGTAAGAACACGAACTCTAATAGGACCAAATTGGGTCCAAGAGGCATTAAATGTGTCTTTTTTGGTTATGCTAGTAATAGCAAATCATATAAATTGTTAAATTTGGAGACCAATGTAATAGTTGAATCAAGTGATGTCGAATTTTTTGAGAATTCACTATCCTTCGGATAATGAATTAAGGGAAACCTACAATGACATCTCTAACTCGGATGGAACAAAAGATGAAATATCTTCAAAAAATGTTCATGAATCTTATTAACCACGAAGAAGCAAAAGAACTCAAATTGATAAGTCAGACCGGTATATATTGACTTTCAACTTATTTTGTTTTACTTAGTAGAAGGAAATGAGAATAATGTTGTAAGAATAATTCATTTCTCTCTACAAGTGGAGATCGATCATAAAATTTATAGGGAAGTTATGGATTCTCGTGATAGAATTTTTCGGAAAGATGAAATTAAAGATGAAATAGATTCAATTATGTCTAATAATACATGAGAATTTGTTGATTCACCATCCAGATCCAAACCTATTGGATGTAAATGGGTGTTTAGGAGAAAATACAATATTGACGGCTCTCTTAATACCTTTAAATCTAGATTAGTAGCTAAACAGTATCAACAAAAAAAGAAAGAATACATTATTTTGATACATATGCACTCATGGCTAGAATAACTTCAATTGAGTTTTTATTCGCATTAGTTTCGATACATGACTTGCATGTTCATAAAATGGATGTCAAGAAGACATTTTTAAATTGGATCTCGATGGGGAGGTTTTATGGAACAATCCGAAGAGTATGGTCGACCTAGAAATGAACATAAGGTATGTAAGTTAGTAAAATTGTTATATGGTCTAAAACAAGCACCTAAGAAATAACATAAAAAAATTAATTTAACTATTAATTCATTTGGTCTCATAAATAACAGTGTAAATAAATGTTTATAATATAAAGTATGTGATGAATATATAATCCTTATTTACTTGTATGTTGATGATATGTTGATTATGAGTAATCACATGGATGAAATTAAAGGAACAAAGACATTCGAGATGAAAAATCTTGGACAAGTAGATACAATATTGGGTATCAAAATTACAAAAAATAGTGGAGCTTTTACTTGAATCAATCACATTATATTGAGAATGTGATTAATAAGTTCAAATATGTATTACACACTCAATTATGAAGTCTGAATTTGTAGCGTTATCAGAAATTGGGAAAGAAGATGAATGGTTTGAGGATCTACATTATGAGATACATTTGGGATCGAAAAATACATTTTCAATATCTATCATGTGTGATAGTTAAGCCACATTAGTAAAGACATACAATGAAAAGTCTAGACATATGAGTATAAGTCAGGACTACATAAGAAAATTAATCAAGAGTGGAATAACTTCTCTAAATTATGTTAAGTTAATAGAGAATTTAGCAGATCCTTTAAATAAACATCTAGATAGAGATTTAGAGCCTGTTTGTTACGGCTTAAAATCTAATTAAAATTGAAAATATGGCCGTTATTGGGTCTCACCCGTTTAATAAAAGTCAACAATAATGGCTATATTTTCAATTTTAATCTGATTTTAATCTCTACCAAACACCCTCTTAGTAATATCTAGTTCGAGTAGGATGTGGTTAAAACTCTTAAAATAAAAGATTCACCAATAATGGCAACACTATCGTCATTACTTAACAATTAATTTATGAATTCAAAGGGTAACAATAAGTCATTCGAAATGTGAATAGTTTCAACATTATAAAATCCGCGATAACCCTATCCTAATAATATAATGTCGGTTGTTACTTGAATAGAGGTTGAGCTTTAAGCTCTTAATAAAATTTAGTACCAAAGTACAAGTATCTCTAAAAGTAATAAAGATACTGAAAGAATTTTACCTAAATAAACTTCGAGGTGGGTGATGCCTCAATAGAGAGTTAGAGTTTCTCTCTTAAAAGTTCGTTGAATAGGATAAGTGCAATATTATTTTAGCACTAAGCGAGATTGAGGGACTTAAGAACATGTGATACTTGTGTATATGTGTGTTCTTACCGGTATTTTCATAAGAAATAATTGGTTCAAAGCTTTCATAATACCTTTAATTTCGACTTTACTTCATTTGAATTACACTACGGTTAGATTGAAATCGAAAGATATCTAATCCTTATACATGAGTATTATATATTTTAAATATGAAATTTTATTGAATATTGAGCAAGTGGGAGATTGTTGAAATTGTTGTTCAAAATCAATAAAAAAGGGTCTGGAACAAAAAGTGGAAGTTGGCTCGCAGGGCTTGTATGCCCTGCCATTGAACAACCTATGCGACCGCATAAAGTTGAAAAAATCAATATTTTATGTGTCTTTTTTACTACAAGACTTGATTAATCCTTCAAACCATTTGTCGTTATCCCTTTAAGCATCAAATTTAATCCGAGATGGGGAAAATATCGTTTGAGGATAACGATATTCGTGTTTAAGTCTTTATCTTTATTCCGACGTTCTTATTTTTGTTCTTAGTTTCTTCTTCATCTCCTTTTTGTGGGAACAATTTTTTTCCCTTCATGAAGTGTATTGGGAAAAGAGAAATTATACATCGTGTTTTGTGGTCTTGGAGGATTTTGATATGAAGATTTGAAGAACGACATTAAAGGAACATGAACTCAGTCGAAGCTTCATTTTTCCGACGAAATGGTTGTTCGGAGGAAGATTGGTGAACTAAGAATGTTGTCCTATTGAGGCAGTCCTCTGATTACAAAGAACCAGTTAGGTGGTTCTTTTGTGATAAAGGAAAATTTTAAGGACCAAAGTAGCCAAACAAAAAAATTAGGGGCGTTTTCAGATTCTAATGGATTTAAAAAATTCGTATAAATTAGTTAAATATATATTTAAGTTACAGTAAAATCTCTACTTGGTATGAGCAAAATTATTACCATAGAGAGTTATTAATAAATTGATTAATGAATAAGTTATTAATTTACTCAAAGTTCACGTAAAGTTATTTTTAGTCTACGCTATAAAAATGTGATGAATGTTGAGTACCTCTTGCATTATCCTATTAAAAATAGTATGATAATGAAATTGCATACTGAGTAAGAGATATTCCAGAGACAAAATGACAAAAGTGTAGGAGACCATATTGAACTTTAACAAGCCAAACTTTTAAAAAGATTTTTCACAAGTTTAAAACGAGACATTAATTATTTCAACTTTACTTTTTCTTCGTTTAAATTATTCCAACTTTTGAAAAAGGGTCTTTTACAAAAATTGCTCATATTTGGAGTTAAATTTTGTACATTAAAAATTGAAAAGAAAGAAGTGAGCATCAAAGAAGCACGTGGACAGAAAGACCCTACGAAGCTTCATTGGAATAGGGTTTGAGCCTTTTCTGCGTAGCTTAGGTGGAAGGCGAAGAAGGATCACCTTATAAATTAAAATATAAAAAAGTCTGTAAACTCTTAGCAAGTAGAGGTGATTTAGACAACTTGAAAATCTCATATAAGATATATTTTTTGAATATATCCATAAAATCATTAAAAATATAAACATAACTAATAATAACTGACGAAATCTGTTTTAAGGAAACTGTGTGTAACACGGCGCCAAGTTAAAAGTTTATTACTATTTAATTATATTTTTTTCCTTGTTATTTCTCACTATAATTAAAAAATCGTTGGATTTGTTATATATATTTTAATCTGTCAAAAATGGTGTAAGCCTATACGGTATTTAAACTGCAAATTCGGTATCAAGTGTGTAAAATTGGTATCCATCCTGCATATACGGTATCTAAGCGGTAAATACGGTAACTCTTTCATATACGGTAACTGGTGCATATGCGGTAACTCTTGCCTATGCGGTATCGGTTGTATATACAGTATCTATTTTGCATATACGGTATTTAGTATTGAAATGTTTATCTAACAGTGTTGTATATGATGGCATCAATAGATGATAAATATCTATGGTGCTTTGGTGGTTGAATGCTATAAGATAAGTATTTATTAGTTCCTTCACATTTTAAAATTATTTTATTAAGTTATATTAAGATATTATGTGAATATTTAAAATTATATTTATAAATAATCTTACTAATAAAACAAGTTATTTTAGTGGACGTATTATTTTCAGTAGAGTTTTCTATAGTTGACATTAGTTTTATGGTTTCTTTACTTTGTTTATGAACGAAGTTTATGTTAAACATTTATTATGAATAAAAATAACTTCAAAATCTTAAATCATATATTAATTTTTATTTAATTATTGATTTTATTAATGTATTATTTATTTGTTATCTTTTCAAAAGATGGAAAAAAAATACAGAAATTTTAAATTTATTAAGATAATTTTATTTATTTTTTAATTATCTCTCACTTACAAAAGACTCCATTAATAATATGTTATTACATTGAATTGTAATTTCGTTACATTTTAGCACTTGAAATTCTATTAACAACTTAATTTTATTTAAAGGAAATTTTTAATCATCTCTGACCAAAAATCTTACGCAGTGATTTTATTAGCAAACTATTTGGAATGAAATCTTCATAAAACATTTTATCATCTCAATCACCATTTGCCTATCATACATAAATGTTCGATTTTTAACAATAATACTAAATGTACATTCATTCCCTTACATCGACTTTGACATATGACTTATGAGAGGGAAAAGTCTTTTTTTTTTTAATTGTCTAATGATGTGTTAAATAATATAAAAGATGATGTACATGTAGTATAATTTTTTAATTATTATTTTTTTTAATTTTTGTGTGTGTGTGTGTTTTGTGTGAGTGCATTTTTGGGTATGTAAGGAAAGATGAAGATTCTAGTGTTCTCTCAATTGGAAATGGTGATTCGATTGATGATATTTTTTTCAATCTCCGTGATACTCGACCCCAAACGTTCTTCAATTTGAGGCATGTTTCAAAGAGAAATGGAGTTTTTAGAGTGGAAGTTGAGATCTCACCGTTGTGCCTTTTTCAATCCAATCTGAGTTGTGCAATTTTTAGGGACATCTCGATATTTTTTATGTCGTTTCATCACAATCATGATTAAGCTACATTTCCAAAGCTTGTTGGAGCCTGTGTACTTGTGATGTTTGTCCAATAAATCCATATCTACACACATGTTTAGTGCACTGAAATTCAGGTTGATTCTATCGGCATTTCCACTAAAATTACTTCTCACCTCAGTTTGTCAGAGGCCTCGAGCCAAAGTCCTTGATGAGGCCTAAGCTCATTTTCTATCCAAATATTGACCTTTAGCTCTTAGGCTCGAGTAAGCCTCGTTGGCCTAACGTCATTCTCGAGTTGATCAGTCTCGACGATCAAGGTTCAAAAAATTGGACAAAGACACATGAGGGCACCATGGAGCCTTTTGGTGGCTGATGTAGAGTTGATGTGGATAATAATTATTTCAGCACATCACACATTCCAATACGATTAGGCAATAGATAAACGAACTTTATATTCTTTTTATAAAAAAACCGACCATGTCCTTGAAATAATACGAATAAATAATTTTATTGATCAAGAAATGTCGTTTATCCGCTCAAAGCCCAGCCAAACAAAATAATCTAATCGAATGGTAATTATTTTGGTAGATTAAGGTGACATTTTCTTTGCGAGATTTGGCTAGTGTTGTCGAAATCTTTGCGAGTTTGAGATGTATTATAAAATAAACACTAAATATTATCAAATTTTCAAAAGGTGAAAAACTCATATAACAGCAAAAAAAAAAAACTAGATTCTTATTAATTATAATCTTAGATTTTCTTATTATCTAAATTAAGCTCCATTGATAAATGATAAACCTTTAAATCGATTTAAAACTTTTAGCACTTCCACGGTCCTTATGGAGCAATGTGAAAATAATTTTTTTTTCAGAATTTAAAATTGAAATGAGCACAGAAGATAAGTGATTAATTAAAAATATAAAATATAACGGTTTAGTTATAAAATACACGCTTACCTACCTAACAATTCATTTAAATTATTAAAGTTGAAACTGTGCACTCCACGTTCACTCTGTGGGACAGTGCAGAGCGCGGTGGGCACGAGAGAAATCGTCCAAATGAAGATGATTTCAGCGGCCGATTATCTAATCGCACGTCGCTGTCTGTTGCCATCTCCTAATGCCACATAGAGAGATTTGAACATGCGCTGAGACATCGCATGCCATGATGTCATGTGACAAAACTTTTTGATATTATAAGTTGATGGGTTTTATAAAATTTGTAATTGAAAAATAAATAGACGCGAAAAATTCGAGGAAATATATAGTTATAAATAAAATTTGACCAACTTATAATACAAAAAAAGCTTTGTCAAATCGGGCTAAATAATTAGCATTCATAATTTTAATATTCTCGGTATTCAGTTTTTAAGTTTCGAAATATGTTTATTAACGTTCACATCACTTATATATACATTTTGAGTTCACTGCTTATTTTTATTTATTTATAAACACCTTCAAAACATACTCAAATATTGGGCGTGTTAAATATTGATACTTCATCGAAGTAGCTAATAAGTATTTCACCTTACTGAAATACGAGTCGTCTAACGATATAATGGGAGTTTATTGATAACAAAAAGAACGGTATATATCAAGCTTGGGATAACTCGACCTATTTAAACATTAGATCATAATGACTAGGGTCGTAGACCAATTCAAATTAGTGGTTTGAAATAGTCAAATAGGCGTAAATTGAACGTGATGCAAGCATATCAATTTTAATCCAATTTTAAAATTCAATTAAAATTGAAAATATAGTCGTTATTGGGTCTCATTCGTCTAATAAAAGTCAACAATAGCGACTAGTTTTTCAATTTTAATCTCTACCGAACACGCCCAACTCTAGTCATCTAGACAAACTAATTAGATTTTAGAAGAATCGTATTTTTTTTCCTTTTTAATAATTTGTCATCAAATTTAAATAGACAAAAAAAGTATAAAATTAGAAACTCTCTTTATGAGTAATAATCTGCTAAACACCGTACTTAATTTGTGCTAAGTATCGTGCTTAGATGATACACTATATTAATGAATAGTTTGTTTATCGCCAAAATATGTGCTTAGCATAAGCTAAACATCGCGTTTAGAAGATGAAATTCACTCTTTTTTATTTTTTTATTCAATTTTTTCATCTTTTTAACAATTCGTTTTTGTCCAAACAAAAAGCGGAAAATAAGACGGTCAAACAAAAAAGTCGCAAACTCTCCTCTTCTCACGCTTGTGGATATCTTAAATCTCAACCGTTAATCTCCCTCAACTGCATATCCAACGTTCCACACTCTACTCACACCTCACATTGCCTACGCCTCATCTCACCTTATCAACACTCCATCCCCTCTTCACTAGCTGCCAATTGACTGTCACATTCCTCGGCTCATTTTCGCAGCTCCCACTCATCTATACATACACACATCTGTATCTATATAGATTGACATAATTAAAAGGGATTTTGTACTGTTCCCTAGGGTTTGGTTGTAACAATAATAACCAGAGAGATCTTTAAATCGTCATGTATTTACCCACATACTGCTCATCATCATCGATACTGAGAGCTTGTAGAATCCGCACCGCTTCCACCTTATCTGCTTCTGCTCCTTCATTTTCTTCATTTGTCGCTTCTAGAACCTCAGCGAAGCAGGATTCGGTTCGTTTTTCTTCTCTCTCGAGCGTCAGTTTTCGATCGCGGAGCTTTTCGTCGTCGCTCCGATCATCTGCTCTCCGGTGGAGTCACGGTGTTGACTGGCGATCGCCTGTCAGTCTTAGAGCTCAGATCAGAACCGCTTCCCCTGTCCTGGAACGCTTAGAACGCAAGATCGCAACCATGGGTATAATTTGCTTCATTTTCTAATTGAATTATGATTTGTTAATGATTGAATCGTGATCTGTTTTCTTTTCTGCTGAGTTGGTTTGAGTTTTATTTTTTTTTTCCTTTTTGAGTAAATGTAGATTTATTGTTCATCTAATGGGTTTTTTTGGTTCGTGTGAGACTGCTATGTACTTGTACAGTGCTTATTGCTTGTTGTGAGATTTTGATTCATTGTTCTTTTGTTTATCTATCAACGTTTTAAAAACATAGTTCAACCAGTGGTTTGCATTTGAATATTTAGGGGAATGAATTCTTGACTTCAATTCAATTGACCTATGTTGGTGGTACTTATCAAAAAAAAATTCAATTGACCTATGTTGGTGGTGCTTGCCTTTAAGAGCGATGACCATTCGTTGCCTACCTGCACACACTCATACGCACCTGATCTGTCGGCTTTCCATTATAGTCAAATTATGGAGCTCATGAACTTCTTATGCTTGGTTTTCCAAAGCGTACACATAGAATTATTCAACAATTACCTCCTGGGGTGATAATGAAGACATTTCTTTTTTGTGAGGTTTTAATTATGAACTATTTCTTTTTATTGTGTCAAACATTTTAAAGTGGAAGATAATGAATTGCTCTCTTTTGGGGTCTGGTCTTTGGAAATCGTAATTCTCACATTACAATGGACTGGCAAAGTTGATATTATTTTTCTTGTTTTCAAATTTTAAATGAAAAAGCTGCATGTGTATTTATATGTCTGAAAAAAATTGATGAGGTAGGAATGCATTTAGAGATAATCTAGATTTCAATTGATTCTCTTGTTGATGTATTTACATACTATTCTTCTTTGTTTCAATTTTGTAATTTCACTAGGAAAGTGATACAATTTCTATGTTAATGGAGATTAATAATCTGAGGTAGACCCCCCCCCCCCCCCTTCTCCACCGTTTAATCTGTTATTTTTGTCAATTTTATTTTATTTTTTTAGTTTCCTTCCTTTATTTTGTTTATCACATAATGAATTTTATTGAATGGCGTTGGGCTCATCTATGTGAAAGAATTAGAGGCCTCTATATTGCTATTTGATGTTAATATTTGTTCAGTATTTGCCAGTCCTGATGGTGCATTTTGATTATTGAAGTTGCTCCCAGCCTCCCCTGCCCCGTTGAAATAATACTTCCAATAATTATGCAATCACGGTTATCTTTCATTGCTTTACTGTGGTTTATGTTTTAATGAATATTTCCAATTCAAGCAGCTTCTGAAAATCCTTTCAAGGGAATTTTTACTGCTCTTCCCAAGCCCGGAGGAGGCGAGTTTGGAAAGTTTTACAGCCTTCCTGCTTTGAATGATCCTAGAATTGGTATGTGACTAATTTTTGCACCACTTGAATACTACTGTCCTTTTTACGTTTGTGCATGTATAACTGTGGACCAATTACACTTTATTGACATTTCTCAGAGGAGTTTATTATGTCCAAGTTTTCAGTCTGTCTATTTCATCTCCTGTTCTAATTGATATCATGAGTTTTTGGCGTTGTTGGAGACGTTTTAGGCCATTCATATTTCTAGATAATTTTTATCATAGTCTTGATGTTTATGTTTATTTATTACTTCTACTCCAGAATGAATCTTACGTTCCTTATCTGTGATACCCATTCTTGCAGACAAACTTCCATATTCAATTAGGATACTTTTAGAATCCGCTATACGAAATTGCGACAACTTCCAAGTTACCAAGGAAGATGTTCAAAAGATCATCGATTGGGAAAATACCGCGCCCAAGCAAGTTGAAATTCCCTTTAAGCCAGCCCGTGTTTTGTTACAGGTGAGAGGGTAGCTTGGTGTTAAACTGATAGTTATAGAATAAATTTTTATCATCTTCCTGTAAAACTTTTACTTTTCTGTAATAGGATTTTACTGGAGTTCCAGCTGTGGTTGACCTCGCTTCCATGCGGGATGCGATGAAGAACCTTGGCAGTGACCCGGACAAGATCAATCCCTTGGTACACTGCTTTTCCTCTGCAAAATAATATCCGCGCAATGTGTTTTTGGTAGTAGCAAAAACTATTGCTTATAATATGTAGAGCAGAATAGTATATAAGGTCACAGTGCATTATGTTTTTGACTGGAAATATCCAATGTCGCGTGGAAGAATTTCTTGAAGTAATTGTGTAAGAAGGAAGAAGAAAAATTGAGACTATGTTCAAGTATTTCCTTAAATTTCTCATGTTAAAACATGGCACAATCTATTTTTAAGTGTCATACTTTATTTGATATCCTGATAGACCATCCTTGACATAATGTTTTCCTAATATTGCCTAACGTGTGTTGTACAATAATGTTCTGTCCAGGTTCCTGTAGACCTTGTCATCGACCACTCTGTCCAGGTTGATTTTGCCAGATCAGAAAATGCTGTGCAGGCTAACATGGACCTTGAATTCAAGAGAAACAAAGAGAGATTTGCTTTTCTTAAATGGGGATCCACTGCCTTCCGCAATATGCTTGTTGTTCCTCCTGGTTCTGGTATTGTCCATCAGGTACAGTTTTGGCACCTTGATCGACAATGTTTCTCAGGTCCCAAACGTTTTCAAATTTATATTTTTTCAGCCTGATATTACTGTTGGGAGATACTTGGTTGTGTAAATAAACTGGGGACTGTCATCTTTCGATATGTTTATAGATATACTTGTTTGATATTGATGAAATTGCTTTATTTTTCAGGTGAATCTGGAATATCTTGGACGAGTTGTTTTCAATAATGATGGTATTCTATACCCTGATAGTGTTGTCGGTACTGATTCTCATACAACCATGATTGATGGACTTGGGGTTGCTGGATGGGGGGTTGGAGGAATTGAAGCAGAAGCAACAATGCTTGGCCAGGTACCTTCGCCCTCTTTACTTAATGAATTTATTCTCAAACACTGAATCTTGCGTGACCATGGAGAGGAGTTGACAGGTTAGTCATTTATAATATATTTCAATTCATTGTGAAGGGGGTCAATATGTCAGCTATATTTATGGTTTGGCGTAGTGATGGTTCATTCACTTACCGCGCGTGATACCTTTCACTCTGTCTCTTCTCTCTCTCTCTCTCTGTTTTTTTTTTTTAATTAATTGCTTCTTGTTTCACATATTCACTTTGGACCTCCTGGAAGGATAGAAATATTAGACTACAATTTAGCATTTGTTGAATTCAAAGCGCCTTGAATTTGTTATTAATTTCTTTCCCTTCTCTAATTTGGTAGCCAATGAGCATGGTTCTGCCTGGTGTTGTTGGATTTAAGTTGTCTGGGAAATTGAACGATGGGGTTACTGCAACTGATTTGGTTTTAACCGTGACCCAAATGTTGAGAAAGCATGGTGTGGTTGGCAAGTTCGTTGAGTTTTATGGTAAAGTTTCATCTTAACCACAATGCTTGAAAAGTTAATAAAGTTATAATTTTTCTTAATCTGTGTACATACGTTGTGTGTAGGTGGAGGCATGAGCCAATTATCATTAGCAGATAGAGCAACAATTGCAAATATGTCTCCTGAGTATGGAGCTACCATGGGGTTCTTCCCGGTGGACCACGTCACTCTACAATATCTTAAATTAACTGGACGAAGTGACGAGACAGTAAGTTAAATCAATTTTTTTAGTTATCCAGATTTTTCATGATTTACATGGAACATGGTCATGACCATTGTTACTTCAACCTGGCTTAGATTGCAATGATTGAGGCATATTTACGTGCAAACAAAATGTTTGTTGACTACAATGAGGTAAGTTATTTTCACTCATTTGTCTGCTACCCAAACGTCATGATTTTAGTCTTATCAGAAAAGCGTGAGCTTTATTGCAATGATATTCATGATCTAGCCTGAACAAGAGAGGGTGTACTCATCTTATCTGGACTTAGATCTTGCCGATGTTGAGCCCTGTATTTCAGGACCAAAAAGGTATGTTATATGCTTTATGAAGACCTCTGAAGTTGTGATATCCATGTTTACAAACACGGAATGACAAGTTCTTGCTGCTTTAGGCCTCATGATCGTGTTCCTTTAAAAGATATGAAGGTTGATTGGCATTCATGTCTTGACAATGAAGTTGGATTCAAGGTAAGATGCAATGTGCTTTTGATGAATCCTTGTGCTCGCTTCATATGCTACTTTAAACAAACCTAATTAAATTAGAACATCCCTTCAAAAAATATTTTCTTCAAATAGCTACTTTTCTTGAGAGGTATATTTGATTAGTTGAAAAGGAGAAGAGAGTGTTATTTCTATTCGTACAAAATGTTATCTTAAAAGCTATACTTTTGACAAGGAGAAGACCTAGGTGGTGTTCTCAGTCAAAATCCTCTCTTTTCTCTGTGAAGAAATTCCCTTACATGGAAAGAACAATTTTTTTCCTGTTTTTCTTTGCAACAGAAGTTAAAAGTTTGGCTTAACTTTAGACAAGATTGAAAATTCTCGTCTGTCGAAAGTTAAAGAGGGAAAAGCTTTCGGTCCCTGTTTGATGGCCATTATTTGGCCTAAACAATGTTTTGAATAGTGAGTTTTGGGAGAATGTTTGGTTAAAAAGTAGGGAAAGTTTTGGGTTTACATGCAGAATATTTTCAAATAATGGTTCTCAAACAGGGGCTCAAGATCAAAAACCCAATCGTAGCACCACCATATACCTCTCCTGCCGTGAACCCTTGCCGAACTATAACAGATGATTATCTTCTTAGACTATATTTTCAGAAAGTTTTATTTAGTCAGCTCCTATTAGATGCTTAATCATTATAGTATCAATTAGCTCACACTTGTCCTTTGTTTGAGTTTCATTTACTTTTACTTAATTTTACTTTTCAAATTCAAAACATTAATTTTAACTACGCATTTCGTTGGACCCACAAGTACTTCCCACTTATTTACCACTCATTTCTTGAAAAGTGGAACTTTAAGGGAAAACAATGGCCAAACAAAGGCACAAAGGCTTTGTTTCTTCTTCCATTTATACTTTTCCTTTATTTTGCCTTTCTTTTCTTTCCTCTGAAGAGCACGAGAAAGAGATTAATACCCCTCGTCCTATGTTGATGCAAAGTTTGACAAACTTATTTTCTCGTTCTGATTATGCCTCTGTAATTTATGTGATTTCTAAAAAAAAAAAAAAGGTGATGTGAATTTGATATGCCTTTAAGGTTCTTAAGTCTGCAATCAATCTATCCTTCAACCCTCATCCACGCGTATTAAAAGACATGATATTCAGTGCTAAGAATAAAGGATTTTGATAGAGATTAAAATAAATTGGGTCCTTTCAGAAAGCCAAACGTACCTGAGTGCACTAGAAACAATAAATAAGGCATTTTGGGTCTCAAGACATTTGGTCAATTTTGAATCAGGAACACAATTACCGCAAAACTACATAATACCAAAGTCATTACTAGAAAGAAGAAAAATTGGGAAAATCAAATTTAGTGTTTCAAGAGATGCTAGTGTACATGGCAAGGATAAATAGTCAGTGTTTTGCTGCTTTTAGAGTTTGGATTCTCTCGTAATTATGTATTCAGATAATCTTAGATCTTTAGTTTTGTCATTCCCATTTCATTGGCCCAACCACTTTAGTTTTAAGGCTGACTATTTGCATCAATTGCAGCGTGTAAACAGAAGAATATATACATGGTTGCTGGAGTTGTGTACACAAACTTATTGACCTTCTTTAGTTTATTTTATTTCACAATTTTGTGTTGATTTGTGGGTTTATTTGTGACCTTTCATCTGTATTTATGCAGGGATTTGCTGTACCAAAGGAAGAACAGGAGAAAGTTGTGAAGTTTACATACCATGGGCAACCTGCAGAACTTAAGCATGGAAGTGTTGTTATAGCAGCTATAACAAGTTGCACAAACACTTCAAACCCAAGTGTGATGCTTGGAGCAGGTCTTGTTGCTAAGAAGGCATGTGAATTGGGGTTGGAGGTTAGTTTCTTCTCTCACGATCTGGTGTTCAGTGTTACATGCAATTCTTTGTATTTATCTATCTGCAGCTATGCTGAGATATGATTTACCACTTGATTTACATTGAGTGAAAGATCATGCCAAGAGCTCAGCTTTCTCACACAGTTATGGTGATCATTGCATAGGTTAAACCATGGGTTAAAACAAGTCTTGCCCCAGGTTCCGGGGTGGTCACAAAATATTTGCTCCAGAGGTGATGATCAAGATTGCTGGAAATTTTTGTTTAAGATCATTTTCTCCCCTTTCCCTAGGGGAAACTACTTGATGTTAGTTGCTGATTTATTTTCTGATCTCTTGCAGTGGCCTGCAAAGTTACTTGAACCAACAAGGCTTCCACATCGTTGGCTATGGGTGCACAACATGTATTGGAAATTCTGGAGATCTTGATGAATCAGTTGCTTCTGAAATTACAGACAACGGTACTACTGCTTACATATAATGCTTCCCATTCAGTGAACAAATTTTTATGCTTGCATATATTGCTCGTCGAAAAAAATAATTATGTCATGCATTTTGATGATTATTTTACCTCTTGCCTTTACTTTTGAGGCCATTATCCATCTCGACCAAGGAAACCTTGAATAATCTAATATTCAATCATCATTCTTTAGTTGTGTTCATGTATTTGACTAAGAGAACTTCAATTAGGGGTGTCAATGAGCCGAAAATTTTTGCTCGAGCCGAGCTCGAGTAAAAATACTTCGAGCATTTTTTGGCCAGAGTCGAGTCGAGAAAAATATCGGCCAAAAAATTTAGGCTCGACCCAAGCTTTTGGCTCGTTTTTTGTTTTTTAAAAATTTGTGACAAATCTATATATATATATTTTTTTTGAAGTATTTAAAATTTGTGCAATTTATAAGTATTATAAATATTAACATATAACAAAAAATTACAGTTAAAATTAAAAAAAAAAAAAAGAAGTGGCAGGCAAGCTTTTTTTTTTTTTTTTTTTTAAAAGGCTCACGGTCCGGGTCGACTGGATCCAACGCCCCAAAAATGGGGCTCGGTCCCACCAAGCCACGAGCCGCCCGGGTTGAGCTTTTCCCGGGCCAAGTCCGAGCCGGCGAGCTTGTCCTCTCTAACTTCAATTCATGAAAGCAGTTCTTGTGAGTATAATGGGAATAATAGGGGGAAAATGAATTTTTCTGTCTACACATTTACATTATTTGCCACAAACCCAGAACACCCAAATTCCCCCAGCCATGCAGGTTCAACATTTTTTAGACAATAGTTGATGTGGAGCTTCAGGCCCTGTTTGTTTTGTTTTAAAATCAGATTTTAATCTTAGTCAAAGTCAAACAATCAATATTAATCACATCTTTTATAGTCCCACAACTTTTCAACCACACATTTCAAAAACTTCTATCACAATCTACTAAAAATCTAATTTCAATCCCTACTAAACACCCACTAAATGTCTATAATGCATTTTTATACTTTATGAAACTTTTGCATGAATTGGATTTACCTTCTGATATGGTGCCATTCATATCTGTAACATGGTTCTAGGTTTTTTTTTTTTTTATTAAATATGGTTTACAGAATAAAAATATGAACTTTCAGAATGCAATCATAAACTTGAAAAATATTATGACCGTTTGCTTTTGAAATTGTTTTAATAAATCTAGGAAAAGGAGCTTTCAATATTTTTTATTATTTCATAAGAGTGCTGTCTAAATTCTTATGTTTCAGAATTATCCTCGTGTTTTTACTGCGCATCTTTGAAAACAAAACTTCTGAAGGTCAAGGGCTGTGGTGAAACGGTGCCATGCCTTGTGTGCATTACTTCATCGAGTTGCTTGATAATTTTGGTTGAAAGTGGAATTTAAAGTTATTTTGGCTAGTATGGATCTTTTTATGTAATGTCAATTTTTCCGACTTTCTCATCATTGGCTTTTTATTTATATACAATATACATTTTCCTTTCCAGACCTTGTTGCTGCTGCAGTGCTCTCTGGAAATCGGAACTTTGAAGGGCGTGTTCATCCGCTGACAAGAGCTAACTATCTTGCTTCACCTCCATTGGTTGTGGCCTATGCACTTGCTGGCACGGTATGTGTCTTTGAAGTTTTGACAGATCACCTTTCATTTTTCACTCAACGAACTTGTGCAAGATGAAAATGATGTTAACATTTATTCTTTGAAAGCGAATGGGTTTACCGATCATAACTGGAAATATAGTACTAGTGGATTCTGATATGCACCGGTTCTCTGAGTCAGCAGTTAATTTGTAGTCTATCAAGTGATCAACCAATATATATGAGAGCACTCTATCAGCATGGAAAGAGGGAGCATTACTTTAAATTAAAAATCTTCTGGTTGGTTGTCTTTTGGCAGCGTTTGCAAGTGTTAATTGTCATTTTTTTGGGCAATGATGTGTGTGTGGATCAAGCTTACTGGAGGGACGGGATGGGTTACTAAAACTTCTCAGTGAATACTTTATTTGTCGACACAAATCATTTGGTTAGTCGATTTTCGGCAGTGTTTGCTAGTGTTGTCATTTTTTGGGCAATTAGGTGTGGATCAAGCTTATAGGAGGACGGGATGAGTTACTAAAACTTCTCGTTGAATACTTGATGTTGTCAACTTATCTTTGGATTATTAGTTAATTTGGGTGATCAGGTCCAATCTGTGAAGAGGGTTCTGTGGGTTTTTTTCGAGGAGTGAAGAGGATGATGTGTGTGTGTGTGTGTGTTTTTTTTTTTTTTTTGGGGGGGGGTTGGGGTTGTGGTTGAAACTTCACTATCAATTTTAAATTTATTGCTAGCAAGGACGGACTGTACATAATTGCAAGTCTACTTGTATTCATAGGTTGACATGACTTGTGCCTCTCTGATGCTGTGCTTTCTAGGTTGACATTGACTTTGAGAAAGAGCCGATTGGAACTGGGAAAGATGGAAAAAGTGTTTACTTCAAGGATATCTGGCCTACCAGTGCAGAAATAGCAGAGGTAGCTGGGAGTTTCCTTGTCTAGTCTAATCTTGAACTGTGATATTCTCATATTCGTATCACGCAAAAATCAAAGTAAAAAAATAATGCTTGTGCAGGCTGTTCAATCTAGTGTGCTTCCTGATATGTTCAAGAGCACGTATGAAGCTATTACAAAGGGCAATCCAATCTGGAATCAGTTATCAGTACCTTCATCAAGTCTTTATTCATGGGATCCAAACTCAACATACATCCATAAGCCTCCATACTTCAGTGGCATGACAATGGACCCACCTGGCGCTCGTGGAGTGAAGGATGCTTATTGCTTGCTGTTGTTTGGGGACAGTATCACTACAGATCATATCTCTCCTGCTGGTAGTATCCATAAGGATAGTCCAGCTGCAAAATACTTGATGGAACGTGGGGTTGATAGGAAGGATTTTAATTCTTACGGTAGCCGTCGTGGCAACGATGAGGTGATGGCTAGAGGTACATTTGCCAATATCCGGATAGTAAATAAACTATTAAATGGAGAAGTGGGCCCAAAAACAATTCACATTCCAACAGGGGAGAAACTATCTGTGTATGATGCAGCAATGGTAAGTTTCTGTGCTTTAGCATACAACAAACACCCCACCCTCCCAGTAGGACATGCATACACGTGCACATAAAATAGTAGTTTGACTTGTGTAAGAGACAGACACCTCTGCTGCTTGTATTACTTCTTCTTCGCTGTCAATTATTTTCTATTGTTAAACTATATTATTTTGCCCAGAGATACAAGTCAGCCGGGCAGGATACCATTGTTATTGCTGGAGCAGAGTATGGTAGTGGTAGCTCTCGTGACTGGGCTGCCAAGGGACCAATGCTACAGGTAAGTGGTATTCTGTAAAATTTGGTACATTTTTATGTGCAGTTGCTTTGTATTGTGTGACCAATATTTAAATCTTGTGTGTTTGCTATTCCACATTATTACATCAGGGTGTAAAAGCAGTTATTGCCAAAAGTTTTGAGAGAATTCATCGCAGTAACTTGGTCGGGATGGGCATAATTCCACTTTGCTTCAAGCCTGGCGAAGATGCAGACACGCTAGGTTTGACTGGTCGTGAGTGTTACACTATAGACCTTCCAGCAAAAGTAAGTGATATAAGGCCAGGACAGGATATTACTGTGACAACAGATAATGGAAAATCCTTCACTTGTACCGTCCGCTTTGACACAGAGGTACATGTCACATTCCTTGTTTCATCATTAGGTCTCCTTGTCATTTATGTGTTTCATGGAGAGTTTCAATTAGAAATAATTTCAGGCAAACACATTTTCTGGTACAGTTGGGATGGATACCTTCGATGCAATTTATCAATTTTAATTCAGCTTCCAATGGAATGATGTCTGTTTGTGTGGAAAATCCCAGTGAACAGTGGTTGCTTAAAGTGATCAACTGGCCTCAATGGTTTTGACAGATTAACTGATGGTCCAACAATTATTTTCTGTTAATTCCCAAAATCAATAATTGAATGACAAACTGTGGACTTGAACAAATGCATTATCGAATATTTTTTACTGCTTGAAGAATTAATTCTTTATAGACAAACTAGGAATAAGGAATGTAAAAACATACAAGGCATGGTCGAAACTGCTTCTAATTGCTCACGGTGTTATTTCTATTTCTTGTGCACAGGTTGAACTGACATACTTTGATCATGGAGGCATCCTTCAGTATGTCCTTCGGAATCTAACAAAACAGTGAATTCTCTGAAGAAATAAGTCAGCTTGTTGTGAGGCCAATTTCGTTACCTTGCAGGAGTTTGTTGGGTTGTTTACATGGGTGATAATTTGCTTTCTTGATATTGAGACGGTGTGATTAAACGCTTACATAGCTATGCTTTTCCGCTTCCATGCATGGTTTCAATAAAAGCGGGGAATTGTATGTTCTTTTTTCCCATTTAGTAATTATGTTGGGGGTAAAGGAGTCTTGATGTGTACTTGCTCCACTCGGACAGCTAGGAAGGATGTTAGTTTACTGAATTTATTCTTCATTATCATATTGCTGTTTTTTCGAGTGAACCTATAGCCAAGAGTCGAGATACTCTGCAATAAGTGTTTCTACAATTGACTTGTCTGTATACGAGTGAACTCCTCTTGCTATAGCCAAGACGAGAGAGATTCTACAATGGACGCATCTGAAAATTTTATCCTGTTTCCACTTTGGGATCAGGAGAATGTATGCTCTTTAGCCTTCTCCCAACTTATTATACACGTCTCTTGTGATCTTATTATTATGTGATTTTAGTTTTATGCCTTCATTTTTCTTGAACCCTGGACTTCAGGCGCATTTCCTTGCTCAGTTGCTCTGCATTGCTCCGACCTGAATGGTGAATGGGATTGGGGGCGGGGAACTTAGCTTCTGCCCCTATTCTTTATATTTTATCTCATTTTTATGTTTTTAATTTTGATTGTATTTTAAAAATTAAAAGTAATATTAAAAAATAAATAATTAAACGAGATGGTAAATCCTCGGCCATGTACAACTTGATCATCCAACGACATTTTTACCGTTCTTATCTGTTCTTATAATTAGTTATTATATTCTTAATGTTAATGTCCTGTGCTTCCTTTGTGAAAAAATAATGTAATATATGACCTATGTATCAAGGTCTTGAAGAAACAAAAATATCCTATGCCATAGGAGATAACGCGGAAGCATGCCAGACTCTACGTGCTAAACTCCTTCCTTAATTGGGCGCTTTTATTTGTTCAATTAGATGCCAAATTTCACCCGTTGCTTTAAAAGAAAAATAAAAATGGGGCACACATTTCAACTTCAACAAGATAAAAAAAAAAGGGGGATTCAAACAAGCCCTTGGTAGTCAATTTATGTAATTACGATGATTGTCGTGGATAATGTTTCAACAAGCACATCCTCGTAATCTTGAATCTTGCTACATATGCGTACAAGGCCCTGTTTAAATTTTTTTATCAGATTGCCACACGTCAATGCTGCATTGATCGATTTAAATTTGTTTTTTAACCAACAGCACCTGCCTCCCTGGCCTTTTTTCCTGGCAAAAGCCTTGTATTAGTGACTTCAACTCTGTAATCTTACCGTGTGCAAAGATTTGCTCCCTTTTAGGAAAGAACTAACGATTTAGCTCTTGTATCCGTCATTACCCATTCCCCCTCTGCACGTCATTGATGACGTTTTGCATTCTTCTCTCTATTTGGCGCTAAGCGAGCATCTCTTTCTACAAATATTTTTCAGCAATGGATTGTTCATTAGGACTTGAAACTGATGGAAGTGTAGTCTTAGATATAAATCCAGAGACTGTCCAAGTTTCTGGATCAACATCTTAACAATAGTGTCATCCAACACAACTTGCAGTATTGCTTCTTGAGGAACTTCAGAGCCCCTGGAACCCAAAGGCGACGGCTTCGGATCTACAATTTTTGACTGCATAAATATTTCGTGTTATGATAAAAATATAGTAGCAACACTTGTTCTTGCACACAATTTAGAACCCTAAAAATTAGAATGATGTTATTTGGCACTAGTTTATGGGATATTAAATGATAAATTTAGTACATGTTTGGTACACTTTAAAATTTTCATTTTCATTTTTCTACTCATTTTTAACCACGTATTTTTCAATAAAATAATATTTACATCACATCAATAATTTTTCTTTATTTTTTAACCACACATTTTTCATCAATCTACTATTCCATAATGCATTCTTTTAAAATAACGTGACTTAAACACGCCCCTAGTTAGGATCAAACTTGATGTACTATTTTTGGCACCAATGTACTAGAACACTAGTTTATGTACCATGTATGTGATGCTAAATGATAAATATAGTTAGAATCAAACTTGGTGTACATCAAATGATGTACACCAAGTTTGACAGTCCCCTCACAATAACGGGGGACCCCGCATCTCGCATGGTGTACAATCATCAAAATCCATCTAATTATATACGTGTTGTCATGAGATTCATTTAATTGAATCTATCATATGTTGTCATCTAAACATGTGCTTAGAACTAACGGTGATAAGTAGCATTGTTCACGAATAGGATTTGTTTTTTAATGCCAAACCCAAGCCTTTTCACCTTTGAGATAAAAGTTGGTCTTTTAAAAGGCTATGCGAGGCTCACACTTTGAAGTGCTCCTCACAAGAGGCTTTCATTATTAAATTCGTCAAGAGCTTATGCCTTGTAAGTGTCATTTTAAGAGTTTGTCTGAAGTAGTTTTTCATGAGAAAAAAATTAATTTTTGGACCGTTTAAAGTCAAAATCAGTTATTTTTGTTGACTTTTGCTCTCACGTTGAGTACTACCGACATTTAAACGGTCAAAAAAGTGATAATAATTAAAGAGAAAAAGTTCCACGAGACATAGGCTACGATTAATGCATCAAATTAATGAGACAAAACCGAGCCAGAGGGCTGTTAAGGTATGCCTTTATAAACATGAGGAGAATTTATATTGTTTGGAACGATGATATGGAAATCAAATATATTGATAATTTTACTTTGAACAACCGTTCGTCTACTCGATATATGTACGAAACTTCAAGCGTCTCTTTTAATACATTAATAATAAAAATGAGATTTGGTCGGTCAAACCGATCAGATTAGGTATGTATTGTTGGAGTGTGCAATATCCATATTTATTTCTTAATACCTAAATATATTCAGTGGGTGTTTGGTGGGGATTAAAATTAGATTTTTAGTAGATTGTGATAAAATAAAATTTGAAATGTGTGATTGAAAAGTTGTGGAACCATAAAAAATATGATTAATATCTATAGTTTGACTTTGATTTTGACTTAAATTAAAATAAGATTTTAATCCGGACCAAATATGGGCTTAAATTGACTCAAAAAGACTAGGCGCGTGCCACGTATATACAAGAGCGCGTGGAAAATATAGGTCCGGCAAGCATTATTATTTTCAACCATGCTACTTGTACCTAAGAGGATGACAACTTTTTTTACAAAACGCCACATGGCGGCCCCCCGCAGCAGGCGTCCCAGCGGGGGGCCGCCATGTGGCGTTTTGTCAAAAAAGTTGTCATCCTCTTAGGTACAAATAGATTAATTCTATTATTTTAGTCATGCTCCAGTCGTAATATTCGCAATATTATTCTTTAATGATCTGGAAGCTTCCCGTACATGGGCCCACCTTCCTTACGCCGGCCGTGTCGGAGATTAATTATTGATTCGTTGATCTAACGATCTCGTCAAAGAGTTTGTATGGTTAAATCTGAGCCGTCTATATTTTTTCCTTCGATTTTAAGTGACCCTGGTTAGAGTTAAAAGTTTAAACCGTGGTTAGTTCCACCGCTTTCCCCATTTGCCTATAAATGAACCCCTCCCCAACGTTATTTTCTCATATTTCGGTTCTTACAAGATTAAGAGTCTTAAGGTGCGTTCCTATTAATTTCTCTTTTTATTTATTTATTTTTTATTGGGTGGGATTAAATTGGTAATCTTCAAGCTAGATCTTGGGTTTTCTTTTTAATGGTTCTTCTTGGGGTTTGATTTCATGATGTAGCTGTGATTTTTTCTTTTTCTTTTTTCCTCTTCAATTTATCAGTCAAATTCTTCTGTTTTCGTTTCTTGTTAGTCATCTGTGATCGATTTGTGTCTCCTGTCCTTGATGGGTTCTTGATTTTGTTAATTATTGATTATTTAAATCTTAATTGAGACTTCGTTCTTGTTTGTAATAATCAGCGATCAATTTCTGACTTCTATTCTTGATGGGTTTTTGATTTAGCTAATAATTGAAAATTTAAATCATAAAAATTAATATTTCGTTTCTTTTGATCATCTATAAATAATTTTTTCCTTCTATTCTTGGGGGGTTTTTGATTTAGTTAATTATGGAAAATTTGTATCATAATAATTGGGGGATTTTGTTTCTTTTTATGATCTATGATCATTTCTGACTTTCTCGATGGGTTTTAGATTTAAGTAATTAATTGAATATGTAGACCTTAGTTGGGATAATCACGATTCAGAACTTGCATATGATGAACAAAAGGGGCTTTGTTTTGGGTTTTCATATTTATTCTCTGTTCAACTTCATGGGGGTGTGCCTCGCCAATTCTTCTTTCAAAATTTAATACTACATTTTTTTTTTATTAATTTAATCATTTGTACTTCAAATTTTATGCAGCTATCTGTGCAGTTACACGCCTCCGATCCCGTTTTCGTCAAAACAAGTTACATGGTTGAGCTAGACATTCAAATTCCTACTGCTTTCGATCCATTTGCTGAGGCCAAAGATTCAGGTGCCCCCGGTGCAAAGGAGTATGTGCATATAAGGATACAGCAGAGGAATGGTAAGAAAAGCCTAACTACAGTCCAGGGGCTGAGGAAGGAGTTCAGCTACGAAAAGATCCTTAAAGACCTCAAGAAAGAGTTCTGCTGCAACGGTAATGTCGTACAAGACAAAGAGCTAGGGAAGGTGATTCAGCTCCAGGGCGATCAGCGTAAGAATGTTTCTCAGTTTCTCGTTAGTGCTGGACTTGTGAAGAAGGATCAGATCAAGATTCATGGTTTCTAAGCATTCATAAATCCTTAATAATAGCTAATATATTGCGTTCTATGAGTGAAGTGTGTTTAATAAAGAAGCCTATAGTTATATATTTGTGTGTGAATTGGAACGATTGCATTGGTTTATCTGATTTTATTTACACAACCCTTTGATCATCACAGATCATGTCATGGGTTATCTAGTGGATTGTAATTGCATTCTCTCCTTTATTAATGAAGTTCATATCTATTTAGCTATAAAAATGCCCTTTCTTGATGATCTTGGTCGTGTTGCTGAAATGTTGGGGTGGCAAATTCCTATATCTGTCTTTAAATGTGTTAACAAACAATACTCAAGCGTGTTTCTGCGATGAATGCATGTCATTTGTGGATGTTTACGGTTCCGTCCATGGATTTTCCTTCTCTTTTTTGATCAATCAAACCTAATTGTACAAGCTTCTTCCATGGAATAATGTTATTTGTATATAAGTAGTTACACAACGATTCACGTATAGAAAATAAGTAATTTAGGTTGGTACTTTCGGAATGTTCCTTTCTTGTTAATAAAAAAAAAAAATGGAAAAATGAAAACCGGACGTGATATGACAAAAAAAAATGTTGGGACTTAACGATAAAATCGTCAAATCACACTTCTATATATATAAAAAATAGACGGATAGTAGTAGTTGCGTATAAATAAATTCATTTTGAAAGGAAATCTTGAGAAATAGGTTGCAACGGAAAATCTTACTTTTCCGGCATAGCTTCTTAATGTTTCTTAACTTAATGTCATTAGTCTTGTACTTTACACGTCGGCTCTCAATTCAGACCAAATGAGTAACAATTTAATTATGTAAAGCCATTTCGTACGAAAAGAACAAAATATTCTTATATTGAATGAAAAGTACTTTGCCGGAGTCTTTTTGTATAAAATTCATATTCTAATGTATAAAAATAAGGAATAAATTAGATGTTAATCATATATGTACTACATAGATGACTACATGCTAAGTGGAGGCCCCCTATTGGAGGGGCGGCTATGGGCCCAGCCGCCCCTCCAATAGGGGGTCTTCACTTGGCATGTAGTCATCCATGTAGTAACTCATGTAGTCAATGTAGCATGATCCTAAAAATAAAGATAGTAGAATAACAATTTTTTGGTTGCTGCATTAGTTACATTGTCACGTTCAAAAATTAAAATGTGGTTTTATTCTTATGCTCCCCCTATCATGTATCTAATTTAAAGTCATTGAAATGTATGGGAAACAATTGCCTATTAACTTATTTTACTGGAAATTGCCAATTGATTGTGTTTAATTGGTATAATTTTTCACCTGAAAAATATTGAAATTTTGAATTTTTTGGTGTTCGTTTAACTTTATTTTCCATTGAAATTGTCTATTAAAGGAATATAATTTGTTACAATTGGGGATAAAGTTTGTTTTCATTGCAAAAAAATAAAAAATAAAAAGTTGCTTAGAAAAGTTTTTCCTCAAAAACCAAGAAATGTGGAAAACTAATTTCATGAAATTTTAGTCGATCAAACATGCAAAAATGTGAAAATGGAATTTAATTTACATATTCCATGGAAAAGAAATCCCAATCAAACAGGGCCTTAAGACAATTTGCCAAATGGAATGTTTTCTTTAGCAATTATTCAAGAATGTACCATATTTCATAAATTTACGAGGGCCATAGTACATTTTTTTCAGCCCTAGTCAGGGCAGAGGGCATGACCTAAATCGTGTGTCATATAAAACAAAATGTTTAAGGTGCATTTGGTAGTGATTTCAGTGGTGTGTGTGTGTGTGTATTGAAATTTTTGTTGGAACTGGATTTCGATACGAATAAGTGGTTGGCTCCAAAGATTGCTTCCAAGAAAATGTAGAAAAAACTACAAGCTAAGCTACCCCCAACAATTCATGTTAAAAAAAAGGAAGTTATCGAATTCTTAAGATTCTATACATTTCTCTTAATTATTTATTTAACATTTATCAATTATACGACTATACCAGCAACCAAAGTACTACTATAAACGTGTATTCCTTGTCTTGCATCTACCATATGGAATTTACTAATCTACCATTACATATGGAGATCGAGAGGGATAGCCTCAAATTCGATATTATATCTAGTTGTGGTATCAAAATAGAAGTATTCTTATCACTGATTGGATGACATCAAACGAACTTTGCTCTTATTTTGTATTTCAAAAAGCTCAAATGAACTAGACCATTATAATTACTTGAAGTGTGTGATCGTTTTTGTTTTTGGCTTTTCTGATAATTTGTGTCGTGTGATCACATTTGTTTTCTATACGTATTGAAAGTTCTCAATCTTTATTCATTATCGAATTTAGTCCTTAACTTTTGTTGTATTCTTATCATCAACTTACATTAATGAATGCATCTTGATCCTTATTATGGTTTACGTTTAAAAAATTCATTAGGAGAGCATAGAAAACTAACTTAATTTTTTTTTTCATATTTTTAAATAAGTAAAAGGACACAATTGAAAATATATTTATCCCTCAATTTAAAATAAGGCAATAAAGTATTTGGACAGAACTGTTATCAGGGACAAGATGTATTATTTAATTGAAGGTTAAGGATATAAATGCGAGGAGAAAAAAATTGAAGACACGAGTTTAACAGTAAGCAAAAGTTTAGGAGTTCCAATGCAATTAAATTGTACTGCAAAATAAAAATTGTAAGGTGAATAATAATTATCCTAGTGACTATGGGAGCATTTGCCCAATCGACACATCTAAAGTAATCAATGTAGGACTTTAAGGTGGTAAATAGAGAAGTTGTTTAAAAGTACGAAGAAAAAATCACGCTATGTAGGATTTGAACCTACGACATCGGGTGTGGATTCTTCCTGGGTCGATGCCCAGGCTTTTTAAAGGAAGTTGCATTCGATCAACTTCTTCTAAAATCTCTTCTAATTGGCAAAAGAAATTTCATAAAATTAGTTAAATGGATCCAAAAGTCACGTCAAACGGTCTTCTAGTCTGAAGAGCTTTCAAAGAAATTTGATCCAATATGACTTCCTCTAAAAATACATTTGGAATAAGAATTTTAAAAAAAATTAATTTACAACAAAAAATTAAGATAATTTCTTTATGAAACTCTTTTATAAGAGCAAAAATAAAAGGGAACAATACATTTCAAGTTTTACGAGTTTAAAAGCCTAATCGGCGCCTGCGTGTAAAATAGAGTTTTCTTATTATTAATATTATTTTAAATTTTTAATCATTTTAAAAACTATTTAATAATTAAAATAATACATATCAAACATCTAAATTATAAAATACCATATTTACTTAATAATTCATATAATTAGTTAATTATATAATTTTCAAGTTTTCGAAATGTAAAAATCAGACTATTTTTCATAGTTTCAATTTTCAACTAGACAATGCATAATTAATAAATTTATAGGAACTTCATATATGCTTTCGAAGTTTTCAACAAAATAACGAGACTCAAGATCATAATTCCATAACATAGATAATATCGTAACTTAAATCTTATTTAACTATTTAAACATAGATAATATCGTAACTTAAATCTTATTTAACTATTTATCAAATAAAGTCATTTTTAACATTTGTAAAAATAAAAACTCTTAAAAACTTGAAAATAAAGTCAAATGAAAAGTTTTTTTTAAAAATAAAAAAATAAAAATAAATTAAAGTCATATAAAAGACTTTTTAAAAAAAAGAAAAAAAAATTAAAAATTTAATAAAAACACGTTTAGGGAACACGAAAGAGATGCATGACAAAATTCAGTTGTTTAGAAATTAAAAAAAAAATGCGTCTAGGTGCAAAGTGAAGCGTTTTACCCGAGTTTCGAGTTTAGGTTGTACCTTATAGGCGAGTTTTTTAAAACACCGTTGATAAGTTACGTGAATTTTTTTATGATACTTCATTGATTGATTCTAAAAGGACTTGAAGTAACTAATTGTTAACGTGTTCTAATGAGATGAGATTCAACGACCATTGTTTAAGTCGTGTTCATGAATTTAGAGTAGATTACACGAACTCTCTTTCGTTATTTCAATTGGTTACCTACTTAAAAGGTTTGAACTCACAAGAGAGCTAAAATCAAACCAAGATTTCGAGTCGATTTAAACAAGAAGAGCTTATATTATTCTGAACACTTTAAAAATGATTCTCAAAGCAACTAAATAATCTTTAACATGTTCTATGAGATCATGTCACTTTTAGATTTGATGAAAATATATAAAATTGTTATTGTGAATAATTCGTGTTTACACCATGAAATTAGATCAAGGAGTTGTTTGACAAATCTTCAGATAAAAGTTGTAGCATATTTTGATAACTCATTTTTAGAATAGTCTGATTTTAGGGGGGAAAACTCATTTTTAGAATAGTGATTTTTGGAAGAATGCTATGTTAAAATAGAAGGAATTTTTTTTATTTACGTGTAAAATTATTTTATTGAAAAATGTGTAATTGAAAATGAGTTTTTTTTTTTTAAAAAAAAAAAAAAGGACTTTTAAAAAAAATGGGACTCAAACAAGGGTTAAATGTATGATTGAAAAATTGTGAGTCCGATAAAATTTATGGTTAAAATTACTTGTTGACTTCGACCTCAACTTTTTAAACTTTCCTAAAAAAACACTAAGAATGGATTATTGAATTCTTAAATTCTTAATACATTATTATTTCAAAAAAAAAAAAAAAAGTATTGGTTGGATAATATGAAATAATAGGTTTGAAAGAATAAACAAATTTCAAAGGCTAAATTATACGTTTCATCCTCCATCTATACCCCTCGTTACACTTTAGCCCCTAACCATTTTCTCTGAAAATATTTTCAACCTCAACATTTTATCAATTATCACAAGCCGTCCGTGATTGCACCAGTTGCTACAGCTAACAAATTAAAAAATAAAAATAAAGAATTTCTTTTTTTGTATTTCATAACAATACTGTAAGTTTTACTTCTTCAATGTCAAGATTCTTTATTTTCTTGCACTATTAGACAAAGTGACGTTTTAGGCATTTGATGGTTAAAGTGCATCCATAGTGGTGGGTTTTTCATGTGAATATCAAATATTGTGTAAGATTATTTTTTTATCTTTATTTTTTAAATATTAGTTAGACGATTATACTGAGAGGTTAGGACTGAGTAAAACCTATGGATTACATCTTTAGGAGACTAAAAATGAATCTAATTGATAACATGGTAAGGTTGATGACAGACGAAAGCATATTTTTTTAGAGGAAATTACACAAAATGTCATTTTTTTGCTTTAAATTTTCAAAAATGTCACTTTTTAAAAGTTTTTGCAAGATTGTCATTTTTGGACAAATTTACCCCTTTGGAGAATTTAAATACCCAATCCACTACTGAGTTGACAACTTTAAAAATCTGGCAAACCTTTGCTCAAATAAAATGAAAATGACAATTTTTTTGGAATTTTCAAATTTGGTGACATTTATGAAAATTCCCCTATTTTCAATATAATAAGTTTAAGAGGAATTGGAAAAAAGGGCAAAAATGGTTTTTATGACAGAAGTGTAAAGAGAGGTAAAGATTGAGAACAAAATGTAAAATGTAGCTAATTCAAATGTGTCAAACATATGTTTTTTTTTTAATCTTGTTCAATTAGATGTATGAATATGTGCAAAAAGGTTACTTGAGGTCAAATTTTGTCAAAATTAGGTACAAGTCATTTAATTGTATAGTACACGTTAAAAGAATACAAGAATCAAACGTCAGCTTTGAACGTAATGGGAAATTGGTGCAAATAATCAATAAACTTCAAATCTTGGTGCAAACATTTGTAACATTTCACTTAGTAGGCACAATTGGTCGTTAAAAATGTCAAACTTTTGATATAAAGATTAAAATACCCTCATTTTAGTTAAATAAATAAGATAAAATAGGTAAAAAGGAAAATAAAATTTATAAGACAAAAAGAAAGTCAACTCATCGTGCTAACCGATTTCCTATAAGAGCATCTCTAATGCAACCGTGATTTTTTTTTTAAAAAAAAATAAAAAATGTGACACAAGCAAAAAATAATGTGTTTAAAATAATTTTTTCCAATGCAAGTTGGTGGGAACCCTATCCAAAATAGATATATTTAAATACCTTTTATTTTGCTTATGACACAATTAGATTAATTTGTATAATTTGTCTTTTTCATTTTGTCATATTTTTTTTTCTTTTTCACTTATTTTATTTATTTACCTAAGAGTAAGGGCATTATAGTCATTTTATCAAAAGTCTTAACAATTTTTAGGTCAATTGGATGGAAACCATTCAAAAGGACCAGTTACGCCCACTTGGCAAAATCTTATGGATGTTTGCGTAAAAAATTTGAAGGTTGTGGACTAGTTGCATAGCTATCATATAGTTTAGGGAACATTTATGCCTATTTCCCTAATTGAAAATGAATGGACTTATTAGAATAATTAGGTTACCTTAGAGAAAAGAAATCATTCACTCTTATGGACAGAGTCTCTTTCCACTTTGTTTAGACAATTGAAATTATTAATTTGAATAATTAATGTGGATTGGGTCTCTTAACTCTTTAGTTATGCCCATTGGAGTGAATTAATTGTTGCCCCTTGAATGTATAGTTTTGGATTGATAAGCATCCCATTGTTTTTAAATCCCTTGGTTTGGGGATATGAAGCAAGTTAAATTAAAAATTACATCTTAATCTACTAGCCCAATTTGATAATAATGTCATGCTTAGTAGATTATGTACAAACTAATATACAATTTGTCGTGTAAGTCTCTTATCTAATATTATCGAGATGACACGGTAAAAATAATCTAAGATGTCACTAAAAATGAGGTCACAGATTTTTGCTTAATTGGCAATACTTTTAAGTGTTTATAAGCAGCGATTCCTACTAAACGTGTAAATAACAAATGAATAAAAGTCGTGGATTCTATAAAATGGCTAACTTAAAAGCAATTTATATACTATATGAAATGTGTACCAAGAATGAGAAGCTTTATGCATTTGCGAATAAAGATTAGTAAATAAATATATGGTATGTGACGTTTAAAAGTTCAAAATGTGTTGTCCTTACTAGAATAAGACCACTTAGGGATATTAAATGGAACTAATCGAACCGCTTGGTTGCTCAACCCACGTGTACTCGCCTCACTAGATCGAAGTGTACATATGACAAGCTAATTCGTCCACGAGTTAACAATCGATTCATCCAACTTAACACCGTTAAGGCTACTAGAACTTACACACCCTTGCCGGCCCTTATCGTTTATTCAAGTTACGATACTTTGAATAACTGAAATCACAACAACTCGAGTTCATCCACTCTCCTATTACATGTGTATACAAGACCACCGTTCTATTAAAATATTTCTAGGAGAGTTGTGAGTTAATGGCTAGACCGCTACACGTACAAGCACCGAAGCACGTGAGAGTTAACTCCAATCCAACCCGCATAAATGCTATTTTCCCTTCTCGCATTCTTGTGCTATAAATGCTCCTGCTATTTCACAGTTGCACGTATTTCTAAGTGTCTTCATTGTCCGTTCCTATTTAGTTCTAACAACTCAAAATTGGCAAGGGATTATTCGCAGATTTTCTACAGACATGTTGATCTGTTACACAGTGATGAAGAACTGTCTCTCTCGAATTGTCTCTTGGGTTTCTACAGAACCAATTATTTCGGAATCTGGGCTTTTCTTTTCAGTAATGAAGAACGTCACTATGGCTCTACTCACTTGTATTTTTGCTTTAGGTATGTTCAATTTGATCTTGTTAATTCTCACACTCAACACTCAATCAAACACTACTGCGTGTTTTTTTGAATATTTCCCCATGGCCCTGATCGCGAAAATTTCAAATACTATCGATTTTTTTTCTATTTATTCATGAATTAATTATTGAAAACCTCCTCAAATTGGGTTTTTTTTAGGTGGAGCTACGGTAGGAGCAATCACTGGAGGACTCAAAGGACAGACTACAGAAACTGGTTTTTCACGTGGCGTGGGTGTTGGTACGGTGGCGGGGGCCATCACTGGCGTTCAATTGATGGAACTCATAGTTAACGGAGAGCCATTTTCTAAGGTGATACATGCAATCGAATTTGGGTAGAATTCTGAAATTGATATATATCGCTTTCGTGATTAAAAACTCATCTGCAAAATGCAGTAATTAATATTTATTAAAAATTCATCTGCAAAATGCAGTAATTGATATTTATGGATAGTAGGGTAGCTGAATACTTCCATTAATGTCCCCCTATGATTTTTCCATTAGAGGGAGCGGGTTTGTCATTGTTACAAGAAATTTATTTCTGTTAATGTTAGAATTATGTGCCTAAATGAATTTCTTGAATGAACTCACACTAGATCTTGTGATTAAATTAATGGGAATAGTTCTTGATATTTCGAAGGCATTTATCTTTCATCCAACATTGGGATAATCTTTCGGGTTGAGCTGATATTTGGTTTGGCAAAATCATTAATAGTCTTTCATGCACTAATTTAATTTGTCGTTGAACATTGGACAATCTTTCGGGTTGCGCTAATATGTAGTTTGGTGACACCATCAATGATCTTTCAGGTTGCACTAGTATGTAGTCTAGTAAACGGGAAGATATTTATGGAATGGGTGAGTCCTGCCGTGCTTAAAGCTTATCAGTGGCAGGTGAGTATTAAATATCCTATCCAACATTATTATTGTTAATGTATTCCTCGGATTTTAGTTCGGTTAGCTTGGCAGTCGAGCTTATTGTTGCATTTAATTGTTGATGGCTTCGATGTTTTAGATTAGCACTACGGAAACAAGTTTGAGGGAGATTTCGGACATTTTTGAGGTCAATACAATTAGAGGATTATCTCAAGATATAATTCAGAAGCTGCCAATTTACGAATTCTATTCCCCAAGGACGACATCTTCCCACGATACAAATTGTACAATTTGCTTACAGGTGAGCTCTCTGTTGATCCATTAAGAGCAAGATTAAGGATTTTATCAGCCAAAATGGGATGAGGCGATCTTGAGGGCGTGATGGAACTATACGTCCTACGTGGGTGACCTTTCTTTTTTTTTTTGGGTTGAATTAGATCAATCACAATTGACGAATAGAACTATCTAATCCACCTGATTTAGACAGTAAGATGGACTCACGGTTTGTGAGTCTTCTCAACAACTCAAACCATTTTCGTCCCCACGACTTAAATAGACCAGTTTGGTTACATATAACCCTTAGACCAACCGTTCTCAACCACTAGAAACCAACCCAAGTTGCCATTTTCTCTCCTTATTACAGTACAAATTTATTATTCTATTCGCTCTCTTTTTTAACCGTCGTCACTTTCTTTACTGGTAGGACTTCAAGAACGGAGAATCTGCAAAGATGCTACCGAGCTGTAGACATTTCTTTCATGTACAATGCATAGATGAATGGCTTCTCCGGCAGGGAACGTGCCCAATGTGTAGAAGAGATATCTGAATGCAACTGGACAATGAGGAGAAAACTGACCGTGCGAGAAGAAATAGGAATTTGGTGCAAGAAATGTTGAACCTCCAAATCTAAACGAAAATGTCCCAGTAATGCTTCTATCCTCAATATGTTAGTGATGAATTTTGAATCAACGAACTTTGATCTCTCGTCTCTTCTGTAAGAGAGATTTGACCCTCAAACGACTAATCATCATAGTACAAGTGAAGAACTCTATAGTTGTATGTGGTATTTCACTATTTCTCAATAGTCAATTCTAATATAATGTTTCTCTAAGACCGTTTAATCCAAGTTATTGCTGTTGTGTTTGTAAATTAACTACAACTGCATTGATGGATTGGATCAGAATGTTGTATTACAATGTAAGTTATTGCTACAAATTGAATCTGTAATGCTGAGTGGATTGAATCCTCTGATTAAGTCGATATGAGCCTTGAAAATGAGGGGTTACGTGACTTGATTCTTGAAATTCAAGACTTAATTTTTTGAATTTTCGAGACTTTTGTTCTTGGCATTAGGTGTAAAAACTTTCAAATTTCTATCTCTTATACCTCGCTACATGGTTATCCTCTATTGGTTTAAAATAAGATTTTTATTATCTTATGATGAATTATGCTGTCTTATATAATTAAAAAGAAAAATATAAAATTAAACATTCTCCCCCTTTTCCTATTGCATCTTGTAATATGGCATATGGGAGCAGTGGGGACAGGCATCAGCTGAGATTTGAAAATTCGAATAGATAAAAAAAGAGTGCCCTTTTAATGTCACTCATGGGGCCTCTAGATGGACTTCTAAATAAGGTAAGGGCGTTTGGCATGGATTTGGCAAAGATAAAATGAGTTTTTGAGATATAAAAGTTGTTTTCGAACCATTTGACTTCGCTATTTGTACAGCGATTTTTTATACTTTGGTTGACACTTGCATTGTTGTCAAGTGTCAATTGAATGAAAAAGTTGTTTGAATTTAATTGTCCAATTGGGTAATATTACGTAGTAAAGTGTAAATCAAAGTGTATATATAGCAAGGTTCTTGACTTAAAAATTAGAAGAGTATTTAGAATTTTTTTTCTCTAAAAGTACTTTCAAAATAGAAACTCTTTTAAAAATTATTTTTCAAACAAAAATTAAGTTATCTTCCTCTAAAAGATTTTCTATAGGAAGTAAAAGTTAAAAAGAAAAAGTCATGTCAACCTGCCGTAACATCAAGGATAAAGATATTTGTATTTAAAAAATGGCTTATTAGCACAAAACGTCTCTACGTTTGACAGTAAGTGTGCAAAACGTTTCAACGTTTCATTTTTTTGCATTTTCGTCCTTATTTCAACGTTTTAGTGTGGAAAACATCATTTTGACTGTTTTTCAGTGTAAAATGACCATTATACGCTCATATTTAAATAAAACAAAAAAATAAAAATAAAAATAAAAAAATAAATTGTAATTATACTCTCAAACTTTTTAAAAAGTGCAAGTGAGTCCAAAAGCCTTATTAAAAGGATCAAGCACAAAACGTCCCTACGTTTGACACTTAGGTCCGTTTGATTGCAATGGTGGAAAATGTGTGGAAAGAAAATGTTTTACAGGGAAAAGATTTTCCTAGAAAATATTTTACATGGAGTTGTAATTAAGTGTGTTTGATTGGTATAATTTTCCATGAAAAATGCTGAAAGTTTTGAGTCCGTTTGGTTTCATTTTTTATGAAAATTGTCCATTAAAGTGATAATATTTTTTATTTTTTTTATTTTCCTTTTGTGTTTTATTTAAATAAGAGGGTATACTGGTCATTTTACATTAAAAATAGTGAAAATGACGTTTTCCGCAATGAAATGAAACGTTGAAATAAGGACGAAAATACAAAAAAAAAATGAAACGTAAGGACATTTTACGGAATAAGTGTCAAACGTAGGGACATTTTGTGGCTATTGAGCAAAGTACAAAAAGTTTGAAATGTAAGGACGTTTTCCGCATTAAGTGTCAAACGTAGGGACGTTTTGTTCTTAAGCCTTTTAATAAGGGTTTTGGACTTACTTGCACTTTTTAAAAAGTTTGGGAGTATAATTACAATTTATTTTATTTTTTGTTTTATTTAAATATGATGGTATAATGGTCATTTTATACTGAAAAATAGTCAAAATGACGTTTTTCACATTGAAACGTTGAAATAAGGGAGAAAATGCAAAAAAATGAAACATTGGGAAGTTTTGCACATTTACTGTCAAACGTATGAACGTTTTGTGCTAATAAGTCCTAAAAAATCTACTGAATTGTTTACCTTTTCTCACATGCACGCGGGCACCGCGTGAATAAAAAAATCCTAAGAGTCCTAACATTAAAAATAGAAAAAAAATAAAAATTTAAAATTTTAAAATTTATCTTTCATGTACTGGTCAATTTTAACCTTTATCTCCATCCCCGCCCCTTAACCGTGGCCCCTCTTGCCTATACAACAAAAACGACAAGGATGGAGTTAGGAGGAGGAGGAGGTAATTTATGACAATTACATAGATCTCTCCCGTATTTACAAAAGGTTTACTTTTAGCCCCCGTTTGAGCCCATATTTTCAAGAATGTATTTTTTTTTTCAAAATTTTTTTTCAATCACACAGTCTCCTATAAAATAATTATACACGTATTTAAAAAAAATTCATTACTTTTTAACCATACATTCTCCAAAACTCGCTATTTCATAATACGTTTTACCCCAAAAATGGGATAAAACAGGGGCTTAATAAAAGTTTCCTGATGATCAAAATGTAAATATTAATTTCTTATTTATTCCTCTATGCTCTTAGGAAATTATTATTTTATTTTATTTAAATTTGTTTTTATTTCTTATTATTTATTAAGATATAGTTTTTCATAATTTTGATTTAAATGAGGTTAGTTTAGTTTAAAAAAATACAATTATAAATATTTTTATAAAATCTAAAAATTTATAAAATGTGCAAAAAATTAACAAGTTAAAAATATTTAGAATAATTTATAAAGCTAATTGAAAATTCAAATATTTTATATTGCCAAATTTAATAGCTTTTCTCATTTTTTTTTTGGTACTCTTGATATTTATAATATATAATTATTAGAAATTAAACTAATATAATCATAATTTTAAATATACAAAAAATTGGTATAAAAAATTTATAGTATAGATTTTATTTGTAGTTCATTTTGTAGTAAATATTTTAGATGAAATTTATTTGTTTATTGAGAAATCAAAATTCAAGGAATGTGATTAATATGAAATTAATTTGTTAAAAAAAATATACTTTTTAAAATTAAAGTTTTTTTTTCTAAATTAAAATAAAGAAAACAAGGAGATGGACAATTATGCAATAATTTTGACCTACTAGTGTTCTAAGTGTTTTTTCCTTTAATGGAGGGTACAAACCAATAATATTGAAATATTAGTGGGGATAATATTGAAAAATAAAAGACAAATATTCTCAGAGACTCACAGTTAACACTACTCACTAGAGACATTTATGGCGTGGTGCACCGCCGCAAGGAGCTTCCATTTGCCGGCAATCGATGTCGGCTCAATGCGATCTCGGGTCGGCTGGGTATCATTTGCTGGCGCTAACCTCCGCTTCCCTTCGTCGTCATCTAGATCATCGCCGCCAAGCCCCTTCGCTTCCTTGAGCATTTCTACTGATGCCACAGCCGGTGAGCCCCCTCTCGGGATATCGATAGATGTATATCCTGTTGAAATTGTATTTATTGAACTTCCGTTGTAATTGCTGCTATAGAGAATTGCACCTTATGCATCTCGGATTCCCGGAAACTTTCTAGACAGAGCCGTTTGTAAGACATTTAAATTAATTTGCTATCCATATTCATTGTTTATGTCTAGATTATACTCAAAAAGTACAGTTAATACGATACGAATCTATTAATGAATAGTGTGAAATATGATCAATTGTATGATTAATTGCCAAGGAGAATTTAACCCGGTATTCCTAAATTAGAGAACTTAATTTACATCTTCAACTTGCATTCAAAAACGTTGGATCCTTTGTGAATAGTGAAATATATATCCGTTAATCTAGTCTATTGAAGTTTTAGTACAGGAAATCAAAGAGTTATGGTATTATATCAATACACATGTATCTCGAAGAGAAAGCAGAGTAATTCTTTGCATTGTTTTTTAGTAGTTGATTTCTGCATGGCGTTACTCATTTATTATCATTGTTATTGATAGTAAGTTTTTGGTTGTTTTTCTTCTCATTATTATCTCTGTGAATCTCTTTTCTCCGCATATGTTTCTTTATATCTACTCAGATGTTTTTGAAAGAAGCAGTGACTGAAAAAACTCTTTTGAGGGTTTCGATGGGATTGGAGGAATGTGGGTTTATGGAGTTGACCCTTGACCCTACTATGGCTTCTTACCAACTGCTCTTAGGTTGTACTCTTAACCAGTATTTATTGTTCATGACAAGTTGAAGACAAAGCAGTTTTTTTCTCCTTTTTACCTTTCTAATTTCTTTCATTCAAAATGGAAGAATTTTCAAATGCGAGCCCCTTGTGCATTACTCATCAGTGAGATTCAACCCAGTACTTAACTGCTTGTGTTCGGTTAAGGACATATTGGTTCAATTCATTTAACAATCTTCTTTGAACTTCTCTATTGTTTTTCTACATTTCTTAATGACTTTGTGATTTGTATGGTGATGCTCATTTGTTTCGCAATATGCGATTGAACCTAGGCATTAAGGAAGCCGTTCAGACAGAAAAGGCTCCAGCAGCATTGGGGCCGTATTCTCAAGCCATCAAAGCAAATAATATGCTTTTCATGTCTGGAGTTCTTGGACTAATTCCAGAGGTTTGTGGTGTCCGCTGAACATATCAAATATTTTCTTTAACCATCTAATTACTGTTGTATACACTATCTCTACATATGTATAGTATTATTTACTTATTTAAAAAAAAAGGTTAAAAGGATGTTGTGAACATTTTTTTCATGCCTGTATGCAGACTGGAAAGTTTGTCTCGGATAACGTGGAGGATCAAACTGAGCAGGTACACAATCATATGTGAACTCTGCCAGTATTTTTTTTTTTTTTTATAGACTACAATTCAATGGCAAATCTACGAAGTGTATAAAATACTTTTTGTCTATACTAAATGTATTACTACAATTGGCCCCCATTATTTGAAATTTTAATGGTTGGAATAGTGTTTTTTTTTTTTAATTTGAAAAATATGTGGTTAAAAAAAAAAAAAGTTTTGGAAATAAGTGTAGTATTATTTTATTGGAGAATGTGTGGTTGATAAGAAGAGAGAGAAAAATGAATTATAATTTTAATGAGGATCAAACAATGGCCACATAACATTGGCATTTAACAACCACAGTATTCAGTTTATGGCTGGAGAGTGGATAGCTTACTGATGGATGTCTAAATTGCTAGGTTCTCAAGAATATGGGCGAGATACTTAAAGCAAGTGGTGCTAGCTATTCCTCAGTGGTCAAGACAACAATCATGTGCGTGATCTTGTTGCAATACCTTTTTCAAGCTCTCTCTCTTTCTCTCTCACTCACACACACAAGCTAGCTCAATTATATGCACACTTAAATGGACCAACACACATTTCATCACCGAACAACATCTTGGGTTGTGCAATTGATATTGCATTTTGTGTCTTTACAGGTTGGCTGATCTGAAAGACTTCAAAAGAGTGAATGAGATCTATGCTAAATGTGAGTATTTAGGATTTAAGTTAGCTCTTATCTGTTCATATAATTTATTTTGCTTGGATTCTGCATATAAATGAAGATGCAACTGATAGGAATTGATCCCTGCATGCCTATTTCTCATTAACTACAAGAAAACCATTTGAAGAATAAATTGCTTAGCATGTCCTTTTGTCACTTCCAATAGCTAAGAGTGCTAATTGTTTCCTGTGTCCATGGGTGATAAGAGGTATTTATGGAAAGGTCTTGTTCCTGAAAGTTATATAAACTCAGTTTCCTCTTCTGTTAGCTTAATGCTGATTCATTTAAACCACACCATTCTGACCTCTAGAGTCTGTCAATTGATTTTGGGACAGAATTTGAGGCACAACTTCTTATAAGACCTTAGTATGAGACCCCGAATGTTTGTATAAGAACGTTTCCATTCAAATTTAGTTCTATGCAAATATGTAATGCTTTTTCGATGTCCTTGTACCTTATTATGTAATTCAAGTGTCTAATGCTTTACATTTTTACAATGGCATGAATTTCAGTGGTAGTTGGACGGATAGTAGTTTGTCTTCCTCGTGAAAAGCTCAGAATTGTTGTATACCATCAATTTCCAAGTGATTAAATTTATAGACTAGATCAAGGCTATCAATATGTCAAATTAGATATGCATTATCCCATTGATCTTAACCAATGCTATGCGTGATTTTTTATCATGGATGTAATCACTATTCAATAATCAACATGAGCATCTTCTGGTCCAATACATGTTAGCCTGCATTTTGCTAATATTGTTAGACATCCCGAGTTTGTTTAACCCGGATGCCACCCACGTTATCGTCTTTTGCCCTAATTTCCATAATCAAAAATCACGGAAATAACCTAATTTTTGAAAAATCACATTTGAAATTGAAAAACTTCATCCAAGTAAACTCATTGGAATTTGTTTTAAAATTTTAAACACATATTTAGTAAAATAGCTCGAGACATTTAAATTTATCCATATTTCTAATACATAAAACTTCAATTGATTTAAAAATTTCGATAAACAACTTTTCTGTGCCACCACACCCCCTTCGCGCATCACAACCCTCCGAATGTTTGCAAGATATAAAACGTAACAGAATGGTATTCAAATTTAAATACTCAAATATCGTATAATTTTTTACATGTCCCTTGAATACACACTTATGCAATACAAACGTGATCTAATGCTTTACCTTTTTTACAATGGCATCATAGGCTTTCAAAACATGGTAGTTGGACGGAATAGTAGTTTGTCTTCCTCGTGGCAAAAGCTCAGAATTGTTGTATACCATTAACTCATAGGAATTTGTTTTAAAATTTAAATATCATATTTTAGAAATAGCGGAAAAACGACAAAATGTTATCAATATTCAAATACATAAACTTCAAGATTTAATAATTTCGATAATCAAATTTTTCTGTGCCACCACTGCCCATCAATCACGATCGCCTCCGAAGTCTGCAAATATTGTTAAAATAACAGAATGAGTATTTCGAAAAATACTCAGTAGACTCATCGCCGATAATTAATTTACAGAATAATTGAATACACACTTATGCAATATACAACGTGATATCTTCTTTGGCTCATTTTCTTGAAAATCATAGGCTCTTTAAAATCATGGGGTGTGGGTAGTCTTTCTTTCTCGTGCGTATAAAGCACATAAGTTATGCATAACATTCTCGTCTTATCTCATAAGAGATTCTCGTCTTTCTCATGCAATTAAGCATATAAGTTATGGCAAGCATAACAATATCATATATCTCATACGACATATTCTCATCTCATGCATTAAAGCATATAAATCACGTAAATTCACATAAAACATGCAATTATAATTTAAACTAATTAATGGTGGCGAGTCTACCTCAATATCTCGAGTTTCGTGAAAATGGTGCGAGAAGTAACTTCAATCTCCTAATTGTCCGTACGTTTCGTCTAGCCAAAATAGAAAATAAGTTTGAATTAGTATTTCGAAACTTTTCAAAGTTTTAAAGTGTTTCCCTTAAGTTTAAGGTTTGAAGTTTTAAAGTGTTGAAATTAAGTTTGAGGGCTTAATTGAAAATTATTGAAATTGTAATAAATGGCTTAAAATGATAAAATAAAGTTTAGGGGCTAAATTGAAAATTTATTAAATCTGAAAATAAAAGTTTAAGGGCTAAAATAGTAATTTTTGAAAGTTGGGGACTAAACTGTAAATATAATAAAACTGAAAATAAAAGCTAAAAGCTGAAATAATAACTTTTATAAATTTAGGGACTAAACTGTAAATATAATAAAGCTGGAAATAAAACTTAAAGTCTGAAATAATAACTTTTATAAGTTAAGGACTAAACTGTAAATATAATAAAGCTGAAAATAAAACTTAAAAGCTGAAATAATTACTTTTATAAGTTTAGGGACTAAACTGTAATTATAATAAAGTTGAAAATGAAACTAAATGGCTGAAATAATAACTTATATAAATTAGGGACTAAACATTAATTATAATAAAGCTGAAAATAAAATTAAATGGATGAAATAATAACTTATATAGACTAGGGACTTAATTGAACATTATTAAAACTGAAAATGAGAATGTTACCAAATGGATATTGTGTGAGTGGAGTGGAGTAGGGTATGAATAGTGATAATTAGGGCACAAAACCCTAGGCGGATAATTGGACCAAAAAGTTGAGCTTTAGGGGTTTTCTAATTGGGCTATAAATAAATTCTGATTTTGGGCTCATTTAATTGGACTTAAATGAATTGGGCTAAAAGAATTAAAATTTAAATCGAGCTTATGTAATTGGACTAAAAATATTGGATTATAATAATTGGGCTTGAAATTAATAAAAATTGGATTTAAATAAAATAAATCGAAATTGATAATAAAATTATTATCTGGGATTGGATTCGATCGAATAGATTTGAATTCAATTTTGTAACGGCTAGACGAACGTGCTTCTCTAGAAAATTAGGGTTAACGTTTAGCGACACGTTTTTCGAGAAAACTAATTTATATAAATTAAAAGTTCGCGGTCGCTACAAATATCCTCATTGTCCTAAGCTTGGTAATTCTAATCATGTTCTCCTGACCAAAAAAAAATTGGTTATAGGCTCTAGCCCATTGTTTTGCCACTTCAAGCCCACTGTCTAGCGGCTCTAGCCCATTTCAAAAATTAAAACTCAAGCTCATTTGTCATTTGAAAAATGAAAACCCAATTCACATCCCAAATCTCAAAACCCTTTCAAAATCTTTGAAAAATGAAAACCCAATTCACATCCCAAATCTCAAACCCTTTCAGATTTCTAGAATTCTAGTATAAATTAACACCATACAAAGGAGGAAGTATGTTTAAAATTTAATGTTTTGTTACTTGGTTAGATTATTTAGTGATTTATACTTGTTCAGTTGTTCACATAAATTAAGCCACATTAGCCAATTTAATGATTTATACTACTCGGCTACTCCATTGAAATTTGAAGGGCTGTTGCCTACTAGCTTGTTTTTTAGAAGTTTTCTATACCTATTGAATTTTGCTGGTTTATGACTTAAATTTTACTTTCTATTTTACTTGCTCATTGAACTTCCATGAGACTAGCGCCTCGCCTCCGAGTAAACTGTCTCGGTACTTGATTAACCTTTTTCAAAACATTGGTTTGGGCATGTATTGCATAGACTTGAAGAGGCTTCAACCATAAGGGCGATGCAACTAAAGTAGATCTAGTTAGAAGAGGGAAAGAATGGGAAGGGAAGACTAAAACGAATCGACATATTGTGGTTGTTGAGGTTCCAAGTGGATCTTCTAATGGATGTAATTATGAACCGAACACAGTGGTGAAAAAAGGATACATGTTGAAAAAGGATTCATGAACAAAAAGAAAAGAAAATACATGCTCTAGCTGCTAGTCCACACTATATCTTCTGTTGATTAGCGTTGACATATTTTGCTTAGTCAATGAAGTGCTCATTTTAACATACATATTTTATTGACTGCATTGTTCAACTCAACGAAACTTACCCATGTATCAATCAACTTTATTTGGCTCTTTTCAAACAGCGGAATTCATAGAGACTTTCATGAACTATCAGATAACATCTCTAAACATTTTACTTGTCTATTTTTGGAAGTTTACTCGAAGTTTTCTTGCCGATCGTTTTAACACTAAATATTAAACGAGAATTTAGTATTAATTTAGCTCTAGATTATATTATATATGAATTTTATGCTTTAAAATATCGTCGGGTACAATTATAATAGGTAACGTTATATTACAATTTTTCTAGTTATATATAAATTTTATTTGTACATTATATTTTAAAAATTTTAGCCCCCGTATGATCAATTCCTGGCTCTGCCTCTGCTTGACCACTTTTTTTTTTTTTTTTAGAAGAATAACATGTATGTATGAATGCTGAATTCATCTTAAGATAGTAAGAGCATCTCCAGTAGGCTCTTTATTATCCTCGTTTTCTCTATTTTAGAGAGTCCAACCTCTTCTTTTAGGTGTCCGATTCACTTTTTATCGTCAAAATTTAATATAAAGAGTGTATTTGACTCTTCAAATGTAGAGAGTCAAATCCACTCTCTATACAATGCTTCATTTATTATTGCACAATTTTCTATTAAATTCTTCATGAACAATAATTGCTTATGGGAAAAGGCAAAATAATGAATGAATATAGTGAGTTTTATTGGAGCTGTGTAAAAAATTTGACTCTTTTGGAAATTCCTTAAGACGCTCTTTATATATGATAGAAGATGCTCTTCAAAATAAAGAGCACTATTGGAGATATGCTCTAATGGTTGGTCATTTAATCTGTACTTATATTTGCAACATTGCAGATTTTCCATCACCTGCCCCAGCTCGTTCAACTTACCAGGTGGCTGCACTACCAATGGACGCAAAGATTGAAATTGAGTGCATTGCTGCACTATAATAGTCATTAGCCTCTCATTGTGTTTGCACCCAAACTTCTTCTAAATAATCTAGAGCCTAGAGGTGACATATCTGGGCTGTGATCCCCATCGACTTTGAAATATAAGAGAACTATTTAAAACCGGAGTAACCTATCATGTTGTCGTCGTGTCTGACAACAAAGTCTGATGGTCTTGTAGTTTATTACTGTTTAGCCTCACTGTATGCTCTTCGTTTTCATCTTCATGCTTGTTGGAGATATTACTCATAAGCTAAAAAAAAATGAGTGTTTTAGGTTCTCACAAGTGCCCAGGTTTTGTTTTTTTCTTTGGGTAATTAGCGCAAAACGTCCTTACCTTTACACGATTTTGTGCAAAACCTCCCTACCTTTCGTTTCTTGGTGCAGAACGTCCTTGCCTTTCCAATTTTTAGCGCAAAATGTCCCTTTTTTTTTTTACCATTTTACCCTTCTATTGAAATAAAACAAACACAAAAGAAAAGAAAAATAAAGAATAATTTTCAATCTTACTCCTAAACTTTTAAAAAATGCAAATCAATCCAAAACTTATAAAAATATTAAAAAGAAAAAAAGATTTTTTTGCCCCTTTTTAGCCAAATACATGAGCTCATTTTTGCGGCGACTCCTGGCCGTCCAAACTGTCAGATATTGGTCCCAACATGTTCTCCTCATTATCCTCTACAACTACATACCAAGAACTCCTCAGAACTCATTGTAATTTGGCTGGAAATCAAATTCAAAAAGCGCAGCCTGAAAATCGAATAAACACCCACAACTAGCCGGCCGGCCACCCAACCGGCCGGAATTCACCACTGGTCGACTCCCCTCATAAAGTCGAAACTACTTAGGTAAACAATTTCCTCCAACAAGCAACCAACAGCCACCAATTTCAAAGAAAAACAGTCCAATTTGTGTTTGTTTTATTTCAATAGAAAGGTAAAATAGTCAAAAAGGACATTTCACACCAAAAATTGAAAAGGTAAAAACGTTCTGCACCAAGAAACGAAAGGTATGGACGTTTTGCACAAAACCGGGTAAAGGCATGGACGTTTTGCGCTAATTACCTTTTTTTCTTTCTTGTAAGCTCTTTTAATTTGTTGAATAAAAGCTTAGCAGTCACCTCGTAATTGAGCAATGCCAAAAGTGCTCCTTTCTGTTGTACATAACTTGAAATTGATTGTTCTTATTTCGAAAGCCTAAACAGTGTCTAAGGTGATGATTTTTCACATAGGGGCAACTCGGAAACCTGCATGTAACGTTGTGATTGGTCAAGAACTGTTGTTTTGAACAAGGTTGAGGATAAAACGAGAATATCTTCAAGAGTATATATATCCTTTATTGTGTTAAAGATTATATGGACTCGATGCTAAAGTTCCGACTCTAGAATGAAGATAGAGGCTTAATTTATATAGATCAATCTACATTGAGAAATTTCTAGCAAAGCATTCTATTTATTAAAACGGTAATCAAGATGGTTTATGAGCACTATTGACAATTCGAACTAGCATGCCTGAACATTTCCAACAATTGAACATTTTGCAGCTAAATACAGTAGTAGATTTCCATTTTCAAGAGACTGTCATGCAGCCAAATTACAAGTACAACAGCATTTCAATGTTTTTCCAGCACAAATCGGGACACAAAGCAATACATGATGAATTTTACTCTATGCCGATCATCTGCAAAATGGATGCCGACTCATCTGAACAAATAAACTGTAGGCTTATCTAAATTATTGAATGAAGCTCTTACTAAGCTCAGTTAAAGCAAGTGAATAGAGACAATAAACCAAATCTCCATTGGGTTCACCACATGCATCAATTTGCAGTTTTCTCTGAAGATGTATGGAGTTTTGAAGATGAGTGGCTTACGCGGTTAATAAGAAGCTTGGCTGTTTTGTTGTTCGGCTGAGCAAAATCGAACATCCAGAACTTGCTCTCTCTAATATTTTTGCTTTAGAACATGGCGCAACTGGATCTTCTGACTTTCCATCCTTGCTGTTAAAAGTTTGGCTTTCAAACTATTCTTTTGTGCATTCCGCGGCCATTCAATGCACCCTTTCATTCCCTGAGTAATGTTTGGATTCCCCAAGTCAGGTGAGCTCAATTGTCCAACTGAATCTTGAGGACTAAGACCTTTGGCTGAACCGTGATCTGAAAGCCCATTTATTCCCTCAATTGAAATGATCTTGTGATTATCACCATTGCTCGGGTATGATCTCCAAAGCCTAGATATGGACGACACCTTCTTCCTATGCCGTGTTGGCACAGAGCAGATTTCACTAACATCTGTTACTGGCGTCTGGTCATTTTTGTCAACACGAGGATCACTTCTGTCAGGTGAATAACTTGATCCTTGATCATCAAGATGGCTCACGGTTTCCCACTCGCTCATGTCATCTTCTATCTCGCCACTCTGGTCAAAATATGCATTAGAATGTCTCCAAGCATCGTCTTTATTGAACGCATTCACTTCGGGGCTCATGGTGTAAATTTTAGATGCATGACTGCCGTGACTGTATGAAACACGTGCATCGACCTCCTTCTCGATGAGTGCGCCAAAATTAACGTCTTCGAAAGCCGAGAAAATATCGTCAGGATTCGGGGGTTCATACTTTAACTCCCTGATGTCCTGTATATTGACAGACGCAGCTGCCTGTAGAAGAAACTCGGCCTTCTTCATCTCGTCCACATTTGAAGACGCACTTGTAGAATTCAGAAAAGTCTCGAGATCAACCATTAGCCTGCTCATCTGAGAATACTTTTCTTCAAGCATAGCCTTTGCATCAACAAGCTTCATTTGGACCCGTTCCTCGCGCCAAACCTCAGCCATCTGCAACATCTTCCTATCTTCTTCAACTTCCTCCTGGAGTTTCATTGATTCTCTCTTTAATGCTTCTGCGTCAGCCTTATCTTCTCCAAGTTCTCTAGCTAGTTCATCACAGACTTCCTCGATCAACTCTCTGGACTTCCGTTCCTTTTCATAATCCTGCATATAGCGCTTTGCAGATAGTTTGACATCATTCAACTCATTAACGAGCTTAGAATTGACCATCTCCAGTCTTTGACGATTTTTCTTTTCTCTGCTCAAGTCAGCTTTAATGTCATAGATAACTGAACGGATTTTCTCATGCTCTCTGCTCCTCCATGCGGTCCTTTCCTCACTGAGTTTCCGCAAGAACTGCTCTAGTTTCTTTTTCGAAGAGCGACGCTCAGTCTCAAGTTCATTAATTCTGGATCGAGCCTGCTCAAGTTCTACCTCAAGGGCAGATATCACTGGAGCAGCATTTGTTCGTTGGTTGAGTACGGATCTGCCAAATGCTTGCTTTAATGCATCTGATGTTTTCCAGCCAACAGGATCCCACTTTGTTGCCCCCTCCATCGAGTCGTAAACTTGAAACGAGGGCTCAAACTGCAAGGAATAAAAGTAATTTCCAAGATCAGATAGAATAGCTAAAAATTAGAAGTCTAGAACAAAAATAAAGAAAACCCTATATTTGTTAATCAAATGAATCCAAGTTCTCGTAATCAACTCAATGTCAAGAAAACACAAAATCTTCAACTACAAAATTGGGAAAGATGAACATATCGAACAAAAAAATACCTTGTGTAGAAGCCCGTTCTTTCGACCAGAGACTGAATGTGGACTATGTACCAGGTCCTTCGCATAAGAACTATGCACTTGGGTAACATGATCACCGTGAATCGAGTCTCCAACATGAGCATTTCCAAACTGTAAAATGAAGACCATAATAAATCATAATTCCCTCGAAGTCATACGAGGATGAAGAAAGGCCATGGTCCCATAAATGCTATCGAAGTAGACGAGAAAAATGCAAAAATAGCAATCCTACTGGTTTCTCCAATGGACCACAAATTCAAGTGAAATCAGATTTAAAGAACTATAACATTGAAACGCATATCATTAACCATAAAGCATTATTACACTCGGCAGAAATTTTAATTAGATCTAAGTAAAGAACAAAAATCATATAAAATATAATAAATGTACGGTCTTTATGAAGGAATAGTACCTGAAATCCTAAACTTTGGCCACCCTTATTCAGAAACTCCGATGAGCGTATCCGCCAGAGTGCGCCGCCGAGCTTCCTCGCTGAAACCATATTTCTAATTCTTCGGCCACTCTTCCGGCCAACTTCAACTGACGATTTCTCCTTCTTAATAGAAGCATTGTCGTCATTTTTATCATCAAACTTCCATCTGAGTAAAGGGGTCTCGGGTCGGCTGCTCCGTTTCCCAGATGGAGCCCCGGTTTCCCTCTTCAACCGAACTCCGATCCCTGGAGTCTTAGTTTTCCGATGAGGCGGTTTGCGTGGTATAGCGGGCTTGAAAGAAAGATCTGATTTTAGTGAAGAGTTTGAAGGTACTTTCGGAAAATGGGTTTCTTGGAATTTGCTTTTTTCTCTGGTTATCTTCATTGTTTTTGCAGCTTAGAATCCGCCATTACACCCAGGTTTTACTTATCTGTGTGTGAGCTGTCTAGAGTGTTCTTGGGTTTGAGGTGAGGGAGGGGTAGAGTAGGGTAGGGGGACTGTGGTCTCTGTTCAGACAGTGGGAGGGAACTTGGTGAAGGAGAAGTATACGTTTGGTTTTTGTGTATGTAATATGTATAGACGGTTACAGTCAACGTCTGAGATATGGAACGACGACGTATTAAGGGGAGGTGACGACGTCGTATGTAATAAAATAGGAGTAGACGGTAGCGTTTATTGGTTTCAGCTAAAAAGCATCCGATGTTCGGGCTGGTTAAAATTCGGGCCTGAAAATTGCTGAGCTGTCACAAGGCAATTGATAACGATCCACGCTGTTAGAAGAGAGTGGTATTCACACAAAGAAGCACTAGGTCTTTTGACCTTAAGGCCTGTTTGGACCGAATTAAAATCAGATTTTAATTTAAGTCAAGTCAAACATTCAATATTAACCATATTTTTACGGTCTCACATCTTTTCAACCACACATTTCAAAATCTTCTATCACAATTAACTTAAAATCTGATTTTAATTTATACCAAACATCCTCTAAATCTAGGGATGGTAACGGGTTGGTCATTTCCACCTCTATCTTGTCGAATATTTTCATTACCTTATCACATTCTTACACTCGGTTAAAGTGGGACGGGGCAGGATTGGGGTGGGGTTGGGCGATATATCGTCGCGTTTATTTTTTTCTTTTTATTTTTTTTTTATTTTTATTTTTGCTTTTATTTTTTTATGTCTTTAGTTAGTAAATATTATGACTTTTTTTTTACTAATTTGTTAAAAACAACTTACGTTCTCTTTAAAAATGATGATCAATCTATTATTTTTATTCGATAAAAAACTTAAATTTGAAATTAATTTTAAACGGGACGGGGATTATGTTTTTCATACTCGCCCCGTACATGCTTCGAGGTAATGACCATCGCCCCATCTTCGCCTCGTTTATCCTGTTAGGTGGGATAATCCTCACCCCATTAGAGACGGTGCCCACGAGTATCGGGTTGAACGAGTTTTTTTGACATCCCTACCTGAATCAACCATTGAAATGACGCTTTCATGGAAAGTAAAATCTTATTAATAATTTAGTATCTATACATTTTTTAGAATTTCTATTCCTCTTCATTTTAATCTCGTTATAATTTATTCCAAATAAGCTGAAGCATACTATTGTGACTATTTGAGTGTCGAAGTTAAGTTTTGGTATAGTAATGTTTTTTTAAGGAGTAGTTGGTTGAAAAGTAAAAAAAAATTTTGAATTTACGTTCAAAATATTTTATTACAAGAATATGTGATTGAAAATGAATTAGAAAAAAAAAAATTGTTTTGGGAAAAAGGTAGATACACGTGGGCTTACTTTAATAAAGAAAAATAATTAAAAAAAATGTAAATGGAAATTATAAATGAGTCTTTCTTAGCCCTTGTTTGAATCCTATTTTTCAGAAAAATGTATTCTTGAACAATGTTTTTTGACCACATTTTAACAACGCATTCTTCAATAAAAATAATATTACACGTAAATTTAATTTTTTTATTTTTTAACCACACATTTTCCATCAATACACTATTCAAAAATTCTTTTTTATTTTTTAATACAAAAATGGGCTCAATTAAGCCCTTAATTACCCTGTGAACATACATATCGCACGTTTAGTAGGGTAAATCTGAGCTTGGAGACCAAATTTAAGTCGCAAATTGAAATAAAAAAATTACGTCAAAAATAATTGTGATTTCTCACTTATATGTTTGGGTGGATGTTACGCGCTGAATGTGGGAGTGGTCCAAATTTATTAGCTTACGTCTAAAACACTTGCATGCAGCTGTCGCGAATTTGTAAACATATACATACATACATAGACTCTTATTCAGAGATCTAGAGCCTGTTTGGTACACATTTTGGAGATAAGAATGTATTTTTATTGTTGATGTGATGGGGAATATGTGGTTGAAAATGAAGGAAAAATTATTGATGTGATGGAAAATATTATTTTAATGAAAAATGTGTGGTTGAAAATGAGTAGAAGAATGAAAATGAGAAAAATAATGTGGCTCAAACAGGGGCCTAATTGATTTCTTTTTTTACATTATTTAAGTGAGGAGAGAAGGCATCCGATGTCTTTACACGCAGTTGCATTTCATGCTCAATACGTAGGTTAAATCAAACATGAACTAATTTAATAAATTGGTTGCAATAAAAAAGAATAATTAATTAGGATTGAAAGTCAAGATTTAATCTAATGTGGGCAGTGGCGGACCCAGCACCCGGCCAGCCCCGGCGGCCGCCCGTGCTGGATCCGCCGGGAAGGAATTTTTTTTTTCTGACTTCTAATAAAGGTTTTAGAATATAAACCTGCTCATTTGTCTTATTTCACAACATTCCTTGTAGCTCAGTTGGTTAGAGCACCTTTTTTCATATGGTAAGTCCTGGTTTCGAATCCTTTTCCACCGTTTTTATTGTGAAAGTTTTTTAATTTTTAATTTGTACCAAAAATATAATGGTGAGGAGGAAAGATTCGAAACCGTGACCAGCTTTGGGGATATTGAGAGTTTGAACATTGAGGCACCGATTGAATTAGATATTATTGTTACAAAAATAATATATGTTACATTTTAGCGGGTTTAATACAATTTTAAAAATTTAAACCCGTGATCTTCCTTTAAATTATACAAAATTTGGCTACAATATCATTTGTTGAATATTGATAATTTTTACGACAAAATTATATATGTTCATTTTAAACAAAATAATTATTACATTTAAATTTTAGACCCTACTTGATTCTTTTTTTTTTTTTCAAAATACATTTTTCTTTCTTCTTTCAACCGTACATTTTTTAATAAAATAATATTACATTAAAATCCAAAAAAATTTCTTATTTTGAACCACATATTATCCATTAAATCATTATTCAAAAATGCACTTTTTATAAAAAAAAAAATAAAACCCATCAAATAGGGCTCTTAATATTTTATTGTTGACAACGGTTGACAATTCACGGCCGCCCGTGCTGACTCAAAGTCCTGGATCCGTCACTGAATGTGGGTGCTAATTAGTTAAACCTAATTTGGTGCTTAAATTAGTGAAATGGATTAAATGTATTCATATGCTTCATTATTCATGTGGCGAAAGTTAGAATTTACCATGTGTTTCTAGGTAAGTAAAATGAACATGTAGTAAATGAGACAAGTCGGTAGCCGACTCCCTAAACTGAAGTCTGGCTAGACTTGTCTTATGAGTTCACGAGCCGACTCGTCAGTAAGTGACTCGTATGAGTAATTCGTTTCTCAGTAATTAGTGGAGTAAGTCCAATTAGCATACTCCACTTCCCACACGTATGAACATGGCAACAATTGTAGCCAAATTGGTTTGATTTAGCCTAGACACAAATAAATATTGAGGATTTTGATGTGATTGAAAAATTTTGTGAATATAAAAAATTCGAAATAGAATTTATGGATTGGATGTTTTGGAATTTCATAAAGTAAAGAGCATCTTAGTTAATAATGTTGAATGGAATAGCCCCCCTTTTTTTTTTGTATTTTGCGGATGATTTGAAAACATAAAAATTTCAGAAAGTTTTGAAGGACAATACATTCGCCTAAAGCTATTAGGATGTGATCGTGTGTCAAGCTTCCGAGAGACCTCCTCTATCTATAAATGCTTACATTTATGTGTCATTCAAAGGTAATTGAAATCTTGAAATTCTCTATACAACCTAGCAATTTTTATTGCGTCTCTCCCATATCAAAAATATTATTCAGCATCTGATTTGAGCGTCTGAAAGTACGCGATCATCGCATCCGTTCACACTACGATCTTGTGCAGTCAAATATGATGTCCAAATGTGCAAGTAACATACACGTGGACGGAAGAGGAGATGAGATATGTTGATAATATATATCGCCAAAGTTGAAAAGTCAACAAAATAATTATGGAGCATTGAAATATACAAAAATGCAAGAAAAAAAATATAGTTATATTGGAAGGTTTACCAAGGTCTATTAAATCGTCGCCTTTGTAATAATGGTTTGTGAAGCCTCAAATAAATAGGCCCATTGGGCTTTGTTGTCGTTTTAAATAAATGGAAATTACAATCAACAAGAGTTTTAAATTTCCAATTTAAAAATTAAGATTTACAGGTTTTCTTTTCAAAAATCAGATGATAATAAAATTTTATATATTGACAATTATATTATAAAAATAAATATACATATTCATCCCACCTAACCCATACCCAATCACATCCAAAACTCTATTCATTGTCATCATCTCTAGTATCTATATTCTCTCTCTATCCCACCTTCTATAATCCCTATTGCAACTATGGGAAAAACCATGAAAAGTAAAGCACGTGAAGTTTCATTTCGTCATATTTACATCATAACCTTAGTATTCCGTAAAGGAATTCTTTCAAATTTTGAAACTTCAACAATGATGGAAACCATCGTTGGAAACTATCACCGGAGGGTACCGTCGATGATGCCATTGCGTCTACTGCTGCGCGATTCGATGAAGTTGCCTCTCTCTATCGCACTGCGCAGTGTTCACGGTAACGATAATGGCATGTTGGATAGTGCTGCGGTGCTCTCAGTCGATTAGATCGGGTGAGGAAGTGGTGATGTGTGATTGTGGTGGTTACGATTGGATCTAACGAGGTTGCGCGATAGTGCTGATGGCGTTGGTGGTTCCGTGGCTATAGTCGATGGGATCCAGTTTTGAATAATGTCGCATTGCTCGTGTAGCTATTGAGATGGTGGTGATATGTGGTTCAGTAGCGGTGGTTCAGTGGCGGTGGTTCTGGTTATGTGTGGTTGTAATTGGATCTGGTGAGGTTAGGGATGTCAAAAAAGCTCGACGACGGGGCTCAGATCCACCGAGTTTGAGGCATCGGCCCGAGCCGGCCGTCTGGTGTGGCTCCACGAGCCACACGGGCCAAAACGACCCGGCTCGTATTTTTTAAAAAAATAATAATAAAAAGCATACCTACATATTTATTTTAAATAAAAAAAAAAACTAAAAGCTGCATGCGCAGGCAGCTGCCCAGACAGCTATTTTAACGTTTTATTTTTAAAAAAAACAAAAAAAATTCGAGCCGGCTCGGCTTGGCTTGCTAAGGCCCGGGCCAAAACCTTAGGCCGAGCCTCTTTTTTTTTGCCGGACTTTGCTCGGTTCGGCTCGAGCCAAAAAAAGCTCGAGCAGAGCCCGGGTTTTTTTTTTGCTCGGGCTCAGCTCGTGACATAGCTAGGTGTCAGCCCCTTGAAGGTTGACATGTGTAATGACTTGAGACTCCTTGCACTAATGCCGAGAAATTGCGGGATGGTGTGTTGATGATGCACACTTTGGATTCGGAGCAAGAAAATTCGTGGGAAGGATGTTTCAGTTTGATGGAGTCAGATTGTTGCATATTAGGCAAGGCATGGGCTGATCCAGCTTGCTGTTAATGGGTAAAGAGTTGCAAACAGACAATACATGGGCTAGTCCATCTTGTTTGTTAGTGGACTAGAGTCCACTAATTCGGATGTCCAAGTTGGGCACATGTTTGACACATGTGCTAAACGGTTTCGGGTGTTCACACTAGTAGGAAGTGTTGACAGTTGTTGGGAATAGTCATGGGAGACAGTTTCGGGCCAACGGGTTGGTTTATCCCTTTTGCAGTTGGGGGTGTTAACTGCATACGAATTTTGTCCTATAAATAGAGAAAGACTTGGGCTGATGAGACACAGAAAATGTGTTGTATTCCTTCAGTGTTCCTTCGAGTCTTGTATTCATTGTGGAGTAATAATACGAGTTGGGTTTTCCCGTAATTCAGTGTCCCTTTACATAGTTGCCTTAAATTCGTGTGTGTGTTGTACAATTTCGGGTAGGCTGACTAAGTGAGACTTAGTGCCCTCACTGGTTCGAGATTTTGGCTAAATATTTTAACTTGGATTTTGTCCATGTAATACTATGTGAGGTTGTGGTTATAGCGATGATTGTTTTAGATAGTGCCGAGTGCTCTCAGTTAATGGCGTTGGTGGTTCTAGCGGTGCTGCTGCTAGAGGCAATGGTATTGCTCACAAATTATTTGGTTGGCATTTGCCAAATTGGTTAATGTGTGATCAATAAATAATATGTGGCCAATAAAATAGATAATTTGTGACCGAAAAAATTGTTAAGTTGATAATTTGTGATTCATAAATAATCCGTGACAAATTAATTTGGTATTTTGTGACCATAAAATAAGTTGTAACCTGTAAAATTTGTAATTTGATACTAAGGAATAATATGTGATCAATTAATTTGATATATTTGTCAACGATAAATAAATTGTGACATATATAATTTTTAATTTGTGATCGAGAAATAGTTTGTGGCCAATTAATTCAATAATATATGACCAAATTGTATAGAATGTGACCTAAATATATTTAATTAATTATTTTATAAATACTTAGTGGTGGAATCTCAAGCTTGAGGCAAATTATATCGCGTTCCTTCATTATTTGTATGATTACTATGCTTGGTAGGCAGGATTCGATCTATTGTGAGCAGATGCCGCCTTAAGGGTGCTCGAGTTGAGCGACTGCACATGGTCTCATCATTCTAGGGGCATCAAAAAATTTTTTTATCTGTGTATATGTATGTATAATTAAAATGTTTATTAATTTTAAAATTTAAAATTTAAAATTTTAATTATTATGTTAAGTTAAATGGCACAATATTTATGAAAAAACGAGTTAAAATATATACAGATGATGATTTTTATTTAATATTGTTGTATTTTTTATTTCTAAATTCATATCATAATAAGACATTTTTATTAAAGCAATGGAAATGATTTAGATGGTTTAGACTCCTTCATAGCTAAATTCAATGTATTGTGCTTAACTATTTTATTTATGAATTATATGCATTTGACTTGGTATGATATGCAATTGCATAAGATACTAAAATTAAGAATAATGTAACTGACTAGTTATAATTTTTTTTAAAATAGTATCCTGCTTTAAATAATGTCAAAGAAAAGGGAAAAGAAAAAAAAATTATTTATAGGAAGAAACATTTTGATAAAAATGCCACTGTAAATGATGCACAATCACTTGAAGATTCTTTCATAACCAATTATTTCCTTTATATAGTAGATCAAGCAAGCGAATCACCTAAACGAAGTTTCGATCAATTCAATTAATATGAAAAAAAATTGGATTTCTATTTTCTTTTGACAAGTTAAATGCATTGTATGATGTTGATTTGAAAGCATATTGTGATTATCTTGACATTGTTTTAAGAAATGTAAATTTTTGTGATCTCGATGGCAAAGATTTGCTTTAAGAGTTAAAAATTTTGCGTAATTTTTTACTAAAAGAAACAAATATAGTTTTGATATATTAACTTATTTGAAATACCAAAAGGTATAAAGACAACTTTTGATATATTGACTTATTTGAAATTATTGGATCGCTTTTTAAATACATACGAAATTTTTCAAAATTGAAATTATTAAAATCTTATTTACAATCAACCATGCTATAATAACGATTGAATGACCTAACTTTAATATCTATAGGATAAGATAGAAACGAAAGTTTAATTAGTTAGTTTACTTTTAGAAATGCAAGAAGAAATATTTTTATATGATTTGTTGTATTTCATAGTTTACATGTAATATTTGATATTTCTGATTTAAAAGTTTTCTTATATGGAATTGCACGAAAAGTTTAGGAGTTTAGATGGTTCTTTATTGATGACATGAATTTTGATGAAGTTTGAGATGTACTTTTGAACTTTATTTGTACTTTTATTATTCGCGACATTTAAAAAATAAACGGTATTTAAATATTATAATTTTACGATAATATAATATTATTAAAATATTTATATATTCTTTTAATTTCATGAAAGGGGCACTACTTTAAAATGTCGCACATGACATCCAAAATCTCAAGGCCAGCCCTGATTGTGAGGAACAAATACTTATTCCTGTATAGCATTATTTAGACAAGTTGGTCGCCCAGTAGTGGGAGCCAACTTTGATTTTTCTACTCACTAGAGCCAACCACCTCTCAAAAAGATGTGCTTCTGTTTGGCAAATTCGACTAACATCGTCAAATTTTCGGGGACAGATTTTGTCGTTTTAGCGTTTTTCTGTTTTGAGTTAGTCTAAAAATATTTTCTTTATTTTAGCATTTATTTTTAGTTTTATTCGGATTTATCTACATAATTGGAATTTCGTTTTTGATTATGAATTGTTTAGAGTCTTTAAAATAAGATTCGTTTTGCACATTCATTTTCTTGATTAATGATATTTCAAATTTTTTTTTTTTTTTTCCGTTAATTGGTGGATCAAATATTTATTACGTTCGTCCGAGCGAAATTCGAGCAATACCAATTTGTGTGTTACGAACAAAAACATATTATTATCATTCACGTTTTCATCCTTCATCAGGGTTAAAATAAAAATGATGATCTAAACCTTATATAATTAATTTTGGACTTTAACTGAATTTATAAATCGATTTATGAATTGTATTTAAATGGAGGTTATGTGTTTATTTGAGCTCGATTTTTTTTTTAAAAAAATTGATTTTTTAATAATAATTTTTTGAAGAATGCGTAATTAAAAAGTAAAAAAAAAATGATTTACCTATTTTATGATTTTTAAAGAAGGGAGTAAGGGGCTATGTTACTTTTGGTTTGAAAAGGGCGAAATTTAGTGGATAAAGAAGGCAACTAACTTGGCAATCACATAGGTTTGCACGTGCAACTCAGTGAGTAATATTCCATTTGCTCAGCCGCGTTCACACCTCACACAGTGTTCAAGATTCCACGCCAAAGCCGTTTCACACTTGGCTTGTCAGCTCTCGGCTTCACCAATTTCAAATTTTCAATTATAACTCTCCTCCACTAGCCCCTATTTAATTTGGATTAAAATTCGATTTTAATTAAATTTAAAGTCAAACAATTAATATTAATTGCACATTTTATGGATTCCACATATTTTCAATCACACATTTCAAAAATTCCTATCACAATCGACTAAAAAATTTAATTTTAATTTACACTAAAAAATTTAATTTTAATTTAATTCACAATCGCTTTCATTTTTCTACCAAGTCATTGTTTGGTGAAAATTAAATTATTTTTTTAGTAAATTTTGATAAAAGTTGATCAAACACGTGATTGAAAAGTGCGCCTTATAAAATATGTAATTAAATGAAGACAAATGCTAAGTGTACATAATATATGTACATAAGTGTGTACATAACTCTCACATTGGGTGTTGTCCACAAAAATGTGGGTCTCACCCCATGTGTGTACAACAAGATTTATGATTTTCACTTAAATCTCAATCAAATAGAGGCTGAAATTTACTCTATTTGACAATCATTAATTTATTTTATAGTTTGTTATATGATCATTTTCAATTATACATTCACAAAATAAAATATTCCACACATACAAGAAAAAATTCTACCTTTTAACCATACATTTCCTTGAAAATCAATATTCAAACTTTTTTTTACAATAATTGTTGTCAAACAGGCTCTTGGAAAGAATATATTAATTTGAATAATACTATCTAACACTAGTGATACTGGACACAATCTATATATTAGCATGTCATATAACCTAATAAGTAATATACGAGTCATAAATTCTTATATTTAATTGAATTAATAATTTAATGACACAAATGCTATCACCTAAATCAATATTGAATACCGATGATATTAAAAAACATTACTCTATTAATTTAGTTGATAGACGAAAACACCATATATATGCTATTACATGACATATTTTTTAAGCTGAAAATCCTGAATAATCACTAGTACGCCTCAAATGATACATTATGCTCCCGTTTGAACCTCGTTATCTAAAATTCATAATCACACATTTTATCAATAAAATAATTTTGCGTGAACTCTCAAATTTTTTCCACAATTTTTAATCACACATCACTCAAAAAATCACTATTAGAAATAAAGAAAAAAGGGCTCAAACAGAGCCTACATAAAGCCGACTCAAATTCAAGTGAAGCAAGCGGCGGCGACACCATCTTTGGCCCAAAATAGGTGAGTGGGGCCACCGTTTGAGGCGAGGTCAAACTCTCCACCATCCGCCGTGTAAGTAGGACACCCCTGTCTTTACCCTCTTCTTCATCACACCCACCCCATCCTATATATAACACCAAGCTCTCTTCAATCAAACCCTTCTCTCAAATCTATAGATACAACATATACACACACAAGTTCACAAAAACAAGCATTGGTATATATGGGAAATTGTTTAAGAAAGGAATCCTCTACGCAATGGGGTGGTGAAAATTGGGGCTCCGAAACTCCATTTTCGGATCATAAAACTGAAACCCAGCCGATGAATATTGAAGAGAAGAGTCTTCGTAAATTCTCTTCTGCACTTGGAAAAGAGGTGAAAATTAAAATCACGAAGAAGCAACTTGAACAAATGTTAATCAAGGCCGACATTCAAGGATTATCAGTGCATCAAATTCTGGCCCAACTGATGAACGACAGTGGTCGATTTGAGCCCCATCATCGCTCATGGACACCGGCCCTGCAAAGTATACCTGAATGAGATCAATTCAATTGAGGAAGTTGAAGCAAAGTTATCCTCATTTTTGTAAATTTCAGTTTGATTCTCTCTGTTTCCCTTTTTTACCCTGAATTTTGTTTTTGTTGGAACGATTTGTTTCATCTGATTCTCAATTCATGAGTTGTATATAATGTATAGTTAAGAGCTTGGCTAATCTGATTCGGCTTCACCGCAAGAAACTTGAAGCATATTTTCATGAAAATTTAACTGAATTATCACCGCGTTTATGGACAAGATAAAGTGACTACTATTTTTTAAGCTTAATAGAGTTATAATTCCTATTTTATTTTTGAGTAATGGTACACTTTTAAGGGTAATTAGTATAAAACATTCTTTAGTTTGCATTCATTGCTCAAATCGTTTTTATCGTTTTACTCGACATTTGGGCTCTTAGATCAATCATTTTTTACGTAAATCATCGTGACTTCTCATTCAATCCATTTGCTCCACCAGACGGACACTTGCAACCCACTAATTGACCATCTTTTTCTTAGAAATTCGAAGTTTTGACGTGCCGATACAAAATTTGAGATTTGCAACTCAATACAAATCTTGAGTTCTGAATGACATTTCGAATTTATCCCGATGAATTGTAGCAATATAATGGAAACCTTGAGTTGGATAAATTTCGAGTTTTCTACGTAAAAGTTGAGCGTGTCGTGTAAATATTGAATTTTCTGTGCAAATTTTGAGTTTGCTATGCAAAAGTTGAGTATGCTGGGCAAATATCAAGTTTTCTATACGAATCTCGAGTTTGCTAAGCAAAATTCGAGTATTTTGGACAAACCCCTAACCTTTTCTATGCAAAAGTTGAGTTTTAGTGAAAAATATAGAAGAGCCATTAGGTTCATTTATTAAATAACAAAAACTATATTCGAATTTAGAAAGAAATAGACCCGGTTGGAAACTATAAAAGGGCACCAACTCTTTTGATTTTTTTTTTTTTTAACAACTTTGCCAACTGAATCAGACCTCATGGATTGTCGGGCTAGACAATCATGGTCCCGTTCGGTAGAGATTAAAATTCGATTAAAAATGAAAATGTGGCTGTTATTGGATCCCACTCGTCTAATAAAAGTCAACAATGATGGCTAGTTTTTCAATTTTAATCTCTACCAAACGGGTCCCAAATCAGATATTTTAGCGAGGTGAGTCATCCCAGATAAGATCAACTTGACATATTTTGACACCACTATATTAATCGTATTTGTCCTATTCTTATACTGTTTCTCAAACACACCCTTTAGATGCTCCTGCTACTCTATTTCCTTAATTGAACATAAGAAAAATGTGCATCTGGTATTTGAATTCAAATTTCTTATATATGAAAACGTGGTCCGTCCTTATCAATTAAACCTTAATTTTTCTTCAACCCAATGAGTCAATTTAGAATGGTATGAAATCATTGTTACAAAGAGTATAATTTTGACACACTAATTTGTTACAATTTAGTACGTTTGATTATTATTACTTATATTAAGCCCCTGTTTGGTCGAATTTTAATCCAAGTCAAAGTCAAACAATCGATATTAACCACATGTTTCATGAGTCCCACAATTTCTCAACCACACATTTCAAAAATTTATAGCACAATCTACTAAAAAATCTAATTTTAATCTACACCAAATACCAAATAATTGTTTCTAATTAACGGAAGAGTCACGCGCGAATCTCCACTTCTAATTATTTAGCATAATCTAACGTTACCACTATTTTGAATTAGCCTAACACCTAATAATAAATTCATATATTTGTTATACATAATCAAATTCATGCTCAAGTAAATTAAAAATGGATAATATTATCATTTCACGTTTCAAAAATATCACTAACCTCATTTAATCTAAATTTGATTATTACATATATTTCTTAACCACTTTTTGAGCAATATATTATGAAAAATGAGGTCGATATACCTAAAATATCCTTACAAAGAAAAAGATGAAATTTTATACTATTTGTTGCAATTAAGCCCTGTCTGGGAGGGCTTTTCATCTCTCCAAAATTGATTATTGTGCCGTTGCATTTTGACCGTTTCTCACAGAAGAGGCAGCCGCAATATCCCAATTGTTACCGTTGCTGGCTTCAACGGACAGAAAAGCAATTTTAAGCTCAATTTTATTCGCAGCCAGACAAGCTCTAAATTTGTTCAAAGTGAACTATAAGAATATAACTTGACTTTGTTAGAACGTTTTAATGAATTAACGTATACTATTGTTTAGCTAAATTTGAGCAATTACATCCTATTTTAGTTTATAAATTTAAAGTCTTTAAAAAATTTATCACCAAATTCTTTAACAAATTTTTAGGTTTGAATTTCCACTAGCACATATAGGGTGTGTTTGGGAGAGATTCTCTCATTCTGTGGTAAATCAATTCTCATTTTCAATCACACAATCTTCAATAAAATAATATTTTTCATCACATCAATAATTTTTTATTCTTTTTCAATCACACATTTCCTATGATATCACTATTTAAAAATCAATTCTTCCCCCAAAAATTCCTCCCAAACAAGCTCATATTTATAACTGTGTTCGTGTAAAATCTTTACGTACTAATTAATTATTAAATCCAACAAATTAAATTATAAATACTTATTGAAAAAAAGGACAATTTAGGTATACCAATCTCAATTTAGATGATATAAAGTTCAAAAATGGTTAGGAAGTGTGTGTGATAATCATATCTAAAAAAAAAAAGGTAAAAAAGGATGGTAGTAATATTTTTGAAAAGTGAGGGAGTGCCTTTGATATTATCAAAAAGGTTGGGAGTCTATTTGATATTTTTTTAATTAAAAAATTCTGCATATATTCAGTTCCGCAAATAACATCATTATCTAAAAATCAAGTCCGGGACTCCGGGGTGCAATTTTTTCTCCAATAATTGATTTTTTTTCATCACATCAAATGCCCCACCCACTTTGAAAATACAAAGTTGATGATAAAAGTCCTTTTTACCCCTTTTTTTAAAAGAGGGATCTGGAGAATAGAAAGTGGTAGGTGGGAAGTGGAATTCGTCGATTTATCGAAGGGCAAAATTGGCAATTTAAAATCAAAGGATAATAATGGTACAGTTATAAGTTACATTTCTTCTGTCAAATGAAATTGAATAAAAAAAAATCGAAATTTATCGGTCCACAGTCAATTTTCTGATTAAAATTCGAAAAAATCGCGCCCAAGACATAGGCTAAAATATACGAGTTCATGAACCGTTCTATTCTCATATCTAGAAGCGTACACTATTTTTTGTGAATTTGCGGTGAATATTGCCTCCTAAAAACCTCGTCAAGAAAAATTAGTAGAACAAAACCTCGATAAAAAAAAAGAGTACGTTATTTTAGTTCCCCTCGAAAAAATTTAGTGGGTCCCATGAAATATGTTATTAAAAGTGAATAAAAAAAGTGGATGAAATGAAATGTGTGGTTACAAAATAAAGTTTGACAAATTTGACTAGTTTCTTTTGGCCAAAAAGTAGTTTACCAAACAAGCTCATAGTAATATGACAAATTGACAAAAAGGATCATTCATACCATTTTTCCCCAACTAACGCAATTTTATCGCATACATCTAAATTTCAATCCATATAAAGATCCATCAACATGTTTCATTTGCACCAATGTTCTACGGTACAAATTACAACACACACATACATATATTTTACCTGGAACTACCCAACTCGAACTAGAATCGAAACAAACCAATCGATTTGGTCCAATTCTAGTTGAAATCTATATCCCGAGTCTTAGAAGCGAGAATCAAACGGAAGCATAAAAATTCCGAACCAAAACTAATAGTTCCATTAAGAAAACACCAACTATTGAGTATGATCCGGTCGAATTACCTAACATCCACCCCTAGTTCAATTCATTTAAAATCTCACTTCAAACTTAGTCATGGTCATTGTAAATTAAAAAGAACAAATTAAAGTCTTATTCTTAATAATGAACAAACAATTGCAGTGGTTTGCACTTTTTTTATTTTTATTTTTTAAGAAGATAATTGTGGTATATTAACTAGGAATATATTAAACGGGCCTTGCAGGTTTAATTTCGAAGGCCCAGTGGAGGCCCACGTAGACCCATACATACTATTAGATTTCATGATTATTATTATTATTATTTTTTTTTGATACCCAGTTGTCCACTTTCGACAACTAATCTTGAAGCCTACGCCTTGACCTCTCAAGACGCAAATCGATAAATCGCGAGATGTACTCCAAACTGGCCAGGGTCCAAGAGCCCCCATTGATATGCCAAAGTGCTGTGCTAGTCAACATATGTTGCACATTACTTTTCAGGATAAATCCTACCTTCCAGGAGAGAGACTGCATTTCAAGAGCCACAAGAATCGAATCCGCGACTTCTGAACTGCCAACAACTAAGAGTCCATTCCTTTGTCAGTTGAGATGTGTCCGAGGGGCTCATGATTATTATTTTTTATATTTTTGAATGTGTTGCTGTATATTTACAATCTGTTATGAGTACTAGACTACGGTCAAAGAACAATTCTTTTTGAAAAAAAAAAATCCATGCCCCCTTTTTGGAAAAAAAATAATGTACTTGTACAGCTTTTCCCTTACAGATGACATCCTTTTTGTTTTCAAAAAATTATGAACAAAAAAAGATTTTTTTTTTTTTTTAAATTATCAAATGATGTATTGCCACATAGCACAATGTAAAAAATGATGTAAAAGATGATATACATGTAGCATTATCGTTTGGAAAATTATCATCAAGTACTAAGGAGTCTGAGTTGGTTAGGTAAGTATAATATCACAAACTCAATGCCAAATATATACGCGAAAATCAGAAAAAAGCAGGGCAACAGTGCTCATGAAATTTTAATCGTCGTGAGATTATATCGTATAAAATAACTGTCACTCCAAATAAACTGAGTATACCGCAATCATGAAATTCTAACTGTAGCGAGATTATATCAAATAACTGTAATTCCAAATAACCTCAGTATACTGCAACATAGGTATAGCCCAACACCTCCACAAAACCAATAGATTGAATAGAACATCTCTGTAGCCTCACTTTACAATGTTCAATGCTCGCATAGAAAGAAACGACAAGGATAACAGAAAATAAGGGAAAAATGTGTAAAATGGAGTTGAACAAGAAAGACAACTATAAACCAAAACTTTTGCACGTGTCAAAGAAATTACCAGCCCCACTTCCAGAAAGCAAATGCAAACTTATCTAAGCAAATTTAGTGCCCAAGAAACCATTAGATCTTGGAACTGGAATGGGTTGTATTACAGGGAAGTACGGTTGTGAAATGGGCATGGGGCTTGGCATTGCAAATGGCTGTTGTCCGCTTGCTATAACTGGAGGATTCATCATGTACAGCTGCAGTGCCTGAGCCGTAGCACTTCCTGTAAAAGGATTCGTTTTTTGTTAAACATGCCATGAATGTTCCAACAACACTTGAATTATTATAGTGATTCTGGTGCCAATATTCATGTGCTGTACATTAGTGGGTAATATCTAATAACTTAATATTGAAGTACACACAAGCAAATACATGCAACGATACATAGAGAATAGATCCACGCGACAGAAAAAGCATCTATGCTGTGCAAGAAATCGACCCAACTCAGATTCTAACTTTTTAACTGAAAATAAAGTATTTTAAGACCAGCAGCCCGAGCAATTGCCCAATGACTAGGAAGCAAACCAAGGCCATCACCCGCTCATCTTCGCAACCATTTAGCCGCATGTATTTTATTTCAACTGAATTTTCATATCAACAACTAACAGAACGCAGTCATACCGTCCACAAATGTACACTAGAGGCAACACAATTATTAACTTCAACAAGGCAATGATATCAGAACATTGGATTCTCATAAAACAAGGGAACTTGAGCAATTTTCCTCGTGCAGATCAAGTGTCTAATTCTAATCGAAGATCTCTCAAGTTCCAATTTCAACTCATTTTAGGAATAAGTACTAATACTTTCAGAATTTTATTACAGCATATAAAGTGACCGATAGGCCTCTAATATGCCTCACCTATTATAGAAGGACCCAGAAGAAGGATGGATTACATAACAGAATCTGGTAAAGAGGGGGGAGATGACTAGTCCTAGTTAGATGATAGCTATAAATAGAACAGGCTTTTATTGAGTGAGTAGAAGGGAGACCTTTAGGAGAGTTTTGGCCCTCTCGAATGGCTATGGTTTCTTTTCCAATTCTGTAATTTTCCCTAGTTTCATCAATCAAATACAACACTTATTTTCTAGTTCTGATATTGTTCATAAACTGCAGCTGGAACCTTATCAGTGACATTTTATAGTTCGCCCATTAATTGAGAAACGAACATCATCCTCTCACTAGTAGCCAATAAAAAGAACGCTTAAACATCAAAACTCTGGGAAAAAAATGAGCCACCAACCTTTTATGTGCATAAAAGAGAAAAAAGAAAAGATGGAACCCAACCCAGGTTCATGTAGTGGGCTGAAATTATTCACAACCAACCTTGGTGCTTGGGAAGATGATGTGGAGACAAGAGAGGCCGCATAGTTGCTTGAGAGAACCCTGCTGCACCCTGAACGAAATCCTTAAACAAGCATAAAAAAGAAACAATCACGGGTAAGAAAATACAAACTGATAAGTTTGAAAACAAATGATAACAAGAAAGAGACGGAAGCAAGTTCCAACTAAAAACAAAGGCAAATTTGAACAACTGAACTGAACAAGCAATTGTTAAAGAGATATCTTGCAGTATCTTCCCTGATGTCAGGTTTAACTTCCATATGCAAAAGGCATGAAATTTTTCCTTGACATGCTCAGTAATCTCTATTTCAGATGTCATATGAGATCAGTTCACAAGAAAAACTGACACAGATATGGTGTTGTATCTTACATTAGAAATGGGATGCATACAGACAAGAGGCCCCACTCGTCCAAGCATAACCTGGTAGCATCAATTAATTAAAACATCAGCTATCGTTTTGCAAAACATTTATATAGCAATACAGCAATAATGCATGAAATGGAGTGTAAATGACTGTAGAACATACATTCTGAGGATTAGGATGCACATAGGCAGGCCTAACAGGCTGCATCCGGCTTACCACTTGCCCAATGAACTACACAGAAAAAGAAAAATGTACTAAGAATTATGAGTAGCAGAAAGTATTTTAGGACAACAGCTTTCAGTGCAGACTGGAACAACCACATATAATCATGAGCAACCAATACACATCCTTGCTCTCTTTTCTCCTGTTTGATTTGGGGCAACATAACATTGCTCCAACAGTTGAAAGCCACAACCCCACACCCTCTCATCTAACCCCACCCAAATCTCTATAAAAAGGGAAGTCTGAAATAATTTAAAACAAATACATCAGAGTGTAAGAATGAAATAGAGAGAGATCTAAGAACACATAAGTCAGTAAGAGTTCAACACATGAAAGTAGTAATCATTTTATATTTCACGTTCTCGAGACAATAGGAAAGTAAAACCTGTAACTCAATTAGAATAATTATATGCGTTATCATAAGGGCAAACATACCGGCTGAACATATGGTGTTTCGGTGCCACTATTTCCAATTACCACATTACCACATTGAACAAACTTCATAGGAACAGAAGAACGAGGATCAAATGAACTGATGTCAACTTCTTGTTGTGTAGCAGCAATTGGTACCATGGTGTGGTGGTCTGATAAATAAGCAACGCTTGCTCCTGTTGGCACTGCTGGAGGAGTCACTGATCTATGGTGCAACAGCGATGGAGAAAATATTTTTGCTCCAGGATTGAGCTTAGATTCCTACAGAAAAAGAAACTGCAAATGAAGCTTCTTTATTGAACAATCTTCTAAAGCTTGTCTGGCATTTATGACAATTATTATCCATCAAATAGAAGTATAGAATAAAGGTTTTTCTCAGGTCTAATCAAGTTCAAGCTCTTACTATATTTTCCAAAAAACAACCCAATAAAGACTCTGATACTTAAAACTTGTGCAAATATTGACAGTCTTAAAACTTGTGTAAATATTGACAGTCTAGCAATAGAGTGAAGCTTATCCCAAACACCACAAAAATGTTGACTAAGGTAATAAAAAAATTATGTGGTTCGAAGTCCTGACTCTCATCTGAACTCAATAAAGCCTTACTATAGTCATTTGGGTCCATCCTTACGGTTTTCCATCCTCATTAATTTAAAAAAAATAAAAATGGTTATCTTAAGATATGTTAGCTAAAATTTCAAAGGTCTAAAATTCCAGTTACCTTAGCAGTTCTATTAAAACTTGAAAGATTTGGAGGCACTGATCGAGTGGAAGTCGAGGATGAACTGAGAAGTGATTCTGAAGCAATATCCACAGTGGGTGTGGCAGCTACAGAACCACCAGATGCAGGAACTTCAGAACATGGTGTCTCTAAACTTGGCCTCTCTTGCATCTCATAATCAAGTGCTGTAGGACAAGCAGAAGATACTCCTGTTGGTGCTCTTTGCATATTTGTTTCATCAGGAATGCTCTCAGCAGCAGTTGATTGAGTTTCACAAACACCTACTATATGCAAACAACTACAATTACACAATCGGAGAATAACTAGATAAAAAGAAGAAGAAGAAGAAGAAGAAGAGGAAGCACCCACTAAATAGAAACTCACAGCCTAACCCAGTCAAAGTAGTAGGAAAGGTAGGAACAGGAACAGGAACATGAATGAATTTAATATCATGAACAAGAAGGCAAGAAGTTTCTAATTTACTGGTCTAGCAAGGATGGCCATTGCATTTAGGCATATGCCGCATATCAACTAACAATGTCCTGAGAACCAATTCTATCATTCAGAAAGTTCGTTTCAAATATTGTTGTAAAGGCTTAAACTACCAAAGATTCCAGGATCTCAGAGGTTAGTTTAAACTTCATCCAAATCTCAATTCAGTTTCCAATTGGCAATTACTAATGAATAGTTGTGAGCACAGTTTACTGGTCTTCGTTTAGATCAATTGTGGTTTGAGTGGATAGTGAAATTTCACTTACACGAATTCAAGCTTCCTTTTTATTATTGAAGACTTAGAAACAACTTCAGCAAACGTACTTCACATTGACTTTACTATGCAATTCCAACCCTAGTCATAAATTGTAATGCCTGAGCAATTGTGGGGGTCAATGGGCAATCATTGTTCGTGCATATTAATTCTGCAGTTCCATCCTTCAAATTCATCAACAAGATGTTTGAGTTTTGTTTCACTGCAAAACTTCCGTATCAACTTCTCTTGAAATCATAATCCTAAACACTTGAAAGCTCCTAAAGTCCCTAAAACATCATTCAAAGGTGCTGCTTACATAGTTACATCTCCCTTAACATGTCAGAAATGTCTTCATTGCTCTACTGAAAACAAACCCATCTATTACAAGCACCAAACAATTCTCAAAATTTTGGCCGACAAGAAACAAAAACAACCAGCTACTTATTATCTTTCCTGTCCAGCGACAATTTTAGTTCCAAGTCAGAGCCATCCTCATCTTGCTGAGATATCAAGCTCCAATGCTCCAATTGCCCCAGTGTACAGCAGAAAAATACATTTATGAAAAAAATATATGCACAACACTTAAAATCCACTTCCTACCATGGAAGATGTTCAATGAGATGGTATTTTATCAAATTATTTCAACCAATAAGAACACAAGTGAGACTTACTGCTTAAGCCTCGAACTTCATGGCTCTGCAAAGGAGAGACACATTAAATTATGTCAATCTAGTAGAATAAATATAGAAGAAAACAACTTTTACCGAATGCATTGAGCTTATGTTGATACCGACATACAATTTTCTCATCTAGAAACTCATTATCCCTGCAATCCCTTTGTTTGTCCTGTGAGCCATCCCCAACCTGCCTGTCATTAATAATTAATAGATTGTGTTGATGAGATAATAAACTTACTAAGATTAATATCAACAACTAAAAAAAGTAGAAAAGACATAGAAGGAAAAAGAAAAAATACAAGCAATAAAAATGACTATTTAAAAGAACAGCCATAAACAGGTAAATTGCAAAGAACTGGGTGAATACTGATTGTCCACTATAATAATAATAACCACCTAAAAAGGCTGAAACACAATCACTAGTAGCAATTTTTGTGCAACATCAGCAGAATATCAGTTATTCTTCATGGAAAATTCATTAATGAGGGTTTGACCCTACATTCGACATCAAGCTTGGAGGAAATAAAGCCAACAAAATGCCAAAACATGAAGACACGCCAAAACTAAAGGATATGCAACAGAGGATTTTAGAGAAGAAGAAAAGCAATTTTAATGGTAGTCTCTACCTTCCATCAACTGAAACAGAGAGTACTTCTTGTTTCTGCATCATTAAAAGATTGGTAAAATATTAATCCAACCACCTCAGAGTTGAAAGTGATTCTAATGATGTGCAGCAGGGGAAATTAAAAAAAAAAAAAAGGCTCAGGCACAAATACACAAAATGGAACAAATTGCATATTTCGTTCCATTTTACAAAACAGTAGCTGTGCATATTTCTTATCAGCGGGGATGTTCACCGTTTTTAACTTTAATAATATTCACCTCTGAAAAATCTCTTGCAGAATTGGCTGCGCCATTTGCCTTCTTAGATGTAGAAATGCAATCAAAACCATTCTCCTTTTTGGCAGAAGACCTGCATGTAAAGGGTATCTTAAGACTTTATACTCCACGACTTCTCTATTTATCAGGATGGCCTCCAGAACTAATTTCTGAAGCAACAAATTAAATGGTCCAAAGCATCTTGCTGAAATCTATATGTAATCAATATTGGATGATTTTTTAAAATGATTTTTGTGTGTGCAGTTTTTTTTTTTTTTTTAAATATTTAATAGTCCCACCCCAAAAATCTCTTATTCCATAGATGAAGATGAATCTTGAGTTGCCAAATAATATCGGCTGAGAAAAGTGGTGGACATTTACCTTGTTTGACTTCTGTGGCTTTTATCCCCATTGGACTCGTTTGGTTCTGTCGCTTTCACCTCTCTTTTTAAGCCTTCATTGATGTCTGCAATATCCTCTACACTGTCACCCCCTACGTATCCAGTAATTCCATTTGCAGGGAGAGGAACTCCCTAAACATATACCAAAATTTATTACAGAAAACTCTCATCAGACATCGAATCATCACGTTTATTGGAAACTTCCAAAAATGAAAAAAACCAAAGCTACGTGCCTTTGCAACAACTTGTACAAGATCTTCTGATTGGACTATAAGTGTCTCTATCAAACTTCCATTCATTACATTTGTACGATTCCCCTTCTTAATCATCCTCGCTTTCTTCAGGACAATAGCTAGACAAAATACAAGTCAATCAATCAATAAACATATCTATCAAAGTTTTCTTCAGTATCTATCATTACACTTTCATTCAGTTGTACCATATAAACATTTTTATTAGCTATTGTTAATGGATCTACAGAACTAGTAAAAAAAAATGGAATTCAAAAACTCAAAATCCCGACTTCTCGAATCCAATCAGCAGAAGTAACTCAATTTAATATGAAAACAAGGGAAATTGAACCAATACCCCAGGTACCCAACTGAAATACAAATCGAGAAAAACAACGAAAACCCATCTACCCAAAATCCAGAAAATATACGACACAATGAACAATACTCCGAAAAAAATTCTATAAATCAAAGAAACACGGATAGAACATGCAAAAAAGAATGACAATAAATCCCATGATACCATAGTCATTGTCAACAGACGCGGTGTGAAAGATTCCAGAATAGACAGAGCCATCTCTGACATGAACATCAACCGGGAGGCCAACAATGCACATCGTTGCTAATAGCAGAGCATCACTCACTGAAGCCGCCATAGCCGCCTTGTTGTTAGCATCTTCTCCCAATCCTTCCTTCCTGCAACCCATTTGATCGCTGTACTTCGCTTGTTGAATATGAGTACTGTATTGTTGGGATTTAATGATTATCGGAACACAGTATAGAGAATGAACTGGGAAATTGAAGAGGAGATCTGAAGGAGAATGAAACCTGGAGAAATGGTGGTACGGGGAACAGAATGAATTTACGCGCATGTTCCAACTTTTTATTTTATTTTACAGGGGCTTCCTTTTGCAGAATCTTGACATTATTGCCCTAATACAATCTAGAATATTCTCTTGCCTACCCTGTTAAAATGATAATTTTAAATCGGACAAAAATTAATTAAGTTGAAATGAGCGAATTTACTTTGCTCATATTTGGTACGGGGATTTCAAAAAAATCCAACAAATTCGATATTTGCAGGGTTTTGTTCCGAACGGAGTGGAGTTACCTGCTTAATCGAGTATTCAGGTCGAGGAAGGGACGTATAACCTTGCTCCGAGGCGGGTAAGGGTAACGTGTATCTCGTCCCGTCTCGTTTATTTTTTTAATTCTTTAGTTTTTTTAAGAATCCAATACTTTAAAAGAAAAATTTCACGAAATTTTATCAATTTTAACAGAGAATGACAACTAAAATTATCTAAAAAATATAACAAATAATAAGTCTTTTATCAAATATATTTCAATAATTTAACTTTAAAAATAAATAAATATATTATTATCTTACTTTAATGAATAGAGACAATTAAATGAATTATATAAAGAATAATAAAAAATAAAAATAAACGGGCCGCCTCGCCCCGCCCCAAACAAGTAACATGGATGTGAGAAATTGCTTGGCGGAGTGGGGGTGAGGGAGGTTGCCCCGTCCCCAAAACGAATCGAACCGAACCGTCCCGCCCCATCCCATTGCCATCCCTACGATTTAAAATTTTATCAAAAATTAAGAAAAATCTAAATTTAGTTTCCATCAAATAAAGATTTATAATTTTGAGTAAAAAATTACTTAATCCCTCTTCTATTAAAAAAGGCAATCATCCGTGCACTATTCATTTGGGACGTATTTCATGTGCCCATTTTATCCTTCGTTTATTGTTCACAATTAGTCGGTTTGATGATATATAATTATTAAAGTGTATGTGGACAAAAAAGGGCAATATAGGAAACCAAAAAAAAAAAAAAACAGCCTCAATTGTTGACTTTACTTTTGAGTTTTAGGGTGAAAAAAAAAAATATCGTCTTTATTGACTTAATTGATACATGTAATTATAAAAAATATCTACAAACCGACTCGACACATTTCTGCCACTTTCCGCACTACATGCAAATGCACTAAATTCAATTGTAATAATACAGTTACCTCTCACAGTGGGAGAGGAAAGATAGAAGAATAAGAAAATGAATAAAATGGTTTGTCGTGAAATAACTTAGAAGTAAATATATTCGTAAGAAAGTATGTAAAAATAAATCATTTTTTTATTACTTTTAGTTAAAAATAAGTAAGATATATTGTTTCAAAAAAAATAGTAAGCTACCTATAATACCCCTAATTCAATGTTCCTCTCCATTTTGACATAAATTTGTAAGAGCAGGTTCGACTGAGAAACGAGATTAAATAAAAATTAAGCCCTTGTTTGGTGGGATCTAAATCAAAGTCAAATATTATACGAGACTCGTTGTCGTTCAACCTCACATTTTATTGATTTTTATCATAATCAATTAAAAATTTGACTTTAATTCCCATGAACTCGAAGTAGTTTTAAGTGCTTATTTTGGCCAAACACGTTTGAGTGTTTTGAGGAAGGTTTTTGTTCAAGAGCTTGTTTGGGAGGGCTAAAAAATCGATTAAAATTAAAAATATGGTCGTTATTGGGTTTCACTGGTCTAATAAAAGTCAACAATAACGACTAATTTTTCAATTTTAATCCGATTTTAATCTCTACCAAACGGGCTCCAAAAATGTATTTGCTTATTTCTTAAGAAGAAAAGAATGGATATTTTTTTTTTTTTTTTTCAAAGCTCAACCAAACACGCCACAGACGACATGACAACCAGAATTATACGACAAACCGATAGAATTAAAGTCGCGTGTTCACGAAGTCGTATGATGTTACGGCGACTTTAATGTACTCTGCCATCACCGACTCTCTATCAATACCCAAGTATAAGGCTCCTTCGCCGCTATTCATTGTGTCCCCTCCATTTCTTCAAACCCTATCGAATTAGGTTTAGCTAAATTTCCTATTTATTTTCCCTTTAAAATTCACTTTCATCCCCTAATTTTCTCAATTTTTAATTAGGGTTAAGGAATTTCAGTTTCAATTCATAATGATGCAACAACCCGGAGGAGCTGTCCCACCGCCAATGGCAATGGATCAGCACCAACAGCAGCAACACCAGTACCCGCCTCAGCAATGGATGATGATGCCTCCCCAAGCTCCACAACCCTGGGCCCAACAACCACCATTCCAACAGCAACAGCAGTACGGTGCTGCGCCAGCAAATGTTTCTGCTCCTGCAGTGGCCTCTGGTGGACCCGATGAGGCTCGGTCGCTTTGGATCGGGGACCTTCAGTACTGGATGGACGAGAATTATCTCACTTCTTGCTTCTACCATACTGGAGAGGTATATATATTTTTGGTAAAAAATTTACGGAGCGTTTCGTGTATTTTGTGTTTTTGATAATTCTGTCAGTTTTGGATTTTTTTTATTTTATCAATTTATGCAGTTTGTTGTGTATATTTTCTCACGATTACTATGTATTAATGGAAATAAAAAATTTTGCTTATGGGATAACGTGAGTAGATAATGAATCTTATTTTGGTAAACCAGGAGAGATAATTTGCTACTTTTTGTATGGCAAATTGTTCTGTCTGGTACACTCTTTACAGGTTACATAGTTGACCATCTATAATCAAGTAGGAGAACAATTTTTTTTTCTTTTGAGGGCGGGGCGTGTGACTTGTCATGCTTCTTAGTCTTAAGAATTTTAATATTCTATCCCTTGTTCAAACAATTTAGTTGTTTATCTATCATGGTTTATCAGTTGTTCTATGATAACCAACTGTTGCCTTCTGTCTTCAGCTTGTATCTGCAAAGGTAATCCGTAACAAGCAAACAGGTCAGTCTGAGCATTACGGGTTTCTGGAGTTCAGAACTCATGCTGCTGCAGAAAATATTTTACAAACCTACAATGGTGCGCTGATGCCCAATGCTGAGCAAACTTTCCGCCTGAACTGGGCTTCTCCTGGTGCTGGTCAAAGGCGCACAGATGATTCGCCTGACTACACTATATTTGTTGGAGATTTGTCTGCTGATGTTACAGATTACCTCCTACAAGAGACATTTGCCAGCGTGTACTCATCAGTAAAGGGTGCAAAAGTTGTGACTGATAGGAACACTGGACGTTCCAAGGGTTATGGATTTGTTAAATTTGGGGATGAGGGTGAACAACAACGGGCTATGACTGAAATGAATGGCGTTCCTTGTTCAACTAGGCCCATGAGAATTGGCCCTGCTTCTAACAAAACACCTATGGCTACTACTACTCCGAAAGGTATGTTTTGCAGTGGTATCTTCTGCATCCATGGGCAATAATTTATGTTGATCTACCTCTTCAATTGGCTTGTTTATTTTTCCAAACTGTGTGGTGCATGCTGTAGAAAATTCCAAAATGCAAGTTGGTGAAGCAGTTACCCTGACCTTGATGTGCTTTTGGAGTTTATTTATGGCGTTTTCAAATTTTAATGATCTTATAGATATGGTCTCGAAGATATCCGGACTTAGACCAAGTCATTTCCTTCTAGTACTTTTTCTAAACTTGGGCGCCTGTAGTTCTGTTGAGACTTGATAAAACTTATAAAACTCATGTTGTCTCACAGCAGGAAAAGAGAGGCTCTCATTTACGGGGGCCTGGAACTGATTTCAGCTGAAATGATTCCCCGTTAATACATGGCCACCTTTTAGGTCAGTTAACTTGTTTTGGTGATAAGCTTCCTTTTTTCCTTTTCTTTGTGGCGTTTCTTATGCTACGATAATTCCAGCTCCTTATTCTTTAAGTTTCAAGTCAATTAAATTAAATTAAATTTTCTTTGGAGATTACATTCCGTTGCCTCTACTTTTCTTGTTGATATTAGTCCACTTCTTTGTCATTCTATTTCATCAATTCCTTCATGCAATTTTTGTCCGTTTCCCGAATGCCTTCTAGGTGAGCTCTTCAAAATTTAACTTACACGGAAGGGATATAGATGACGGTATATGAAGTAAATAGACAAAGTTTTAAGATGTGGCTTTGGTTTTACATTTCCCTGAAGTTGTGCAACTTTCTTTTCTTGCCTTCTTTTTAATAGCCTGCAAAAGTTTTTAAAGAAACATTTTCTTGAATACAAGTATCTCTTTTAGTATAATCATTTCTTGAGCAGCCTTCAATTCAATTTTATAACTATATTTATCTTTGGCTTTAATTGAAGTGCCAATAAGCTGTAGACTATGAGCTTTGACAGCTCTCTAAACAAATTTTTGGGAACAGTCCAATTTATCGTTACAGTGATTTGCAAAAATTAGAAGTGTCCTTTTAGTTTCTCTATAATTCCATTGGTCACCTGTAAAGTGAGTGGGTATGTAGTTATTAAACTCTTATATTCGCTTTTAATGGTTATTCTGTTTCAATCAACACGAAACCTCTAGGAAAAATCGAGCTACATAATTTGGGCATTCCTTGCTTCTTCTCAAATTCCCTTCTTTACCTGTTGATCTTTTAGGTAGTGCACATTCTGAAGTTTTTGCATGTTCCCCTTGCTCTCTATGAAAGTAAAATCATTAACCTTTCTGTTTGGCTCTTCCAATACATTCGCTAATCCTTCAAAAATTAATGTCCATGGTAATCTTATCTAATCCCTTTGGCAAATTGAAATCAGCAATCTGAGCAAGTTGGTATAGGAAGAACTCATTCCACCTACCACTAGGATTGCTGAAATGCTCAATTAAGCTAACTATGTGAGAAGGAACCATTTCTTGGCAACTTGGTAACATGGAGAAGTGTTGATTCATATGGCATTTTACAAAACTTTAGAATCTCGGAAGTACTAGAACATCTAATAGTTTGCCTATCTATGACGAAAGACCTACTTGTGACTACATGACACTGGAAGCATCATTGAGGCTCTTTTTGACGATAGTGAAGGCTGTACTAATGGCCCCATAATGGAGGATAGGACTCCAGATTTTGCATAGATAATAGTTATGTTTTCAAATTTAAATTAATGCATGGATCAAGAAAATTCAACATGAATTTTTTAGGAGAAAATGTGCAACTTCTCTCGATCATTTCTGGAGTACAATCTTCAATCTTTTTTTTCAGACAAGAAGAATTAATTTTGGTGATACTTATCCCTTAAGAGAAGTCTGATCCATAAATGCAATCAAATCCATAAATTTATGGATCTCTTTATAACAATGTTGATTTATATTTGCCAATTTATCATTTGAGGTTCGTGTAGTCATTAGCTTATGTTGAGAGCCTGATAAAAAGTAACTCAATATTAAGTGGAATATTATGAATTTTGTGATCATTCACACCTTTTTAATTGGTGATTGAGGTGGGAGTGATATAGATCTTAGGAGAACTATGCCTCAAAAGCTAGTCATTGAAGTTAGGGAGTCCAAGTTAACCCACAACGCTTACGATCCATGTGCCCATGTTTGACTTGCTTTGCACTAGTCCATGACTAGTTCCGGACGAATGTTTCTACGTCGACGTCACCATTTGCGCTTGCTTGATTGCAACCGGGCTTGCTCTGATACCATTGATATGGATCTTGGGAGAACCATAACTCAAAAACTAGCCGTTGAAGTTGGAGAGCCCAAATTCATATAAACCACACATCGAAAGCCCAAACTTTCGATGTGAGATTCAAGTCTCATATCTTATAATGTAAACCGCAACAAGGAGCATAAGGCAATGGTGCCGTTTCTGTATGTTGTATCCAATATTTTAAGGTAAAAAAAATCTGAAGCTATAGGTGTGTATTTTTGGAGAACCTAATTAGATGCTTTCTACACATAGACAAGCGTACATGTATTGCTTAGAAAAATAAACTTAAGGTGCATGGTTGCGCGCTTGCAATGTTATAGAATATTTGACCGTAGTTATTGATGTCGATTTGCAATACAATTCACTTCTGCAATGGTAGCTCCTTCATGTTATTATTCATTCATATTCTAGGCCATCACCTTTGCAATTAATTCTTTGATGCACTTGCTCTGTCGTGAATGTAAACACCGTCCTGTACACATGAAGAAGGTAAAGCGATCATTTTTCTTTCTTGGGTGAAAGAATATAACTATAAAATTTTCATCTTTATTACACACATGCAACAGGAGGTTGTTGGATCATGTCCCTTTTCTGAGGTAGGCTAAACTACCTTATGCTTGGTGAACATAGTTTGTTTCTTTATGGGTGGGTGTGGGGGCACTGATTTATTGCCATGAAATGTGATGCCCCAAGTTAAGGTAATCAGATATGTCCATATTCTTGTTTTCGGCAATTGGTGCTTTCACATTACTCTTAGGATTCCATCTTGGCCTGGGTTTCCATTGTGATTCCTCAAAGATCTCGTTTAATGTTTATTCCGGTCTTCTTCACATTCATATGTCATTTGCAGCTTCCTTCCAGAATACTCAAGGAAATCAGGGCGATAGCGATCCAAATAATACCACAGTGCGTAGTTTTTTCTATTTATGTATTATATATTCTCTAACTTTTATAGTAGTGATCTTCATTTCAAGACACAAGTGCAGATATTTGTTGGTGGTCTAGACCCCAATGTTACGGACGACCTTTTGAAGCAAGTCTTTTCCCCATATGGTGAACTAGTCCATGTAAAAATACCAATGGGAAAGCGTTGTGGGTTTGTCCAGTTTGCTAATAGGTAAGCATGCACATGGATATGGTGTAATACGGTCTTGCAAGTTTTACAGTTTGATTATGTATTTATTCTTTTCCATATTGTGCTCCAGGCCATCTGCTGAACAAGCTCTATCAAGCTTGAATGGTACCCAATTAGGTGGGCAAAGTATTCGCCTTTCATGGGGACGTAGTCCTTCAAACAGACAGGTTGTTGTCATAACTATACTTTCTAGTTCTAGCATCCCGCTTGTGCAACTTGCATTCTGATTTCAGTTTAATTTTTTTTGTCAGTCGGATCAGACCCAATTGGGTGGTAGTTCATATTATGGTTACTCGCAAGGGGGGTATGAAGGATATGGTAGCTATGCTCCACCTCAAGATCCGAACATGTACTATGGAGGCGCAGGATATGCAAATTATCAACAGCCACAGCAGGTATTGTTCGATCACAATTTTACTCTGTTATCTACGCAGTGTGAAGGGTTATGTTAAATTCACTTGATTTGTATGACATGGATATATCTAAATATCTATTTTATGTGAAATAGTGGGTAATCCAAATGATGGTGGTCACTCCCAATGGTAAATTGTGAGAGTAGAAATTCTTTTCTTTACTTAAAAGATGGGTGTATATGAGAATATTTTTTATTTTTGCAATGGATCCTAAACTCCCTGCAGATGGCCAGTGGCACAAAGAAACAAAAGAATCGGTTACATTTTTCATAAGATCTCTTATAGATAAACTCAAAAATAGATCTGCCTATTTATTCTTTTCTATTCTTTTTTAAGTCAAAAAATATTCGAGTTACAAAGTATGAACTTCCCCCTTGTTGCAACACCTCCTAAAAAGTGTTTCCCTTGGACTATGAATGGGAAGGAAGTATGAAATCGAGTCGGTATGCTAATTTCTCATCTGCAAATCAGACACAGTGGCCCGTTCTCCTGCAAATTTGATATTGGTAGCTTTTTTGTGGATTGAACTCGTGGTTCACAAGTAGTGAATGGATTCACTTTGTTTCTTCATTTTTTTTTTCCCGTGTTAATGTCATTGTGTTGGAGGATTCTGATTGCATGCTGTAATTTTTGCAGTGATCTGCCATAGGTCAGAATTCTTGTAGCTGGGCAAATTAGCTTTGATGCGGCCTGTTTAGCTTCACCGATGTATCCAGTGCATGACTGATAATGTTACTGGAGTTTGGTTTGTGTACTAGACGATGATGTGTTCTGCCATATTACTGTGGATTCTGTTTACCTTTTCCAACTTTAGCTTTCGGAGGTTTTTGAGTGATGAATTTTGTTTGCACATTGTTATGATTAAATGTTTGCTTTTAGTGTGTGAGTTTTCGATATTTGAATTATGATTTCAAATTTCCCAGAGACAATGTGGGTTTACATGGAGTATGGTCACTGTATTACAGCGATGATTCGAGAAAAATTAGGGTGACACAGAATTGCTATAGTCGAGGTCCCTGGTCGCATAGAATTTCCCTCTATAGCTGCTGTTGGCTAAGTTGTCTAATCTTGTCCTTTCCCTCGTGTTTTAAATAAGCCTAACGTTGATCTTGGAATTGAATTTTCTTGAGTGTTCATAAATTTCAAATTCCAGCTCGTCTTCTTTTTGATTAACTAAAAAAAGAAGAAAAAAAATCGTGGTTGGGAAGGTTATAGTAGTGAAAGCCATTCAATTTTATTTTATACACCCGATTGCTTGAGTTCAATGAGCTGAGGTTGGTTTGGTTCAGTTAGGTTTGGCCTTTTTAAAGTAAAGTTGTCGTCCAACACGATAAAGAATAAAAAAAAAAGTATGGTGATCGATCCCACATTGAGTCATTTTTTTTTTTTTTTTTGATATGATAAGGACTTTCATTAAACAAACGGATATACCGATTACAGACAATTATCAAGCCAGATAGCTTGAGAAATACAGTCTGGAATACTATCCAACCAAACACAAATATCATCGACCACTTTAGCATGCCTAGCAAGCTTATGAGCCACCATGTTACTTTCCCTGTAAATATGGGAAAATTTGCAGTTAACAAATTGAGTGGCTAAATGTTTCACTTCATGGTACAACACTCCTAAAGAAGAGTTTAGCATGCTTTCTGCTTGAGTCATTTTTTGAGTACACACAATTCAATCAAAGATTGGGTTACGATTTGTTAGAATTTTTTGGAGTTCAATCAATTTAGAAACTATTTTTTCATTCATGCTACTGTACAAGGCAGTTTGTCAGGCAGTTTGACAAAATGTCAGGTGGCAGCACTTGATTATTCTGTTCAATCAACATCCAATGCAGTGTTCTCACTTGGTATTCACATTCTGCTTTACAAAATACCACGTACAAGGGGCTTAACTATAAAAAAATTTAAGAATTGGATTCACACTGATTTTTCATGGCATGTATGTCACATATTTTGTTTGTGCTTTTGAAAAATTATAAGTTGTTCTTGAGATTAGACAGCCATTTGGGTAGAAAAGAGTTTTAAATAATGATTTTTAGGAGAATGCGCGATTAAAAAGTAGAGACTTTTTAGTAGAAAAAAGTCATTCTACTAGAGAGAGTTCACCATAATTGCACCAGAAATCTCACATGGAGGTGGGTCTCACTGGTGAATAAAATATGGCATAAAATGACGGGCCTCACCTGCTGTGTCTTTTTAGGTGTGTTTCTGTGGTGTATAGTTTCTGTGCACTCAGTAAAATTGTTTTTAGTATACGTATATAATATTTTATTATGTGAATATGTGAATGAAAATGATCCATGTAACAAACTATAAAATAAATTAAAGAGTGTCAAACAGACACTAATGAGTTACTTTGAATATGCTCGAGTAAATTTTTAAAAGCATTTTTTTAGTTTGAATAATTTTTGAAAGAATTGACTTAAAATAACTTCTTAGTCCGTGCAGCGCTTCTACAACAAGTAGAAGCCTTTAAGAAATTTTAAGATGTTCTTGAAAATATTTACAAGATGAATTATTCGTAAAGTTCGAATTGAAAATAATGAACTCCTAAAAAAAAAAAAAAAAAAAGGGGGAGATGTACAGATATAAGCATAAAAATGAAAGTTCGTTAAAAATATTGTAATTTGAAATTATTTATATTCCTTCCGTTCATCTTTCAAGATCCAAACGTTGCGGAATCTTTAAACATAGTTCGCTAAATTACCGTTCAAAGGTTGAAGGAAAACATCCCTAAGATAAAGTCTAGACGACCACTCACTGTATAATATACTGGGAAAGCAATAATTTTTCTCTGTTTTTTAACACTAAATTTTCTCACTGTATAATATCTATCTCAGACAAGAAAAATCGGACCGAGGAATGAAAAACATGGAAGAAAAATCGGTGATTGTTGTGTTATCGGTGCTTTTAGTAGTAGTAGGCACCGGTGCCGATTATGTTAGACCTCTGCCTCGTAAAGCTCTGAACTTTCCATGGAGCCCTAAGCACTCATCCCATCCTCAACAGGTTATATCCGTTTCTTTCTGATTTTTTACTTTTGATTTATAAGTGGGTTTTCTTAAAATTGGATACTCTTATTGTTTTGAGCTTTGAATTGATTTTCTGGTTGTGGGATATCTATTTTTTTTATTTTTTTTTTCTGATTTGTTGAAATAGAATGGGTTAATTGTTCTTTAAATGAACTATGGGACTATTAGAGTCATTGGACTAGATTTCTTCACACTGTTTAGGTACATCATCATTTACCTGATTTAACTGTGTGATTGCATTGGAGTTGCTCATGGTCGAATTATGAAGTTAAATTCTTTTCATGGTATCAAATTCTTCAAAAATATAGAACTTTGTAGACATAAAAGTTCCCCTAATTTCGGAATGGTTCTGTTGATCTGTTGTTAAAATTGCATAACCGCGTTTCTCTCGCAACACGTTGGCTTATTACTTGAACTGGCAATTGGTTTTCTTGAACTTTGTAGCGTTAATGGTCATTTCAGGTTCACATCTCGTTGGCTGGAGATAAACACATGCGGATAACATGGATCACTAGTGATAAATCTTCCCCTTCAATTGTTGAATATGGAACGTCACCCAAAAGCTATGACTTCAAAGCTGAAGGAGAGAGTACTAGTTATAGTTACTTTCTGTATAAGTCGGGAAAGATACACCATACTGTCATTGGGCCGCTTGAAGATGACACCATGTATTTCTATCGATGCGGGGGTAATGGTCCCGAGTTCCAGTTCAAAACCACGCCATCTCAGTTTCCGGTTACTTTTGCTGTGGCTGGCGACTTGGGTCAGACTGGATGGACTAAATCGACTATGGACCACATAGAGCAGTGCAAATATGATGTTTATGTACTTCCTGGAGACCTCTCTTATGCTGATTACATGCAGCATAAGTGGGACACATTTGGGGAACTAGTGCAGCCACTTGCAAGTTCAAGACCCTGGATGGTGACACAAGGGAACCACGAGAAGGAGGAGATACCAATCTTAAAGGATGGATTCGTATCTTATAACTCAAGATGGAAGATGCCATTTGAGGAGAGTGGGTCTAGTTCAAATCTGTATTATTCATTTGGAGTTGCAGGAGTTCATGTTATCATGCTTGGTTCCTATACTGATTATGACGAGTACTCTGATCAATATAGTTGGCTGAAGGTTAGTTGACACAATATTTTCTCGCCTGAAATTGTACTAATTAATTAATTAATTAATTTTTATTTATTTATTTATTTGATTAATTCATTATGTGTTGATGCTTTAGAGAAAAAAGGATGGCATTTAGGTTTCATAACTTTATACATGACCAGGGGTCGGGAAATTAATCCTTTAGGTATACTTAAGGTGATTGAATAATATTGGATGATTTTGTGTCATGGTCTGATTTTTTAACTATCACGATGCAAATTATTTCTCACTCTTGCAGTGCCTTCTGCTCCTATCCTAAGACCAGTCTTTCTCTATCTCTAGTCTTACTGATTATCGCTAATTTAGTATGAAGAGCTTACTAATGAACACCTGAAAGCCTCACGTGCTCCACTTGGTACCATAACACTCGCCTATCCTCAATCCTCATTCTCATCGAGGTTCCAACTCCCATGTCGCCCCTTCACAAATATTCCAGATTATCTAGATTGATTGTTTGGGTTTCCTTTGCTTAGGGTTCATTTTATACACCTCTTATGGGCATATGGCAAATAAATATCCAAGAACTGAAACCTCTTTCCCATTGTCAAATAGACCGGTAGGTTCACTTGACATTGTCTGGGCAATCGAACTTCTTTGCCGTGAATAAACATGGTATAGAACTGGATTGTGAAAAGGGTGTAACATTTTGCTATTATTGGAGCATGATTTTTTAAGTTGATCTCGTGCTGATATAACTGAATTGCTTATGTAACTTCAAATTGTAGGCTGATCTTTCAAAGGTGGACCGTGAGAGGACGCCCTGGCTCGTTGTAGTATTCCACGTGCCATGGTATAACAGTAATCATGCTCATCAAGGTGAAGGTGATGACATGATGGCATCCATGGAACCGTTGCTTTATGCAGCTGGTGTGGATCTTGTGTTTGCTGGTCATGTGCATGCTTATGAGCGCTCGGTAAGCTACACCAGCGATAGCTTCTATTATATTTGATTTCTGGGTATTTGACCAATTCTATTGTGCAACAGAGACGTGCTTATAATGGTAAATCAGATGCCTGCGGACCCGTCCACATAACAATTGGTGATGGAGGAAACCAAGAAGGTTTAGCACACAAGTAAGTCGACTTAGTAAGATTTGTTCATTACAAAGCCAAGCAAGAAAACTATAAACACTTGTATCTGTAACTATAAATTTATTTACAGGTACTTGGAACCCCAACCTGAGTGGTCGATCTTCAGGGAAGCAAGCTTTGGTCATGGCGAGCTCAGGATAGTGAACTCGACTCACGCATTTTGGAGTTGGCATAGGAACGATGACGATGAACCGGTTCAGTCTGATCAAGTCTGGATAACCTCTTTGGTTGGTTCAGGGTGCCTTTGCTGAAAGGAGTCGTGAAGTAAGAAACATACTCGTGGAACCTTAAATCGGTCGACTTGGGATTGTCTGCTTTGTAACTGGATGTACTCCTTAGGAATATGTAAATGCTTGTCCTTTTGTTGAGACGGCCTAGTTTCTTTATGAATCATTAGCTCCAAACTTTTTCACCGGCATGTCTACGTTTGTAATATGGTGAGATACGTGTTACTATCTTATACGCAATATTATCCTATTTGGCTACAAGTATTTATTTAGCAGACCAACGTTCTCTTTGACAGCTGATTATCCTTTCCATTATATTTAACTTGCAAAATAACTTTCTCAAAGCAAATAAACATTGAAGCAATAAGCAAAGGGAAATTTGAAAGATGACGTTGAAATTCTGTTCAATAAGCAAAGAGAAACAACCATCATTATCCATCATCTTTTTAATGCAAATCGATTTTATGAGCTTACAGTTCATGAGATGCTCAGTGTTTCAGAGGCTTTGTTCAATCTTTCGTCCTTGCTTCGCCTCTGATCGCCAACCATGGATTCGAACAAGTGCAAGAGACCATCTAATCCTTCAGAATCTTCCCCTAAAGCCTTCATTGCATATACAATGCTTTCGACTGTGGACAAATATCCAGCCCTCGGCTGATGTCTCACTTCACTATACAAGCTCAATTTATCCAAATCCAACCTTAAATGTGGCAAAAGTTTCAACCATGGGTTCTCACTGTACACTCTCTTTGCCTTGGCCCAAGTTCCATCCAACACAATCAAGTTCCTCACCTCGAAATCTAACCCCTCGATGCCAACTGAGTTTTTGCTAGGAAATAGAAGCACTGATCCAGGAGGAACTACAGCTTCAAATTCTTCAGTTTCTTGGTACTCATTGCTCACATCCAATGGCTTTCTCAGAAGCCTTTTTACGACAAACCCTTTTCTTATATCACCAATGGCTACATCAGATGACAATAGAGCATCAAGATTCATTTTTTGTTGTTTGTTTGGGTTCAATGAACAATGATAGAAGGATCTAATAGCTCCATACTTTTCAATAGTAAATTCGATAACAGTTTCTTTGGGACCTCGAGAAGCTGCTTTTTCATTATCAAACACTTCGTCCATTACACCTGATTCTAACTTGGAATGGATGCTTCCACTCGTCATGAAGTCCGAATTTCGCGAGAAAAATGCATTGTTTTTGAAAATCTTACGCATTTTCACACCATCAAAATCAACAAAATCGAAACCCAATTCGCCATTTCCGGAAATTGAGGCTCCAAAACAATCATCCCTGTCTCTTTGACTTGGCATTTGCCCCAAAAGAAGGCCGCTTTCTTCCCAATCGACACGATCGATTTTATAACTCGGGTCAAGTAATCTAATTAGAAAACGAGCTTGTAAATTGACATCAGAAACTGAAATCAAGTCGACATTTTTAAGCCCCAAAGTTGCGATTCTGGCGGAATTAAGAGGGTGCTTTTTCTCAAGGCTGTGTTGAAAAATGGTAACAGTTACAGAGTTATCAAGCCTCGGAGTCTTGAGCCGCACACAGAGGCAAATACGGGTCGGTTTGGAACATGATGGACAAGTGGGTCTCTTACTGGCTCCGCATTCAGTAACCATTTGGGGAATTAGGGTTTGGATTCGAGGAAATCTGAGGATTATGTTACGTAATGGATTGAGAAGGGAGTATAGTGACGAGGTTCCGGGTCGTAATCCGATTGGGATCCGAACTTGGATTGACATTCGATCCATTCATTTCACATTGTGGGTTGATCCGATTGACAGAATTCAGAAGCAAATTGAATAGTAATTGAAGAATGTTGTTAGGAAACCCTAGATAGAGGGAAGTTGATTAGAAATTGAATACGACATCGTTTGGTATATAATACTTTATCCTTAACCTAATGAATCTATAGAAATCAGAAAGTAAAAGAGTGCCCTGGTACCCATTATTTTCATTTTCATTCTTCTACTCATTTTCAATCACACATTCTTTAATAAAATAATATTTTCCATCACATCGATAACGTTTCTTTCCTTTTCAATTACATATTATCAAAAATACATTCTTCTAAAATAACGTAGTTCAAACACACCTGAGTCCTCATTTTCAATTATTATTCCTTTCTATTTTTATTATTGTTCCATTTTTTTTTTAATTCCATGTATTCGCGTTCTCGTATACACCATTCTCTTCCAAGAAGATTTGTGACAAGTCTTTAATTGCAAAATGAGTTCGCCTTGTTATAAAATTTTATACTATTTCTCATAATTATTCAAGTAAAAGAACATATTTAAAAAAAAACTAAAAGTTACCTTTATTTTTTTTTTGGTACTCGTAAACATGTTTTGAGTTCATTATTTATCAACTCTGAAGTAAAAAAAAAAAAAAAAAAATACTTACTTTTAAGAACATTCTTACCCTATTTTTAAGTTAACTTGTTTCGAATAATGAAATTAGGTTACACTTCTTCTCTGTCAATTTAATTAAGATAATATTTGACTTGAACGTTAAGATTGACAGAAGCCCAACGCGTATGTCCACACCACAATTCAAACAATAGTGTGGTTGGATTTTCATCATTCTTCAAATTTTGCGTTTAAAAGAGTGAAACAAAATTTTCAATTCATATATTTTTAACTGAATATTTTTTAAAGAATATGTGATTTTATTGTTGTATGACGTTGATATACACGTCACCCTTTCATTTATTTTAGGAAACAATCATATTTGGTATGCATCATAGAGTACACCAAGTTTCATACTTAGTTACGTGTCAAGTTATCATTTGACAGTTAATTTCTTTTTTTCATCAATCAAATCTTGTCAGCACGATGATTTCAAGCATGTTGTAGAAATGTGAGGTACAAGTAGCTTCACCCTTTAGGAAAATGCCAATTATATTTTCTTTCTTGACATTACTGTTGACATTTGTGTGTTCTTGTTAGGTAATTGCCTCCTTTAGTCAAAATTGGTGACTTAAAGGATAAGTAACAATTTCTTTCTTCTTGGTTATGACTGGAGAAGTCAAAGAAAGAGGAGAATTTAAAATTTAATTCTCTACATCACCTCCTAGCTTCCACCTCCTTTAACCTCTATAAATATATGTCTCTTCTCCTCTTTTATCTTTCCCATCCAAGAGGGGAAAAAATCATAGCTTAGAGAAAAGGAAAAAGATACTAGGCTGTTGAATTTTTTTTTTCTCTATAATACTTTGAGATTGGTTTGGTGAGTGAAAATTCTATATGATTGTAATAATTTTTCATATAGTGAAAAAGTTTTGACGGTCCATTTGTGCGTTATATTATTTATTTTTCGTTTGCTAATATTCTCATGAATAACAAAAGATCCTGCGGGTAATAAAAAGAAAGGAAATGGCGTAAATTTCCTAACAAGTGGTATTAGAGCGTCACGTGGTTCAGAGTATTGGAGCAACAAAAAAATATGTCGTTAAAATATGACGTTGAGAAATATGATGGGAGAATCAATTTTGGCTTGTGGCAGTACATGTTAGGGATTTATTGATTCAAACTGGACTGCACAAGGCTTTGAAAGGAAAACCAACCCAGAGTTCTGACAAGGAAACTGGATCCAGTATGAGCGATGAGGATTGAGAGGAATTGGATTTGAAGATTGTAAGCACGATACGTCTCTGTCTAGCTAAAAATGTTCTTGCAAATATTCATGGGATATCTGCTGCAAAGGAATTATGGGAAAAGTTAGAAGAACTATATCAAACGAAGAGCCACTCAAATCGATTGTACCTAAAGGAGCAATTTCGTTCATTGCGCATGGAGGCAGGTACAAAAATCTCAGACCATCTGAGTGCTCTCAATGGGATTGTTTCAGAATTGGAAGCTATTGGAGTGAAGATAGATGATGAGGATAAGACATTATGTCTCATCTGGTCTCTACAATCTACCTGTGAGCACATCAAGCCAATCTGGATATATGGGAAAGAAACTGTGAGTTTCATAGAAGTGACAAGCAAATTGATCTCAAAAGAAAGGAGATTAGGAGGTCGAATATTTCTTCTGACAATATGGCTCTTGTAACTGAAAATGGAAAGAGGGACAACTCCATGAAGAAGAAAGCAACTTGTTGGAATTGTGGTCATACTGGTCACGTGAAGAGAAATTGTCCAAAAAGTAGAGCAGGGTCGGCTAACTGCTTGGGATCAGACAATGCGTCTCTCCTGACGGAGGAGGACGTGATGTAAAGTAATATGGTAACATCCTCATGGCATGTCGCCATGATAGAGGATATGTTATTACTGGCACGTGTCAGCATATCTGCACATAGCATTGACTGACATTGATGCAAATGGCCGATGAGCTCTTTGGGAAAGTTAGTGGGAGAGTTGCACCATAATTATCACCAGGGTTGTTTCGACATATAGCTGATGAAATGCTCGGAGTTTGCAAATAATTCTGAGTGGTTATACTCATATGGTGGAGTATAGGACCGTTAAAGTGTGTCAAAAGCTTACCTGTTTTTCCTAAAGTATTGTGATTAAAAGTTGTAGAAAAGATGACAAAATTTTGACTAAGTTTTCTGCAAGGTGGAGATTATTTTGTAATTGCCTCCTTTAGTCAAAATTGGTGACTTAAAGGATAAGTGACAATTTCTTTCTTCTTGGTTAAGACTTGAGAAGTCAAAGGAGGAGGAGAATTTAGAATTTAATTCTCTACATCACCTCCTTGCTTCCACCTCCTTTAACCTCTATAAATACATGTCTCTTCTCTTTTATCTTTCCCATCCAAGAGAGGAAAAAATCATAGCTTAGAGAAAAAGAAAAAGATACTAGGCTGCTGAATTTTTTTTTTCTGTAATACTTTGGGATTGGTTTGGTGAGTGAAAATTCTATATGATTGTAACAATTTTTCATATAGTGAAAAAGTTTTGACCGTCCATTTGTGCGTTATATTATTTATTTTTCATTTGCTAATATTTTCTTGAACAATAAAAGATCCTGCAGGTAATAGAAAGAAATGAAATTGGCGTTAATTTCCCAACAGTTCTCAAGTGCTGATTGGGTAAAAAATTGTCAAAAATTTAAACTATCTAATGATGTGTTGTTATGTGACACAATGTAAAAAATGATGTACATGTAGCATGATTGTTAATTTTAACGTCCACATATGTTACATTAGTTAAAGTGATGTCAATAGATGAAGTCAATAGATTTTTAAGTAAATCAAAGCTTGGTGATTGGTAATGAATTTTGGCCCTTATTATGCCTATGTTTGACGCCCTTTTTTGGTTAAAAATTGGTTTTTAAATAGTGATTGATAGAAAAATGTGTGGTTAAAAAGTAAGGAGAATTTTTTGGTTTATATGTAATATTATTTTATTGATAGAATGTGTGGTTGAAATGAAAAAAGAGAATGAAAATGAGAAATAAAAAGGGTGTCAAACATTCAGTATATATTCTTTAAAACTTGCTTTTTTTAATTTATTTTTAATCATACACTCTCTTAATAAAATAATATTGACGGTGGACTCGTACCATTTTTCTACATTTTAGCTATAAATTCTGGAAAAAAAATCAATTTTAACAAACAATTATTTCCAAAAAATTTCCTCAAACATGAAATGTGAAGAAACTAATGGAGGAGGAACTATATTACTTGCAGTGTGGTGCCCACGCAGACCATTTAATAACCAAATCAATTAGACACCATTACCCTCCAGAATTTCATTCAAAGTTCCAACCTTTAGCCTAATGACAAGGATAGAGTGGACATTTTACACGAAAATTTCTGGCCCGCTAGCCCCGTAACGGAGTTGGTGACACGAACATTTGACCAACTTAAACCAAACCACACGCCATTGCTGATGAAAATTTTGCTCTGAAATTCTGCTAAATTTTCGAAAATTTGAATATTTTCTAAGGCCCAGTTGTTGAAAATGCATGATTTTTGCTTTACAATCCCATATGGGCTGATTCTGGCGTGCGGTGGGATCATTGGATATGCCAAGAAAGGCAGCACAGCCTCACTCGCCGGAGGACTTGGCACCGGATTCTTGCTTATACTCGCCGGTTATCTCAGCCTCCAAGCTTTCCACAAACGCAAAAATTCCTATTTGGCCTTGATTATTGAAACTGGTACTGCTTATTTTCTTCAAGCATACTTATGGAAATTATTAATATAGCATTTGGGTAATTTTTTGGTGATTGTTTGATGTCTTTTGGAGAATCATGCATTTATCCGTATCCGGTTAAATTATGTGGTTTGGATCTAATTGTAGCAACTATAATTAAGAAATTAAGAAGACAACTATAAAATTTTGCGTGGATCTGGAAAAATGAATATGTTTTCTGCTAGTATTATGAAAAAAAAAAAAAAAATGGCTTGATGTCATCATGTTTCTTTTTGCTATTTATGCAACTGAAATATCTCACTCTCTCATCTAGATGCTGTGCTTGGTAATATTGGTTGACTGGCTTTTTAACTCGCTTATCTCTGTGAATTTTGGGTTATCGTTGCACAATGAAAAATAAATTTATAGAACATCAAGAGCATATGTTATGGCAATGTTTAGTGCTGGATATAGATTTCACACTAAATTGTATGAAATTTGACATTGAATCTGAAAACTTAAAAAGAGTAGTGTTGCTTCTCATGTCCAACTATTCAAGAAACGAATATCTCTTTGCATCACAGCTTTTTCTTATCCACAGTTAAGAGTAGAATCAAAATGGAGGAAGCTCTTCAATTTCCAAATCTCTGGAGTAATTTAGGGCCTGTTTGATGTATATTTTTTTAGAATAGATTTTGTAAAAAATGATTTTTTTGGAGTCTCTGTGGTTAAAAAGTAGGAAAAAATTATGGGTCCATATATAAAATTATTTTGTTGGGAGAACATGTGATTGAAAATGAGTTTCAAAAAATTTGTACCAAACAGCTTAATGTCGTATCTACTTCTGTTCTTATGGATTTTACATTGTCTTAAACAGTTTGTGCTGCTATACTGACTTGGGTCATGGCACAGCGTTACTTGCAAACTTCAAAGATAATGCCTGCTGGCATTGTTGCTGGGGTCAGGTAACTGAAAATGATAAACTAGCCCGTTTGCATCTGGTCTTTTGTGTTCAAACTTGCATTGTAGAGTTTTGGAGTTGGTGCATTCATTCCGTTTGTTATCTCTCACAATTCATATTGTATAACTTGACGTGTTTAATTTTTCATGTACCACATATCATAGACGTAGTTTCCTTGTTATAGCAAGGCGTAAGTTACTTTTCAAAAAATGAAAAGTGCAATAGAGAAAGTTCACAAAGCTTGCAAATTATGACATCTAGATATCACTTCTTAATGTTAGAATTTACGCTCTATTTGAGATGTAATAATATAATGCAGAACCTAGCTTGCATTTCCTTTAAGCAGAAAAACCTTTCTGAAATCCTTGAAGAGTTAAATATTTTTGTAAGACAAATGAAGATTTTTATTTTTTAGGGGAAGATTTGGTGCTGCACGCGATTTTACCTATTCCAAATTCATAATTACTCTTACTAAAAAAATCTAAATAACTCTAGGACTTTTCCGTTCAACTTGAGGGATGTTGAAGATCAATAGATGAATGATCATGCATATCTGTCAGTAAACATATTTCTATAAATTGTAATTAAGCTTAGCCGAAAGGACATGTAATTAAATTAAGTCTAGGAAACTCTAAATGTTAAATCTGAAACTTGATAGCATGAAGAAAATGACTAAAATCCACAAGTTCCTGATTGCAAATTGCTGAATTGGTTGAAGAAGTCCATCTTCTGTTGTGGTTTCGATTTTGTTTGAGAATGTTGTGTAAGAAGGGAAAGAGCTTTGTTTTTGAGCTGCATCGCATACTCTGTTTCATGTTGAATGCCCCTTAGTTAATTCAGATTGGTTTGCTTACTATCTAATGTTGTCTGCAGCGTCCTCATGACCATATTCTATCTGTACAAGATTGTGACTGGTGGCAACCATTTCCCGCCCAAGACTGAGTAATGGCACGTAGCTTCTCTTCCTACACCGATTCTATACTGTTATTTACTGAGAAACAATTACCCAAACCATGGATTTGTCGATATTGCTGGCTAGGCTTCTTGTTGTGTTCTCTGAGTAGAGTGATTGTATTAATCGAAGAATGTTAGTATTTCCTCGACTGTTAATCCAACTGTTTTCACTACTTCATTGTTGCATCAGTATTTTCATTCCCACGGTGAAAGGAATTATTATTCTGTCATACAGAGCTTACATTCCCTTGTTTGAGAAAGTCGAAAAACATAAGAAGTATGTCAAGCAAGCAGCATGTCAAGCTTCCCCCCCTCCTTTTTTTTTTTTTAATTACATGTTTATCTATTGTAATATTGAGATAATATTAATTTAATAGTTTTTTTAATATAAGAATATTACAAAAATAATTGTATAGTTGAATTAAAATTACATTGTATAGTTAGAACTAATAGTTGTACCAAAATAATTCAATTCTTGGTTCGACAAATCAAAATTAATTAAAATTTAATTGGAATAGAGTTGAATTGGCTAGTTCAATTCGATTTGGTTTGATTAGTTTAATTTGGGATAAAATCTCCACCCTAGTATTGATTTGAAATCAACTGAAGTTGAACAAAACTGGCTGAATGTATTCAATTTCAGTTTGAACAGCGCGTTTCAAATTAAATTTGTCCACATTATTTAATACTTCATCATTACTTTTGATTCAAAGGCGAGTATCATATTTAGAACAAAAATTCTATTTGTAAAGAAATTCAACTCACAGAAATGCAACAGAACAATCACATGAGAGGCAGGTCCCATATAAATTAAATATTGCAAAAAATGTTGGGGCCCACCTGCTTGCGAGTGTTCTGGCTGCCTTCTGTGGTGTGTATTTCTGTACACCCAATAATATTGTATTTAGAATGCTATACTAGACGATAGAGTATGTCATCGCTCCCTTGAGTCCATCCTCGTCTTTCAATCCGTCTGGTCTATGCCATTTCAAGCACACTCTTGTATCATTCACCACCCACGAGAATGGTTCACCAACTTGGCTTAGGTATTGCCATCATCGTGCTCAAAAGAGCTCATGATACAAATTCAATCCATTCTATATCACCTACATCAAGCTCGAGAATTCATTCCAAGTCCATTCTCTTGGGTCCATCCCCCTTTTCTACTTTCAAGCATGCTCTTACCTTAGTAGTGAAAAAATTATTGGACAAATATTTGTAGCTAATCCTTCAATTACATCTAGTATAGGAAATTAAACGTACTTATAATGTTTGATGTTTTTGAATGTTAAGCCAATATTAGTTGAGATAAGAAAAAACTCAATACGGTAAAGAAATTTAATAACTTGACAATTCACCCTCAATTTACCTTTCTATGTTCTTTTTCCAATTTAAAAAGATCAATGGTTGTTTCTTTTTTCTTAGACTTGGAGTCATCAGTTCTGAATGTGAATAGATAAAAACAATATTAATCTAATCATATAAGAACAGTCCAGACTATTACGAATAACACGAGAGTTTCAGTGATTCCCATGTTTTTTCATTCACCTTTTCACTTGTGTAAATGGGAATATATCAACAACAAATAGATAATTGTTCAACAGCAATTTTGAATAACAAAACTGCAGCAACTTTCTAAAAATCAAAACAATTTCTCAATGTCTATTTAACTAAGTACCGAAATCTCCAGAGAAATGCTCTCTGTTAGTATGTAATCAAAACTACACCACATGTATGGCTATTTCAGTTTGATCCCTGTATCTAACTGCGCTGTTTAGAACAAAAAAGTCACAGTAAGTTGAAGGAGAGAGAAATCTGTCGCCCCATTGTCTAATGAATTTCTTTTGATTCGAAAGCTCTATGTTCTAAACTATGCTGATATTCCTGTAGCTTCCTTTGGTATCAAAAATAGGAAACAGACCGGGATGAAGATGCAGAAAAACTGGATAATGATTCCTAAGAGAAGGTTGTCGAAAGAACCCGAGGAGATATTCAGAATTGAAGCCAGTCCTGCACCTACAAACGATCCAAGTGTTGATCCTAAGTTGTTTATAGACATAAAGAGTGCAAATAAAGTTCCTTCAATCCCAGGTGGACAAAGCTGCCCCGATAAGATGAGGAAAGGCATGAACCTGTGATGAATAGAGAATTAGATGAGTTTATTAACTGCAAGTTTTCAAGATTCATCAAGGTTATTTATACTCAATGGGCCCAAAACAAACCAATAGATACATATAGATAGACAAGCAAGGGAGAATGCATAAATTCTTGATCCAGGGTGTAATGATCTACTGCAAATAAAATCGACTTCTAACGAATGTGGAGTACATACTTAAATTGATTGATGCCATCTGCGAGAGCTGAACCAAAAAGCACCATAACCTTGTCTGATATGCCTAATGAAATATTTGATCTAGACACCAAAACTACATCCAGAAGAATCAAAATAGACAACCCAATATGAGTGCACCTGCGAAAAATACAAAGATATTGAATGAAAAACAAATCCAATAATCGTCTCTTCGTTCAACTTAAGAAAACAAATAAAAGTTATGGATACAAGATCAACTTACAAGAGAATCCTTCTCAATTTCATCTTCTGCAAGAACCGGTTATAAATAAAGGTTCCAATCATGAGGCCTAACCACCCAATAACACGTGTTGTGCCCAAGAAGGATGCTTCCAGGTTCAAAACTTCAGTCTGGTAATAGAACATGACAGTCGATAGGTTTGGAAAAGTCACATGTGCTAGGAAAAACCAAGCCATTGGTCTAGATTTCCCAAGAGAGTATGAGAAACAAAAATAAACATTAGCATGATAAATTAACCCACAAGAATAGAAGGATAATTATAACATAACAATTCAATATGGGAAAGTAACCTGGGTTCGAGTCATATTGGCAGATAGGGCGAATAAGGATGAATTTTCTTTTAAAAAAAGTACGATGCATACTTAAGTCAATCTCAGCACTTCACTACACCCAAGCTTTAGACTTATTGCTATTGAAGGAGTAGCATTGTCATCAGTTGCTTAACTAAATTATCTTCGTAACTATATTTGTAACCTTTTCTCTATAGATTACAACATTGACTAATTCACAGTGACGGTCTAAGGGTGGCTCTACTTGTCTGATGTTTACCTCAAAAATCCAGATAATCTCTTTAATGAAGCATTATTTATTTGCGTTCATATAGTGATTACAGATATAAACACTCATTCACATTCATGCACATTGATTTAGTATATTTCCAATGTAAAAGCAATAAAAGAGACAAAATCACCAAGTATGAACCAGCTAAATTAGAAAGAATTACCTTATAATGATTGGCTGCCGAAAAGCCCTAAACAATGTAAAAGTGGCTAGTTTCAGAGAATGAAACCATCGTGTTGCCAAGGATCCATCTTTTTTAGATACCTGGGATTTACTCATGGTAACTGGTCCATTTTTGGTACTTTTCTGGCTCTTCTTTCGCTTCGAAACACTGTTGGACTTCTCAGCAGAAAGATTGTCTTTGCGAAAAGAACTACCATTCATTGATTGGGAACCTCCATTCGAAGTAGAATGTTCAGGAAAATCTTTCCTGTTTACAGAACTCTCCTCCACTAAACAACATGAAAATAGCTGGATGGTCGGTAATGCTGAAAAAAGTAAAAATATTTTGTTTATCGGTAAATTAGTTAGTGCATATCCTCCAAGCAAACTCCCACAGATTCCTCCCAAAGCCATTGTCATCCAAGATATGGACTGAAGATCACCAGCAAATGAGGCCCTGTTCATGTATACTTGTAAGAACTTAATTCACGTTCTATAAGCGGATAAAATGAAAGACATATAGAGATAGAGAGCTTCAAATAACAAAGGATCATGTACAAGCTAAGAAGCACAAACGCGGACAGGTTGACACTTGATTACTTAAAAAAGTAATTCTTTAAATAAGTACATATATATATTTTTACACATTACATTTTTTAATAAAATCAATTCTTTTTTTAGTTTTGGTTTTTGTTGGTAAATTCTTTTAAATCGGATAAGTAGCTATTTAGTATATTGAAATAGCTTTCAGTTGAACTATATATTAATAATGCTAGAGAAAGAAAAACACATATTAGTAGATGTAAAAAACAATAGCATGAAGTTTGTGTTGGAAACATTTCTTGGAGAAGTATCAGTGTTTGACATGACATATGTTGGAAATGGACACGCCACAACCCTAGAAGTTCCCACGCGTCATAAAGTACAAGAAGTTGAGCAAACTGAATTACGTTTTGATGTAGGATATATTGAGAAATATTCAACAAAAAAGAAGAAGCAATCAGTAGCAGAAGAGCAAAAGAAGAAGAAAGCAGAGGACAAAGCCAGAAGAAGAAAAAGAAGAATCAGGGGAAATGGGAGAAAACGTTGGTCACAGCTAATAGGGCTGGACAAAACTACCGAGCCGAATAGAGCGGTTCTTCGTAAGTTAAATATCCGAACGGGTATCTGAATCAAGAACCGATGAGTTTGTGTCGGTTCTCGGTTCTAGACCCAGAATCGAATACCCGAATAAGAACCAAATCTAAATAATTTTTTAAATTTTTTATATTGAATTAATTAAATTATTTTAATTTTTTCTAAACAAATTAGCAAATTAATTAAATAAATCAGCTAAGTCCATGCCTAGCTAGCTCAGCCCAACCCAATTTATAAATTCAAATTTTAATTTTAATTTCTAGGTCCAATTATTAATTTTTTGTTAGCCCAACATTTGAGTCTTATCTTTTCCCTTTGGTCCAACATTTAGGCAACTTGAAACAAATGAATTATTGATATGGATCACCGATGTTTTAATATTAGTATTTACTTTTTGGTATTCGTATACCTTGAATTAATCTTATTGGACAGCTTGTTATTTATATATTTTTAAATTGGGCTATGTTAATTTGTAAAAGTTACGAATAAACACGTCATTAGTTGTATTTATGTAATGTTACTGTAAATGTTAAAAAATCTAATTATGGTACGGAATCGAACCGAACTGAACCCGAATAATTTCATAATTATATTTGGACCCGACGGTTCGGGCCAACCCAATAATAGAAAACATAAATAATAAAAAATCCACAATAGAAAATAAATCTCGATGGATGTCCGCATCACAAGTACACCAACAGTAGATACAAACATACATACAACTTTTATCATTTGGTTGGTGCATTTAGGGGCTGATCAATGTGTCAAATTAATTTAATGCAAAGTCACAGATGATGATAAAGCTCAGCATTTTGTAGTTATGACAATCTGCCCCACTATGGCTTTGCAAAAATGCACTTGATGATTGAGATCAGCGTACTTAACCGAAAGTTCAAAATTATAAGACCAATCAATCAAATCAAGATTTCACAAATAAATTTCCAGGATTAAAAAAGACAATCTAGTTTATTTGTTTGGAGAGCAAAGTTCAAGCTGCAATCATTAGCCTGAAACTGTTAGCTTTTGCATCAAATCAACACTTCAATCTTTGCTGCAAAAACATTTTATGTTCCCTGGTCAAGCTTTTATGTCTATACAGGAATACTCAACCTACAGGTGCACATTAACCACTTCTGTATCATACAGATTCGGATTGTTCAACTCTAGTCCGACTTCAAAAGGAACTTAACTTGTAGTTGGTGATCAATTGACAAGACTTTAACCCTTGGTCGTTTACAAGCAGCAAACTAGTCTGTAAAATTAGTCTAAAGGCTAATTTTCGGCCCAATGGCCGAAACAAATCACACGTTCACAAATTATGTAAGTAGCAAATTAAAATCTTGCCTAACTTCAACCAATTTCCTACCATATCTTCTGTTTCACAATTTACAAAGATAAACAATTTAGCATCTTAAACATAAATAATGGAAAATAACAATAACTCGAGAGAGAGAGAGAGAGAGAGAGAGCATGTATTTAAAAATGGAAACGTACCGTTCAGATCTTACTGCCTCAGCTATCATGGCATCAATTACAACATCAGCCATTGCAGAGCCCAGATTTTGCACTGTTAGAAGAATCAAGAGGGGCACACTCGAACTCCTCAAGTATATGCTCAGGCTTAAAATGAGCCATGGGAAAAGAGAAAGCAGTGTGGCTAGTACTAAGTAAGGTATCCTTTTTCTTCCTCGAATTGGTATGCAATCAGATAATATTCTGCAAAAACTCACATCATACTTAAGGATGACTCAAAAAGAAAAAAGACCAATTTCTGAACTGAAGTTTCACAGTAGAAACAATAATATAATAAATAGCCCTAAGAGTTGCAGTTATTCAGCTCCCTTTAACACGCAAAAAGATAATGTCTTCTTATAGCCTATTGTTCTGACAAAGAAAGGCGTACGATTTTTTAGTAGACCATTGATCTTTCAGTCATGTGATCTTTATTGCAGAAAGCAAGGTTTCATATTAGGGGGACTGTGTGATGTCGCTAAAAGTTGATAAAAGCTGGTGACTTCCATGAAATGTGGAGCGATAAAGTGAATAAAAATTGTGGTTCCAATGAAATATGTGGTAAAAAATGAAGATTGACTAGGTTTTTAGCAAACAAAAGCTTTACCAATCTAACACTAGATATTATAATTATTCTTCGCATTGAAGAGTAATTTGACATTTTTCAGTGAAATAATTACTTTATGACATAAAAACTTTAAATATTAGCTAACTTTCATGCTAAGCCATGTAATATTGGCCATTTGGCCCCAACCCCCTTTTCCTTTTTCCCCCACCTGATGAAGTAGCATATATTAAACTTAAGAAAAATCATATCAAGTTTAGGGGGATCTGCTGAAGCAGTAATGAAAGAACTCTCTGGACACAGCATAGGAGACTTTCTTAAGGAGGAACCAATGAGAGCCTGTATCTTTAACTTGAGCTAGTATTACATGAGAAGTGCAGCTAGGTAGCCTACATGGCTGTACGTTTGAATCAGGCTAGTGTTACATAAGAAGCACAGCTGGATAGACTATATCTAAATCAAGCTTGTATTTTATGAGAAGCACAGCTAGATCCATACCCATATAATGGCTTAATACTCCATGGAAAAAATGCTATTGAGGTCACAAATTGAGATGCTGAGGGTGATAACTTTAGATTGTCTTTTAACTGATATGAGACAGCAGTCCATACGAATGACCTGAAACCCTGCTACCATAGAATCATGGAGAAATAAGTGTGAGAGTTAGAATTCACCACATATAACTTCATTGATCTTAAGAATGCAACAGGTAACCATCAATAGTCGTCAGATCTTCAAAAGGTGTTCAAAATGATAAAAAATCATCAATCCATCTTATACTATTGAGCGAACCATTAATTTCCATTTTCTGCACCCAGAAGCTAACTATTTGCAAAAAACAAATACATATTTTTTATGCTAAATAGACTGCAACGAATAGAGGGTTATCGAGAAAAAAAAAACAGTGTCAGTATTTACTAAATGAACCTCACATTCACCAACCAGGATTATTAGCAAAATCGAAAAAGATTTCCAAGAATAGGGAACCGCATAAACATTTTATACAATGCTCTAGAGACAATGCCGAAGGAAGTTAGCTGCTTAGGAGCAAAATACCCACCAATTTCTTGGAAGTTTGCTCCAATACAAGAATATAAAACACCTACATATCATGAATTACCGATGTCATGGTGACCTATCCATCATGTCTTGGGTAGGTTACCACAAATCACTAAATCAATAACCAAAAGTTTGCCAGTGAATATCTTGCAAACTGGAAGCTTTGAAGGTATCCATTTCACATAGGTTAACCTTAGAATTAGAAAAGCATTTTATCGGCCCCACATTTTCCCTCTATTGAGGTTAACCCATAAAACAATTTTAGCTCCTTGATTTGATCAAAACTGTTACATCTCAAATTTACTACAGTAATATACTTTCTCATGCTGTTTTATTCTAACAACAAGTCTCTAGACTCTGCTCGACTGACTGACATATCCATATTCAGTTCTAGTATGGTATATGTTACATGGATCCTATACTTCCAGACTGCTTTGTTAAGGTCATTCAATGAGTATTGTTAATGCCAAATTTCACCTTTCATGAAGAAAAAATGTATTTCTTGATTGAAAGGCATAGAGAATTTTGAAGAAAATAATATAGCAATCATGACCATAATGCTTATCAATATCTATGAGCAGATATAGTCTCCCTCTTTTTAAAAAAACAATAAATTCTATCTTGAAGATGCTTTCTTGTACTCATAGGTAATTTCCACGGCATGTAATCTATGGAGTGAGAAATGCATTTAAGATGACTTATTTTAGACAACATTTTCCCGAATTGTAGCGTGTGCGAGGAAATTATCTTCACAACTAGCACCATCATGAGTAGCCATTATAATCATGCTACAAGAATAAGGTTTATACATGTAGGATACGGAAAGCATCAGGAGACAGACTGCTGGCAGCTAAAATAGCGTTTCCAGACATTTTTCCATTATTATTCCTTTATTTCATTCCTATAAGAACTGGTAACAAGTGTAAATTAAAATCTTATTCCTGCCTTATGCCGAAATGGAGCAAATTTACCATAGATGGATGCAATTCAAGTGGAGTTGCCTTAAAAATCTTGAAGCACTAGATCCTCAAACTGGAAAATTGTCAAAGGTAATAGTTTCGGAAATTCTAATCAGAGTAAATCTATAAAACAACAGGTTCGGGGAAATTTTAAATAACTCTGAACGAAATTAGAGATTTTAAACGTGTTGTAGAAAAAAGGAAAACTAAGAAAATAACAAACTCAGAACACCTAAAACAAGAAATCAATAGATCAATAAATCATAAGCGCATAAAAAATATTCCATCGCTTCACATTTAAAGATATAAAAACCCCATCAAGAAGTAATGCAAAAGAAAAATTAATATAATAGAACTTAATCAGGCGAATGACGAGAACCTGGGTAAAGTAAATCAAGCAAACGAGCCATAGAAACGAGGCTCCAAAAGCGATCTGTATCTGCTTTAACCAATGTATCATTTTTCTTTTCGTTTTGGTGATTTTGCTTAGCGCCCTGCAACCCTGATTATCCTTCGGAAAACTTTAATTGAGGCGTCAATTTTCTTCTTTCGTTTCTTCGATCGTCGTAGATATACAAATAATGAAGAAAACGAAAGGAGAAGATTATGAGAGATATTACATCCGATTTTTTGCGTAAAAAATTTGCATTATTTTTCTTTGAATTCTCCCTCTTCCGTTTATCCCCAAACTGATTGACCGTTCAGACTCCACTTTCCTTTTTCTATTTTTTCCGGGAGTCGGTTTTTATATCCACAGTTTACATCCACCTTTAAAAAGAATTGCATGTTATGGTGTGTTTGAGCCACGTTGAAGAATGTATTCTGAATTAATAGATTGATAAAAGATGTGAGGTTGAAAAAACAGGAAAAATTATTGATGTGGAGAAAAATATTATTTTATTCAAGAATATATGATTTAAAATGAATATAAGAATGAAAATGAAAATTTTAATGTGTACCAAACAGGAGTTTAGTCTGACAAATGCTCTATAAGTGAAAATAATATTTCACCCTTCGTTACGAGAAAATTGTAACTCCTGCAAATAAATATTAATTATTATACATGCACGTAAATAGTGAAATATACACTTAAATATACGTAATAGAACTACGATTAAATACATAAATAAAGATAATTGACAAATATGATACATAAATTAAAGTGAATATTAATTTATTCAGAAATAATATCAAGGAATATATACGTGGTGATAACGAAGGTTAAATCATTTATACAAAACAAATATAATTTAATTTTCAATTAAGTGAAATTTGATGCTAATTAGCATCGTGTACGCGAATCAACTGTATTCTTGAATGCGAAATTCTAATTAATATTAATTAAATGAATGAAATATTAATAAATTGAGAATTAATAGCAGGAACGTGAAAATTATAATTAATATTAATTAAATGAATGTGGATATTAATTAATTGAAAATTAATATTATAGAATATATGAATGAATAATGATTTTGTAGTATTTATTATAGTTTGTAAATTAAATAAATATTGCAAAATGAAAATAAGGTATTATTGAACTAATTGAATTGTAGTAGAGCTATAATCGTAAAAAAAAAAAAAAAAATTATCACTTGATGTGATATTTAATATATTATAGGTAATTATATTATATTTTTAATCTTATGTAAATTTACCTAAATAGAAATATATAAAAAATTAAATAAAAATATATCGTTTTAAATTCATCAACTTATATTTATTTTCATATTACTCTTTTGAAGCAATTGGAAAACTTTTTTTTTTTTAGTCAAGCGGAATCAAGTAAATACAGCTCGTCAATTTATTTATTTTTTGGTCACTGAGAAATTGAGAATGAATATAACTCATGACTTGCAACAGGATTAAATATATTTTTGAAACGATAATTTTAAAAATCAAGAACAATTAATGGCTATTGAATATCTTTAGTTAAATGCTACTAATAAATGAAAGTTTAAGAAAACATTAGAGAATTGAAGTATAGTCTACAGAAACGTACTTGATAATATTAAAGTAGAGAGTAAACACCATTATTTATTATAATCTCATATAAAAATAGCCCAAGTTTAGAAGCATTTCCCCACACATCAATTTTGTATACATCTCTTAAGAAACTAAAATTTCATAAATATTATGGCATTTAAAGTAGCAACAGCAAAGGGAGTCTTCATGTTGTTTCTGGTCATAGCAACATCTGCTGTGTCGAGGTCAAGCCATGTTGCGGCTGCACCACATCCACAGCTTTCTGCTGTTGGTGCACTATCAAATGAAGAACTAATGGTGGAAGGGTTTTTACCGTGCTTGAAATCTCTAACAAGTCTCGAAACTTGCACAGTGGACATTTTTAAAGCAGTGTTTGGACGTCCTCTAGGCACTTCGTGCTGCCAAGTTGTCAACCAAATTGCCAAAACCTGCTTGCCTGAAAGGTTTCCCTTTTCTCAGGTGTTTTTGCCCATCGCTCTTGCAAACTGCGTTATAGACCCTGAACCACCAACCAGCATTTGAACTATATATATTTGAAGGGATGACAGGATTTGTTGAATGATGCACAATCAGTAGGACTACATGAATTTTGCTTGTTTAAATCTAATCACAGAGAAAGAAAAATGAAACTCAGTTGTTACAACTTTTTGCAGGAAATTTGCCCTTTATAGTTTGAATTTTTTTTTTTTTTTTTTTTTTTTTAAGGGACAAACAGTGCCGATAAGAAAATTATAGAGGAAACCATAAATACATTTCTCGATTGATACATCCACTTAATTGTTTCTTTTTCTCCAAATTAGGAACCAAAAAAAAAAAAAAACATTTTTATCGAATGATTTCTCATCGTAATGCAAATGTTTTATGTGAATATAGACGTTAAGAAAAAAATATTGAATGTATTGACTCTATAAGGAACTCACATTAAATATAATGATTCCTTGTAGAGTTTCTTCCACAAATTTTTTGTGCTTAAAAATTACACATTGACGATAAACGGAGATGTAGATTGAAATGTTACAAGAATAATCTTTGATTTTCGTATTGCTAATTATTTAAATAAAGCACGGAAATAAGGTTGATCCTCCAAATTATTTCTTAGGTTTTACGTACAAAAATGTATAAAATATATTTAAAGAATTCTATTTTATACATATTTTCCTTGCAAAATGTCAATTTTGAAGGTTTGAGGGCTCACCATGAGCAGAAAAAAATACATTTATAAATTTGATTTTGACCAAAGAAATGTCCAATTTTTGAAAAAAAGAAATAGAAATATGTGATTTTTTTTTTTTTAAAATATAAAATTTCGTCACCTTACAGAGCCCACTAAAATAAATTCATTTACTTAACAAGTAAGGTAATTATACAGAAATGGCTGGCAGTTTTGTGCTTCATAATTATACTCGGTTAATTTCATTTCTATATAAACCCTACTGCTGTTCATACAAATCCCACACCAGAGGCTTCAGTTCATCACTCAAACTCCTTCCACACCAACCAACTAGAAGCCCTCTTTTCCTTCTTGGTAGTTCTCCATCAATGGCATTGGCAAAAGGAGATCGTATAATGGAAGTAAGGGAGGAGGAGATGAGCTCAAATTGGAGTGGCTTTTCACATCCGGGAATCGGATATTTCCTCAGGCCTTCCGTCAAGTCCATGGACGGTCCGGTTTTTGATCCTCCGGTGGATTCTTTAAATCCCACTGCCACCATCTCTATTAGAAATTTAAAGATAGATTCAATATGAAAATCATATTGAAGATTGGAATAGAATCCAATGAATTAAAATGCATACAGTGTGCTCTTTTTATAGACTAAAAGGCTAACAAACTATCTAACTATAGAAGTATCTAGAGTAAAGATGAGGTGGATATTTTAACACACCCCCTCAAGATGGACTATGGAGATCAACAATAGTCCATCTTGAAGATTGAAGTGTGGGACATGAAAAGAAGAAAGGAAAAATCTGAAGTTGAGTTAGAAATCATGCAAATGGCCCTCTGAACTTTAGCCAAATCTCCACCAGGAACAACGGTAGGTGGCTGGTAGTTGATTCCACATTTGAAGCCATAAACTGGTGGCTCGTGTGCAACATATTGAAGATGCACTTTCTCCCGTTGAGAAGGCTGTACTGGTGAAGAGAAAATTCTAGAACTAGACTGGGTCTGAAGTCAAAGTTATCTTCAGATTTTTTGGCATGGATTAGAAACCATGAATTATCATCCATAAATGAGAAGATCATAGACAATGGAATCGGAATAAATTCCATGAAAACATCTATAGTACAAAGCTAGAGAGAGAGAATAGAAGAAAACCATATCTGGTATTTGATCTGCTCCATGAGGCATGAAATGATTTGGATCCTTCACAATGGCGGAATAACTTATTGATGAGGAAGAATCGATTTGGTTTTGCAGATCACCAGTGGGAACTTTTGTCGAACACCTTGAAGGAAATTCGAGAAATTGATTTGATTGAATCTGATGAAGAAAGCTTCTGCCATGGAGATGCAAGGAAGCCTTATCAAAGAAGAAGAGAGCTGGAACGGAAGCCATATGCTCTGATACCATATTAGAAATTTAAAGATAGATTCAATATGAAAATCATATTGAAGATTGGAATAGAATCCAATGAATTACAATGCATACAATGTGCTCTTTTTATAGACTAAAAGGCTAACAAACTATCTAACTATAGAAGTATCTAGAATAAAGATGAGGTGGATATTTTAACAATCTCGGTGGATGATTGTGTGCCATGTTCTACCAACTCAGTTCCACCACCTCAGTTGCCTTTCAAGCCAATTTTTCTTGGTTGGCGATGCCCACAGACAGACTGGAGAACTTGGGTAGCCCGCGTGCGCTCTCTGCACCTTCCCACCTGAAAACAAGCTGGGATAGATAATGCTATCACCAACTCGACCTTCAAGATTCACCGAAGCAATGATCTGATTTTAGGAGTTGCAGAGAGGTGGTGTTCCGGGACCAAGACATTCGTGTTTCCGTGGGGAGAAGCTACAATCACCTTAGAAGACATTAATGTTTTTGGGCTCCTTTTCTATTTTGAGCGAGTCAGTTTTGAGCCCTGCTGCAGATAGCGAATGAGAAGTGGCTGCAGACAAACTACTTAAGGCACGATTAGAACTTTCCCAGACCAGAGCAAGGAAAGCCAGCAAGTCTTCCTGGATGGTTAAATTCATGGACCGTGAGAGAGAGAGAGAGAGAGAGAGAGAGAGAGAGAGAGAGAGAGAGAGAGAGAGAGAGAGCACGAAGCATTTCTTGCTTACTGGCTGTCACAGTTTGTTTTTCCATACAACACGACACTATAAGTATTGAGTTAAGAGGAAATGAAGAAGAATTTCTATTTCAGCTCAAAAATGAATTACACGGATGTATCTATAAATATACAATACTGTAGATAATTCCCTTTGATTTAATCCAATTTCCAGGCTCAGTTAATCAACCAATCGACACCACAATCAACCAATCAATCCCAAACCGAACACTTCCCAAACTCAACCTTGGTTGCTCCAGATTCAGCCCACAAAGGACTTGATGATAAAGGGTTATAGCCACAAGAAGAGCCACTAAGGCTAGGTAGAGAAGAAGAACAAGGATTTCTCAAGCACAAAGCAAGAAAATGCACTAAGCAAGGAAGAAAACCGGTTTTGTCTCTTAATCTCAAGGAAGGACGGCTTCAACACTTTTATCACACCACTAATGGTCATTAACAACTCACTTAAATAGGTTTAAGAGTAGGTTTAGGGTTTAGGCTTTTAGGTCATGCAAACAGGGCCCAATAACAGATAGAATAAGTGGGCTAACCCTGAAAGCCATCCAAAAACGTTCAGGTCGGGCCATGAGCAACACTAATACAATTAGGCTACTTCGAATGGTCCAAGTGGGTTACGTGATTCGATTGGTCCGATTGTGGTGTCATCATATCATTTCAATCATCGGCCGAGGCCTATGAAATATTATCCAACTAAAATACCGATTTAACATCATAGCCCGGATTTATTGGGTATCAAAAACCCAACAAATCTCCACCTTGATCCCAATAAATCTGCAAGTAGACAAAACACACAGTTTACACTTGCACAATCAAGGTAACCAATAAAATTGGCATCACAGACCTTACCTCGTGTCTCCACCTGAAACACATACCATACCTGTTCCATATACTCACCAGGGCTAAGGTCAAGAGCACCCAAGTAGAAACAGATAAGCACAGCAATCAATCAAGAGCAAATAAAACATGCGACGGAGATATCACACAGGATAACACAGAGATCTAATCACACTCGTTCACACAGAACAACACATTAACACCAAGTTAATCAACATGTCAACACATACGCAACACATGCATAAATGACCTCACAAAGATCTCACCACACTTATCCTATCCCATTTCGTGTTGCTCACTCACCTCGAGAACACATATCTCACCTCATCGCCCACCTGCTCACTAGACTAATCACTCAAACAAACAAACAAACATGTCTAACGGTAAGCCTCTATAGATCCTAAGTTCTCGGGATAATCCTCTATCAACACATCACTTCTCCAACCTACGTGGATAATGGGTCTCCACCTAACAGAAGTGATAGAAGTGTCTCACTCACACTCCACCTGATCAGGGTCTCTTCCAGATAAAGGATTCCAGACATTTGATCACATCTCCACTCGTGATCCAAATGTCACACTCAACATCCCACGGTACAACCAATGTACCCCTAGGCATCTATACTCCACCTTACAGAAAGACACACAACACACTGCAAATGCATCACAAAAAAAATCCACAATTCATGCAAACAATTACACACAGTAATAAGATCACTTAAAACATGTCAATGCACATATCAAACATATTGAAAAATGTAACATATAACCACGCAACAGAATCAAGTAATCACACACATGCAGAAAAGGATTACACACAGATGCAAAAGCAGTAACTAAGGCTACACTCAGTAAACCTCAATAGGGTCATCACTCGACCCTATAAGCAAATTCGCATCACCTCTCTCCTTACTCTTCTTCTTGGGACAGTCCCTAATAAAGTGTCTAGACTTACCACATCTGTAACACCGTCTACTACTAGACTTGTCCCAACTCTTGTTCTTTTTCTTACCACCATCATCACTCGAGTCACTACTCGAATCACTACAGTTTTGAGCTCTACCCAGATTCATTTGCTTAAATTTCATTCTATTCCTCATCATAAGAAGCTCACCACTTTTCTTATCTTCTCTTTCAGCCTTAATCTCCATATCCTTACTTCTAAGGGAGTCAACGACAATTTCGGGTGTCAAAGTGTCTCTACCATACTTAATACCATTTTTGACTTCACGATAAGTATCAGGTATAGCATTCAGCAAAATAATAGTTTTGTAAGTTTCAGACACCGACTCACCACAATTAACAATATCTTGAACAAGTTTGTTAAACACATCCAAATTGTCATCCAGGTCCTTTGAAGGATCCATTTTAAAACTGAAAAAACGCTCAAGCAAGTAGAGCTTGTTTGGAGTAGATTTAAGCAAATACAGATCTTCCAACTTTTTCCAAAGTTCTTTAGTGGTTTCCAGTTTACCAACTTTTCTCAAGACTGCATCAGCCAAGTGTAAAATAACAAAGGTGTAAGCAAGCTCATCAGCCTCTTCTTTTTGTTCTTTTGAAAAATCAGCGGGAAAAGTGCCATCAATGGCCTTTGAAACCTTTTGTTGAACCAAAATACCTCTCATTTTTTGTTGCCAAATAGAAAAATCACATTTTCCATTAAAAATTCCCAAATCAAATTTGTGCGTTGTCATTTTCAAAACAGGAAACACAAAATCACAATTAAGACACACAAAGCAATCCTAGGTATTCTAGGAACTTATCAATGCAACCAAAGAGATATCAACAAAACAGTTTCACACACGATATATCACAAACGATAATATGCCGCAATGAATCAAAAGATCAAATTTCAATCACGAGCAACGAAGAAGAATTAATTCCTAATTTCTAGCACAAGCAATGGTTACCCCTTCACGGTAACCCCAATCCTAATGTCACCCCACACGATGACGCGCTAGTGCTGAAAATTAACGAGAGGATCAGCCAATTTACCAGAGCGGACTTGTCTGAGTCCGTAATTATCGAGAGTTGCGAATTTACTGTTTTAGGCCGCAATTTATGGCCTAAAGTAATTCAGTAAAGTGTTGTACTGCTGCAGTCCCGATTCCGTATCGATCACCGAAGGGCAGAATCGTCCAATATTTCCTGTAAAACCTAAAACACTGAAACAACGCTATCAGTACGTTCAGGAATAAGAAATAAGTAGACTGCACAAAAAATTCTGGCCGGAAAACCGCCGTAGCGCCGCCGCCGCCGCCGGAGAGGACCCGAACCACCACCGGAGGCGCCTTCCCCTGCTGGTCACAGATCCAGCCTCGGTTTTCCAGTCAGGTAAGTATTCTGGCCGGAATTGATCAAATTAGCCGCCGGTTTTCTTGAAGAAATCGCCCTTCGCGATTTTGTCGATCTCCCCGCCGTCGACCAGCAGCTCCGCCACCTGCAGAGCTCGATTATGGGCTCAGTTTTTCCGGGCAGTGGCTGGTTTGGCCGGAATTTGGACTTGCAGGTCCGGTTTTGAGAGGACTCTCGAGTTCTCTCTTTTCCTTTTGGTTTCTATAGCTTTTTGATCCAACTAAGTGGCTCTGATACCATTTGTAGATAATTCCCTTTGATTTAATCCAATTTCCAGGCTCAGTTAATCAACCAATCGACACCACAATCAACCAATCAATCCCAAACCGAACACTTCCCAAACTCAACCTTGGTTGCTCCAGATTCAGCCCACAAAGGACTTGATGATAAAGGGTTATAGCCACAAGAAGAGCCACTAAGGCTAGGTAGAGAGGAAGAACAAAGATTTCTCAAGCACAAAGCAAGACAATGCACTAAGCAAAGGGAGAAAACCGGTTTTGTCTAATTCTCAAGGCAAAGGACGGCTTCAACACATTTATCACCCACTAATGGTTTAGGTTTAAGAGTAGGTTTAGGGTTTAGGCTTTTAGGTCATGCAAACAGGGCCCAATAACAGATAGAATAAGTGGGCTAACCCTGAAAGCCATCCAAAACGTTCGGGTCGGGCCATGAGCAACACTAATACAATTAGGCTACTTCGAATGGTCCAAGTGGGTTACGTGATTCGATTGGTTCGATTGTGGTGTCACATATCATTTCAATCATCGGCCGAGGCCTATGAAATATTATCCAACTAAAATACCGATTTAACATCATAGCCCGGATTTATTGGGTATCAAAAAACCCAACAAATACAAAAGAATTAGTTGTTATTCTAACGAAGTAACAGAAAATGGAAGAATCTGGAGACAAACTAACTAAACAAAAAACTAACTAACTAACTAACTAACTAACTAGTTTACACTTTAATACGCCCCCTCAAGATGTACGGTAACATACATCTTGGCTATTAAGGGAGCTAAAACAGAGAAAGGAAGTGGTTTGGTGAACATATCTGCCAGCTGATTTTGAGATCGAATAGGTAATAATTCACACATCCAGTCGCAACTTTATCACGAATGAAATGACAATCAATTTCTATATGCTTTGTTTTCTCATGCAAAACCGGATTTGATGTTAGTTGAACCGCATCATTATTGTCACAAAAAAGAAGAGCAGGGTAGGACATATCAAACTGAAAATCCCGCAACAACTATTGAATCCAAAGGACTTCACTAGTAGTTGCAGCAAGAGCTCAGTACTGTACTTCAGCTAAAGAGCGAGAGACAGTAGCTTGTCTCTTGGCTTTCCAAGATATTAAAGAATCACCAATAAAAATGCAAAATCCCGTGGTTGATTTCCTGGTGTCAACATAGGAACCCCAATCAACATCAGAAAAGGCTTGAAGTTTCATAGGAGTAATAGGAGAAGCTGAGAAGAAAATTCCTTGGCCATGGCCGTTCTTCAAGTAACGAAGAAGATGGTGTGCAGCCTTCAAATGTGGTAACCGTGGTTCTGAGAGAAAGTGACTCAACTTGTGAATAACAAAGGTAATGTTAGAACGAGATATAGTCAAGTAAATCAGATGTCCAATGAGTCTCCTATATAAAGAAGCATCAGGCAATAGATCTCCCTCATGAAGACTTAGGGATAATATAGAATCTATAGGCGCAGTAACATGTTTGCATTCCAAATAGCCTGTGTCTTCAAGCAATTGTAGTGTGTACTGCCTCTGAGATAGCACAATCCCTGACTTTGATCGAGCAATTTCAATCCCCAGAAAATACTTCAAAATTCCCAAGTCTTTTAGCTTGAACTAAGAACTCAAGAATTGCTTCAAATCATCAACAACCTGGATATTTGGACCTGTGATGACTATATCATCAACGTACATCAACAACGCCAAAAATTGAGACCCAAAACCTTTGGTAAATAGTGAATAATCAGCTTTAGATTGTGTAAAGCCAAAATAAAGGAGAGCCTGAGAGAATTTTGAGTTCTACTGCCTTGAAGCTCGTTTGAGTCCATAAATGGACTTGTGCAATTTGCATATTAGCTTCACTCCATTCTTGTGGGATAGGTTGTTAACATTGTACCCAAGGGGAAGATCTATATAGACTTCTTCAAATAAATCTCCATTTAAGAAAGCATTATTGATATCAAGTTGTACTAGATGCCAACTTTGACGGGAAGCAAGTGCCAACAGAACTTTGACAGTCACTATTTTGGTCACTGGTGAGAGTGTCGAAATAATCAAGTCCTTCTTGCTGAGTATATCCCTTTGCTACAAGGCGTGCTTTGTGCCTCTCCACAGAACCATCTGAATTATATTTAGTTTTGTAAATCCAACGACAACCAATGGAATGTTTTCCTTGTGGTAATGGAGCAACATACCATGTGTTATTACTCTCCATAGCCTCTAATTCCAGCTTCACACTATTGAGGGAATTTGACAGCCTGATGAAAGAATTGTGGTTCGCAATGAGCCGAAACACTTAGCACAAAATCCTTATGAGATGGAGACAGGGCTGTAAATGAGATAAAGTTTTCAATGTGATGAGGAGATTTTTGAGATGTTACATTGCATTGAAAATCCTGTAGATATGTAGGAGGTTTAATGGTTCTTTTGACCTTCTAGGAGCATCATTAGGTTGTAGGGTATTGGACTGATTGTTATCAATAGATGGGGCTGTCCTTAACTCATTTGTTTGCAAATCAGGTGACAAGGAATTTGTTTGAGATGTTACATTGCACTGAAAATCCTGTAGATATGTAGGAGGTTTAATGGTTTTTTTGACCTTCTAGGAGCATCATTAGGTTCTAGGGCATTGGACTGATTGTTATCAATAGATGGGGCTGTCCTTAACTCATTTGTTTGCAAATTAGGTGACAAGGAATTTGTTTGAGGAGAGTCAGTTGAGATAGGCTCTAGCTGAAAAGAGTTATTTGAGATAGGCTTGCGTTCATGTGAACCCGAAGAAATAGCTTGATCCAGATTCAACAAAGGCAAAACCAAGTTAGGGAATGGATCAATGATTTGATCTGTTTCAACAACCTTATGAAAAGGAAAAACTTCCTCATGAAAAATGACATCTCTGGATATGAAGGTCTGCTTGGATTTCATATCATACAATTTGTATCCTTTTACTCCAGCTCGATATCCCAAAAATGCACAAACTGAAGCACGAGGTTGAAATTTTGTTTGATGAGCAGTCAGGGTTTATGCAAAGGCCAAACCACCAAACACTCGAAGGATTGAATAGTCTGCATGTATGTCATATAACACTTCATATGGTGAATTGTTTTTCAACAGAGGGGAAGGTGTTCTATTAATTAAACAAGTGGCCGTCAATATACAATCTGTCCAAAACTCGATAGGTATTGAAGATTGAAAATATAGTGCCCTTGTTACATTTAAAAGATGTTGATGTTTACATTCCACATGAATGTTGTTAAGGCCTTTCTACACAACTGTATTGATGTAGGACTTCCCTTTCAACAAGCAGATCAGTGAATGCCAATTCAGGTGCATTATCCGATCTGAACACCTTTATTTATGTCTTGAATTGAGTTTCTACCATATTAAAAAATCGTGGAATGACCTGTGTTGCATCAGATTTGTGTCTCAACTGGTAAACCCAAGTGAATCTTGAACAATCATCCACCAAAGTTTAAAAATACTTGTGTACTGTGTAAGATGTAACATGATAGGGTCCCCAAATATCACAACGCACCATGTCAAATGGAGTGCCTGATAGATGATTATTGCAATCAAAAGATAGTCTTCTTTGTTTGGTAAGAGGACATACATAACATGGAGTTTTATTGCTGTTCACATTGTCAGAAAACAAATGAGATTTCAAACAATCCATTCTTCTAAAAGATGGATGACCAAGCTTATTATGCCAAATCTAAACTGAAACATTGTTTACACAAACAGTTAAATCAGAATTTAAGCTTCTTGCATCAAGGGCATAAAGATTTTGCACTTGATCACCCTTGCTAATCATCCTCCTATTGCTGATTTCCTGAATAGTGAAATGATTAGGAAAAAATTGATGTTGAGTTGTGATGCAAACGTGAGTGAACTAACAGACAATAAATTGAATTTGAATTGTGGCACAAATAGGACATCATGAAGTACTAGATTTGAACTTATCCGAACTTCATCAAATAGTTTAACTAGAATTTGTGAGTGATCGGCAAAGTCACATTAGTATTTTCAATGACTCTCATGGATGTGAAGACAGCTGCATAAGGACAGATGTGTCTTGCTACACCTGAATCAACTATCCAAACAGAGTTGGAGGACATTATAGGATGCAAAGATACTAAAGAGCCTATACCTGTAACATAGGAATTTGATGTATTGTCATGATGATCAGAGGTGTTTGCATCTGAAGTGAGGTGAGTTGAGAACATAGACATCAATTGCTGGTACTGATTTGAACTGAGGTCCTGAACAAAATTCCCAAATTCAGGTTGTCTTCCTTCAGTCTGAACTGCAGACACCTGATTCACTTTATTGAAACCAGAATGGTAATTCTCCTTTGGCCTCTGTTTGTAACCTGGAGGATAGCCATGTATTTTATAGCATTTACCATTTGAATGACCATGATAGTTACAATGAGTGCAAAATGGTCTCCCCCTCTTCTTAAAGTTAGTACGAGATCTAGTTTTTGAGACCATGTTGTAGCCATCTCCTCTTCTGCTATTTTTTGATTTAAAGGCAAAAGCCATAGCTCCATTATGTTCTGCTCCTGATGCAATTTGAGTGCCTATCTTCCTTTGGTTTTTTTCTTGAGAAACCAGGGCAAAAACTTTGTTGATAGAAGACAAATGATCCATTAGAAGGAGATGTCCTCTCACTTGTGAAAAGGAATCATTTAATCCCATAAGGAATGCCATTATGTACTCCATTTGATAATAAGCATTCAATTCTTCTACACCACCACAAGTACACTTTCCACAGCTGTAATTAGGACGGTAATTACTCAACTCTTCCCAAATTGTCTTGGGTTTAGTAAAACAAACGCTCACAGTGTTCTGATCCTGGGACAAATTCATCAGTTGTTTCCTTAATTGAAAAAATGCGCAGTTCATTTTTCTGTTGGAATCTCTCCTTCAAATCATTACAGATCTCACCGGTAGAAGTCGCATAGATCACGCTAGCAGATATTTCCTTTGATACTGAATTTAAAATCCAAGAAATAACAATGTTGTTATTTCTTATCCTCGAATTGAGCAGATCAAACTGATTATCTTCAGGATTATCTATGGTTCCATCAACAAAACCAATTTTATTTTTCACAGACAATGCTATCAGCATGGCTTGACTCCAAGAGGCATAGTTATATCCTGTCAATTGCTGTGAAACGAGGATCAATCCTGAACTATCAGAATGATGTAGGAAATAAGGACCGGTAGGATCATCAATGGCTGATCTACTGGAAGATGATCTCGCATCAGGAACATTCAATGATAAAGTTGGATCCATTTTGGATGAAACAGCGAACAGACCAGTATACTCTAGTAGATTTGAACTTTGATTGAAGGATGAAGAAGACGAAGACGCACGCAGCTAACAATTTGCTCTGATACCATACTGAGTTAAGAGGAAATGAAGAAGAATTTCTATTCAGCTCAAAAATGAATTGCACGGATGTATCTATAAATATACAATATAAAAGAATCTCCAGCTGTTATTCTAAAAAAGTAACAAAAAATGGAAGAATCTGGAGACAAACTAACTAACTATAAGTAACTAACTAGTTTACACTTTAATAATAAGCAAAGCTTCTCTACCCATTGCGGTCAGTTTAGCCAAAGGTACAAAACTTGCACTTGCAACGGCTGTTCTTGCTGATATTTTTAGTAATTTGAGAGCAGTGAAAGGCGCCATTGTTACTAATTCAGAAATATGTAGAATTAGACGAGGAAAAAAGAAAATGGCTGAAGTTAAGGTTACAGCACCATTCCAACTGGTGCAGGCTTGGGTTTGGGAGAGATTCCCAACTTTACGTCCAAAGCCCAATTCGATTGCGTTTGGTGAGCCAAGATTGTCTCAATGGCATGGTATGAAGGAAGTCAGAACAGAAAAAGTGTCATTAGCACTAGATGACGCTAAAGAAGATTTTATTTGGCGCCCTTACATGAGGGCTGCAAACAACTCCCTACCTCAAATGGTTCAAGTGATGAATTTGAGGGGCTTGTGCGATGTTTGAGACCTAGAGAGCTTGTTAGCCTTGAAGTTGATTGCATTGAGCAATATCTCCCACATCGTGTGGCCTTCCAATTTGGGATGGATCAAGATCTTCCAGGTCATGTAACGCGAGAGAATGGAAGTTCTGAGATTGCTTGGAGTAATTATACCAGGGCCATTGAAGATGTCATACTGTATATACCAGCACGACTTTTTGAGTCAGATGCCACCACCCGATACTTGACATGGTGGAATAAATTAGAAATGTTTGAAAAAGGTAGGCCTCAAATTGGTTCGGATGGAACAGAATCCAAGGATGAAAACTTCCTCCTCCTCCACTCGGTTTTCCTCCCAAGCGCTCTAGGATGGAGTTAAACTGATTAAATGTGACAGCAGCTATGAAAATTATCTAGCTCAAGGTGAACCTGCAGAAAATTTATATTTCCATTTTTTGTGAAAATTTTCATTAGATCTGTAATGTTAAAGGTAATCTCTGTATTTGTAAATCTAGTTATCAATGATTTATGCAGTATTCCATAAATGTGCCCACTGATTGGACATCCAATTTATGTCTGTCTAAATATTTAGATAAATAATACTATTTTAATTTCACTTATGGTTGTATCAGAACAAAATCGATTAGAAAGTTAGCGTTTCTTACCAAATGTTCTGTCAACTCTTAAGTTCAGCTCCTCATACCCGTAGATTTAGAAGAAGAAGATACTTAGTTACCATATGAGTGCAATTTGGAAACCAGTGATATCATTTTTAGCGTCTATACGCTGACAGTCCCCTTCCATACCCGAGTATGCTGTAAAATAAGGATTAACAATGAAGAAACTTCCTTGTAATCGAGTGTGAAGTGAATGAGAAAGATTTTGGAAGAGTAAGAAAAGAGGAAAGTGGAGAAATTAACAAAGACAATGATATTATGAGAGGAATTCAAAGAACAAATAGAGGTGAGTTAATAGATGCAGCCATCAACTCCTAAGTTGTCCTGGAACCTCGTCAAACGACAGGAGTTGATAGTTTTAGCCCCTGTTTGGTGGCTTTTAATTTTTAAAAAAACTATGTTTTGAATAATATTTTTTTGCAAAATGTATGATTAAAAAGTAGGTAAAAATTTTGGATTTACGTGTAAAATATTTTGTGTGAATGTATAACTGAAAGTGAGCGTGAGAAATAAATTAAATTAAATTAAAGACCACGAAATAAGGACTTAAAAGGTGGTATAATTGAATTAAACACGGACAATTTTGTTTGTATGGGTCATCTTACCCTCATTCAAACTTGCTAGTCAAGTTATGTAATAAGCATCAACATGGAGTGAATTGCATATTTGGTCACTGAACTTTCAGCCATGCTTTCAAGGGGTCACTGAACTTTCAAAATCACCTAAATCATCACTGAACTTTGCAAAATGTTTTCACGAGAGATCTGAACTTTAAAAATCACCTTATTCATCACTGAACTTTGCAAAGTGTTTCCACGTGATCACTAAACTTTACAAAAGGTTTATTAGGACATCATAGAATTAGTGACCACTGAGAAATATTTTGCAAAGTTTAGTAATGAATGTGGTGATTTTTAAAGTTTAGTGGCCTCGTGGAAACTCTTTGTAAAGTTCAATGATGATTTGGATGATTTTGAAAGTTCAGTGACTCCATGGAAGCATGACTGAAAGTTCAATGACCAAATAGGCAATTCACTCCATCAACATGGGTTCAAACATTGAGTCACGACGGGAGGTTCTCTCAAACAATACTCTTACTCTTATTAATAATACACGCAAATGATCGTTTTTTTTTTTTCAAATTAGATACAAAATAATAAAAACATTTATTTGAATGTTTCCTCATTGCAATTCAAATGTTTTTGGTGAATATTGTCGACGTTAAGAAAAATTCATTGAAATTATTGACAATTTAGAAAATAATTTGAAAAATTCTAGGAAACCTGGATCAATAGTTTTTGTATTCTCTATAATGGACTAACAATTAAATTAAATAATCATGTCCAGAGTTTCTTTCACATGAGATTTCTTGTTCTTTAAATTACACATGGATGATAATCATATCTAAAAAAAATCACAATCTAATAACACTTTCTAGCAATATAATTGGAATCTATTTCTAATATAGAAAATAGGCGTTGGAAGAACGAACCTTTTGATCACTCACGCAAATGGTTTTTATGAAGGATTGCGAAAATGCTACAACTACAAAGCACAGATGAGAGTTGGATGTCATATTAGAATAATTTTCTAGTAACATTGTCTATTTTTTCGTTGCAAAGTTTAAGTAATTATAAAGAGAACTAATGCAAATGTTTGATATATCTTAGTTATGTTGAATTAAAAAGATTTATCTTCCGAAATACTTTTAGCTACAACACTGCTCTAAACATATACTCCCACCACACACTATATTCCATTTGTAACTTATTTTTAAAAATTATTATAGCATATTCTTTGGACAACCTTGGATCTAGAACACAACCAAATAAAAATGTTTAAGATAAACTAAAAAAAATAATTATCAAAAGAATCAATTTATAGCAACAAGTCAAAAACTTATTGTCCATTTTTTCGGAAAAAGAATGCATCGTTAACAAGTAATAAAATAGAGAATTGAGTATCGCACCGTGATGATTCAATATTGACTACACTTTAATTAAGACTAACTTCAACAACACAAACAAAAACGTAGAAAGAAAGTGATGAGGTTGAAATCTGTTAGGTTTTGTGACAAAAATTCTATATGATTTAGAAGTTTAGTGCATGAAGGAAGTTTTTTTAATCTTGGTTAAGAAGTCTAGTTTGATTAGAAATCAAATTTCATGGTGTTTTGGGAGTTTGATGAAGTAAAATACTTTGGAGCGGAAAAGAAATAAAAAAATAATTTCAGCAAGCCGAGCGCTGGGCGCCGCGGCGCTGATGCCCCTGAGCAGGGTAGGGAACCCAACGCTGCAGTGCTAGGCTCGAGGCACCGGGTATCGTGTTTTTCTACGCATTTCTCGCTTTATCCGAATTTTGGGACTTCTTCATCTTGGACTCCACAATTTCGAGATTTGGCTTCTATAAATACTCCACAAGGTATATGCACTTAAAGAGAGAAAAAGACAAGATTCAAGAGATATTATAACAATTAGATCATTGTTGTATATATTAGAAACAAAAGAGAATTATTTAGATTAGATTGAGAGGATTAATGTAACACTCCAAAATTTCACAAACAATGGAGTGCTACCAAAAATCTAATTTTCGCGGAACGATAAAACATTTTAAGAAACAAAATATTGGAACATCCATAAATTAAAATTTGAATCATAAAATCGTGTCTTTAAAAAAAGTTTAAAACATTCTCAACTAATAAATTTAATACTAATATTATTGAACAAACAAACTATTAAATTTAAAAGCAGTAAAACTTAATATTTTCGTATGTTAATCCCTTGGCAATCCGCTGCACAATCTCGCCACATCTCCAATCGACCCGAATTAACCTGTAAAATTTGGTAAGAGTGAGTATTTTAAAAAATACCCAGTACGATACGTGTAGTTTCTATATACAATTATATACAATAAAATAACACTTCATACCACTCTTCTCTTATGTAGTATATTTGTGACCAAGCGACACACCTATTTTATGTCATTTTAAATCCCATAGGATTTCTTATCTCTTAATGACAATCATACATAAATTACTAAACATAAAAGAGTAAGAAAACGAACCACTTGCACAAAAGTATCTTATCTTGATTGATCAAACGAGCTTTTGAAAAAATATACTAGAAATTTATAGCTGCTTTATATGAAAGCTGCCGTGTAAAATTTCGTTGGTGGTGAATTGTGGAATAATTGCACACTATTTATAGATGAAAAAATAGTAGTTGATTCATAGTACAATTGTGATGGAATAAAAGCATGTATCAAACTTATACAGGAATTGAATCTTGATAAAACAAATCATTTATGACACATGTACTTGAATTTTTATAAAATAAATATTTAATATATATCACAATCAAAGTGATAGAGTTGTATTGTATTTAAATAGAAAGATTCCTAGTCAAAAGTAGAGTTATCATGACAATGTACCTGTTGTGATAAAAATACAAATCACATAAGAATTCGTTTCTATCCAAACTAAAGCACACGTGCAAGTCATTCTTAAAAGTTGGTGATATTTAATTTAATTTAAATAATAATAATAACAACTTTTATAAACTTCAATATTTTGGATCTAACTAATTCAAAATAACTTTTTCTCGGACCTAATTTACATGATTAATTACGAGCTCTCCAATGAGATCCATATTAATATACTTTTCGTCTCTTTAACAATATCTAAAAATTTAGTTCAAAATTGAAGTTAATACGTACATTACTTTAGTCCATCAACTATAAAAATAAAATAAAATATGGTATGTAAACTAATTAAATTCTATTAAAAAATTTCGAGGTGTTACAATCAAAATCTTGTAAGACGATTGTTTGTTTCTTGATATAATAAATTCCCTCATTCTACAATTTACTTGATTGTTATGTGATCCATTAAATTTCATATTGTTCATATTTTTCGCTTTTAATTATTTGGCATGTTTCTTAACAAGTGATGTCAAAACGTTCTTGATATCAGGTTGGTTTATAACAAGTGGTATCAGAGCCAATAGTTTTTTGACGATTTCTTAGGATGTCCAAATTGATTATTATAGTGAGATTGAAACAATGTCGATTGTTCATGGATGACAACTTTGAAATTTCACTTTCAAATTGCAACAATAGATTTTCATTGTGACAAATCAAGATGTGAACGGTTCTTGCTCAATTGGATCTTGATGATGCTTTATTAGGGATTGATAGAATGCTTGCAACAATTACTATGGAAGAGAAACAACGGAAGGATCGGAAATCCCTATCTTAGATACATCTTCACATTTCTAATGAAATTCTCCAGGACGTGGTAAAGGAGAAAAGTGCCGCTGTATTGTGGTTGAAGTTGGAGCAACTTTGTGTGACAAAGAGTTTGGCAAGTAAGTTACACTTGAAGCTACACTTGTATTCTCATCGCTGGACAGAATGTGGATCTTTGGAATGTCATCTATCGATGTTCAAAGAAATCGTCACTAATTTGGAAACGATGGAGGTTAAGTATGATAAAGAGGATTTAGGGCTGATATTGTTATGCTCGTTGTTGTCTTGATTTATGACTTTTAGAGATACCATTCTATATAGTCGGGATACTTTTACAATTGATGAGGTATATGATCCGCTTTATTCTAAGGAGAAGATGAAACATCTAACCGTCGATTCTAAGGCTCATGGAGAGGATCTTGCTGTTCGTGAGAGGAAGACGAATAGTCATGAAAGGAGCAGAGTCAATGATAACAACAACGGTATATATAGTCTATTGGTATTGCAACAAGAAGGGGCACGTGAAGAGGGATTGATATGAGTGGTGGAAGAGGTTTGCTACTACCAATCATGACGAACAATCAAATTTTTTTGGTAATGTTAATCTTGTAGAAGAGAACGGTGATAGAGATTGTTGGCGATTACTGAAGGTGACTTTAAACCTGATGAGGATTGCATTCTTGATTCAGCTTGCACTTTTCATGTGTTCAAATTGGGATTGGTTTTCTTCATATGAAATAGTTACAAGGGGTTCCGTGATAACGGGAAGCAATGAGCCTTGTGCAATAGCTGGGATTGGTAACATCAAAATCAAGATGCTGAATGTGACGATTATAACACTTAGCCAGGTTTGACATGTTCTAGGTATAAACAGAAATCTGATCTCTTTGAGTACTCTTGATTCAAAATGGTACGTGTATTGAGGATTTTTTTTTTTTTTTTTTTATCGGAAGATTGTAAAGGAAAGGAAAGGTGGATTGATGAATTTAATTGGATTGAAAGGGGTGTTTGGATATTTTCCATAGTGAGGGCATTTTGGATATTTGATATTGTTTTTTTTATTGTTTTTTATAATTGAAGGCCCTTTGGCCAAGAAACATTGAGTTGGGTTTTTTTTAATCAAAATCATGGTTTGACTAGGCTTTTTAACAAAGAATTCCATTTAAATGACAGAGGGTCTTTGAAAATAAGCGAATCTGATAGATGCAACTCCATTCGTCGGTGAAATCATCTTGTCCTCCCTCACGTCCATAATAAGATTTTCTTCCAAATGGCCTGTCAATTGTTGGGTATTACAGAGTTCTTAATAAGGAAGAAAAAATGAGGCATTTCGGATTAGGGATTTTTAAAGGAATCCCAAAACTGTTTCTGACTATAATTAAGAATGGATAAAACACCAACCTCCATCTCTGTAAAATTACATTATTTGAATTTCTAGGCGCAAAAAGTGAAAACAAGATTTGTAAATGAACAAGCATTGTTCAACGTTACCGTATTTACTCCATTGGCCAATGAAATAGATTCAGTTAGTCTACACTATCTGTGAGGCTCATTATGCACGATTGAATTTCTAGCTATTTTTATGTTAAATCAATTAATTGAAGCAAATAGTCTCACTATTTCCTGATTAAATTACTCACAAAGGCACCACTCTATTAAATTTTGGCTTTCATTTGAAGCCAGACACGTGTTGATTCTATGGCTATAGACTAGCATATAATCTGTAAAAATACGAAGTTCGACCCAAATTACATCTAGAGGGGGGTGAATAGGTGATTACGCGGAATTTAAAAACTTAATATTAATTAGCAACAAGTCACTATTAATTATCTCTAGATGATTAAACATACAATTCCATTTTTCTTATGTTGAATTACCGCAATTATGAAAGCAATAAAATAACACATAATTGATCACGGAGAAACTCCAACTAGGTAAAAACTCCGAGCACTTTATCAGTCAACAATTCACCATAAACGATTTATAACTTACAGTCTACTAGATTAGACGACAACACGTACTATCTAACCTCTTGATTGCAATTCCAACAACTCTTCTAAAATTTGTGCTCCTACACCAACTCGCAGCTTTGTGAAAGCGTCTATCTCCTATGGATTAACGAAGAATACCGCGTTCTTCAACGACCGAAAATCCAGTCACCTTTCCTTGATCTTCAGAAACTTTGACAGATATGAAGGAAGCAGTAATTTGGCATTTGGATTTAGAATATGGAGTTTTTCACTGTCAAAACATATCACAATATAAATAATGAAGATTGAAATCGTAAGAGGATGAAGAGATTATGAAAACAATGTGTTTGCTCAATGATCAACTTCTCAAAAATCGTCTAGAGGCGTTCATATATTTATATGTAGGTTAAGAAATGAATAAGCCAGATAAAAAGCTCGAGTGAAGGCAATGCGACAGGTGGACGACGCAGTTTTTGTTTCTGACGCTCGAGCCAGACTTTGACGATAGTCTAGCGAAATTCCGACGCGTTTTTCTTTCTTTCCCATTCTCGAACCCTAGACTTAAAATAACACAACTTTCACTAATTGCACATTACTCCTCCAACATATTAATTTTAGTCATTTTTGTGAACAAATTTGCCCATTACATCATATACCTAACAATCTGCACCATTAATTTTCACCCTTTATTAACCACTTTAAACCCTTTTTTTTGTACCAATGGTGCGAAATGTGAATTCAAACAAAGGGAACCGAATGCCGCAAATATGAAGAGCTTTAACTTTTTCTTTTTTTTTTATTCGAACTGGGGAGGAAGAGAAGTTACAAAATGCTCAAAATTTAGTCATTTATTATCTGTCTAGTATTATAAAAAAAGTTAACTATACCCCGTGATAACTAACACTTAAGCACAGGTTGCACGAAAACTTCTAAAATGCTAGCACCTCCATTTTAGACATGTTTTTGGAAACTAAAATTCTTTGAAAACTCCAGGAAACATTTCGAAAACGGGTTAATTTCACAAATGGTCACTGAAGTTACCTGAAAATTTCAAAACGGTCACTGAAGTTTCAAAGTTTCAGAAACGGTCACTAAAGTTTGAAATTTCTTTCAAAACGGTCACTGAATTTTCAGATTTTTTGGCCAAGTTTGAGGCAATATTTCGACAACTTTTGACCATCAAAATCGCCAATTTCGAATACCGTTAGAAAGCCCACGATGTCCTCTTTAATTACCACCAAAAATCTCCCCAAGACTCCAAGTGATTCGGCCGGAATAAGCCCACGAAGTCGGCAATCGAAAATTGTGAAAATCTGCCCAGATTTTCAGATTTTTTGAGCAAGTTTGAGGCAATCTTTCGGCAACTTCCGACCTCCAAAACTGTCGATTTCGGATACCGTTAGAAAGACCACGATGTCATCTTCAATTACCACAAAAAAATCTCCCAAAAACTCCAAGTGAATCGGCCGGAATAAACCTACGAAGTCGACTACCCAAACTGGACAGATTTTCGGACTTTTTTGCCCAGTTTAGGTAGCTGACTTCGTGGGTTTATTCCGGCCGAATCACTTGGAGTTTTGGGGAAATTTTTTGTGGTAATTGAAGATGACATCGTGGGCTTTCCAACGGTATCCGAAATCGACAGTTTTGGAGGTCGGAAGTTGCCGAAATATTGCCTCAAACTTGCCCAAAAAATCTGAAAATCTGGGCAGATTTTCACAATTTTCGGTTGTCGACTTCGTGGACTTATTCCGGTCGAATCACTTGGAGTCTTGAGGAGATTTTTGGTGGTAATTGAAGAAGACATCTTGGGCTTTCCAACGGTATCCGAAATCGGCGATTTTGGTGGTCGGAAGTTGCCGAAAATTTGCCTCAAACTTGGCCAAAAAATCTGAAAATTCAGTGACCGTTTTGAAATTTTCAGATAACTTCAGTGACCATTTGTGAAATTAACCCTTTCGAAAACTCATGATTTTTTTTTTAAATAAAATTAACTTTGAGGAAACTTAACCGAAACTTTTGACCAAAATATTCGAAAAATGGAAGTATTGCACATTATTATCGACATCTTGTGAGCTTAAACATAACTGTATTCTGGGGTTTAACTAAGATTATTATAATTCACTCTTTAATTCGTGTACTACAAAAATATTAACAAGTTATTAGAGTTTTAATTAATATTAAATATCTTTTGTGAAATTTGGGCTCCATTAAAAATGCATTTTGAGAAAAAAAATTTGAATAGTAATATTTTGAAGAACGTGTAGTTAAAAAATAAGGAAATTTTTTGAATTTGTGTATAATATTATTTTATTGAAAAATGTGATTTGAAAGTAAGAAAGAAAAAATGTATTTTGGTAGAATGGAGCCCAAACAAGAACTAAATATTACATTTATAAAATAAATTATAATTTTTATACAATGTATCAAGTGTCCTATCTCATTTCATAATTTTTATACAACGTATCAAGTGTCCTACTCATTTCAATTTTTCATTGCCAGTATCCCATTCCGTGCGACCTAGTTGAACCATGCGTTAGGTAATGCAAAATGGTAATTAGTATAGACAGGCTGCGTAATACTATTTGTGGACATGCTTCTTTTCCTTTGTCCGTGGACAGTCGTTAATAGGATCATAACCATGTACTAAATTTAGAAAATTTGACAGCATCAATTCTATCCTAACACTTGGTTTGAAGTGAGAGAAATTACCCTGGGGATTTCTTCTGAGTTTCTTGACAGACCAGAAAATGACTCTTTCTCTTCAGGGTGAAGGTGAAATTTCCCTTTCCATGAGATTCTGAGTCATGATGCAATTCAAAATTATAATTCTATTATTTTTCTGAAAAGAAGATAAACATTCATACTCATTTTTGAGATTTATGGTTTTGTTATCTTGAATGGTTGAGGTGTGTGTGATAGCACAAGAAATTGAAGGACGATGAGCTGTTTTTCATGTTGCATGTTACAAGAGAAAATCAAGAAAAAGCTCTCGATGAAGAGCATTCAAGATCACAAGGACAACAAATCCTTGGCCTCGTTTGCTAATATCTCCTACAAATCAGGTTAGAAAATATATTTATAATTTATCCCGATTAAGCATCTTTGATCTCCATTATTGTCCCTTTGAGAGGTTTTCGTTCCCTCGATTCCTTGTTTCTTTTCTTTTTGATGATTGATATCATTCCATTATCATTGCATTTACAACGTCTTCCTGGTTCTTGACCCCTTCATGAGTGCAGGTTACGTAGCGTAAAATAGACGTGTAATCGGTTTTCAGATTTTTCATTAATTAAATCCATTTTTAAGATCTTGGACTTCACTTATTCTAGTTTATTTGTTAATGAAGGCTTCTGTTGGGAATTGAATCCTAATAAAAGTGCCAAATCTATTATGCAAGGAGACATTGTTTTTTTCTAATTTTAATCGAAAAGGGATCTATTTCCGGCATTCATATGCATAGTTAGCGCATTCATCTTTGTCAGCAATTCCAACTCTGTAAGGTAAAGATGAATATTGTAGCTATCATTAATAAAACAACAGTAGGTTTCTTGTCAGAAATATTGCAATGAAAAGAAGATATTCTCTAGGTATTTGGACAAATACAGTCTTTCACTATAGAATCTACTACTAAAATTCTCCTTGAGTGGGATAAGGATAAGCGGAGAAAAAAGTCTTTTCCCACAAAATAACAGCTAGACATTTCTCATTAATACAAATTTTCAAACTTTTTGTTATTTTTTGAGTGCCTATAATTTAGACCGAAATACTAGGTTTTCATAACAATATGGCTAGCGAGTAGCGAGTTGAACAATTTACTCTGTATCAATCTTTGAGATGTACAAAACTGATTTGGTTGTATAAAATACAGATAGCAGCAGGAGAAGGTATATAACAGAAGAAATAGAAAAACTTGGAAAGGGGAATATTTCTTCTCAAATATTTACGTTTCATGAGTTGAGTGTTGCTACTCAAGACTTCAACCCTAAGACTTTGATAGGTGAAGGCGGTTTTGGGAGGGTGTACAAAGGTCACATTGAAAGCAAAAATACAGTAATTCGACTACCCTCCCTTCCCATTTATTATAGTCATTCTCATTGCCTTCTAAACTTAAACATAGTTGTGTGCTATTAGAAGCTACATTTTTAACTTTGCTATTTCTCGTGTTGATGTCTCTCAGGATGTTGCAGTCAAGCAACTTGACAGAAATGGTTTCCAAGGAAATCATGAATTCCTTGTGGAAGTTCTGATTTTGAGTCTTCTTCACCACCCTAACCTTGTTAATTTAGTAGGATATTGTTCTGATGGTAACCAGAGAATATTAGTCTACGAGTACATGCCCAATGGTTCACTCGAGGATCATCTCCTAAGTACGTCTGACTGGTTACAAATGGCATTTAAAAATAATACTCGACTGAAGTCTTATCTATTCTGATTTTATACTTTCTTATGAACTTCGCCTTTTCATCTACAGATGTTCATTTTTCATGTAAAAAAATGCTGATTAGCCCAACTTTGCTTTCCAGATATAGACCCGGACAAAAAGCCTCTTGATTGGAACACGAGGATAAAAGTTGCAGCAGGAGCAGCAAAAGGACTTGAATATTTGCACGAGACAGCTAATCCTCCCGTGATTTACAGAGATTTTAAAGCATCAAATATACTTTTAGACAAGAGCTTCAACCCGAGACTTTCTGATTTTGGTCTTGCCAAGCTAGGTCCTACTGGTGACAGAACACATGTTTCTACCAGGGTGATGGGAACCTATGGTTATTGTGCACCCGAGTATGCATCCACAGGTCAGTTGACTACGAAGTCAGACGTGTACAGCTTTGGGGTCGTGCTTTTGGAGGTGATCACTGGTCGGAGAGTCATTGACAATTCAAGACCAAGTGAAGAGCAAAACTTAATTACTTGGGTACGTTAACGAACCTCAAGACCTCTCCATGACCAAACAATGCATTAAGCAGAATATCTATTCGAAATTATCAGTGTTAAAATTTTGAACTTCTAATAGAAATTACACCACAGAAGGTCCAATTCTAACATATCGATGAGATTGGAGGGAAGGGATAGTCCTATGCCATATCCAAACTGCATCTAAATTGTGATCAACAAGAAGAAATTTAAGCCTTATTGCCACTCCATTATGTTTGATCTGGCATTATTTATGCTGATATGTTCAATTCAAATAGCTTTTTCGGGTTTATCTCCATGTTCAGAAATGTTTTCTTGACCTTGTTTTCTACTAAATTTTTTAATCACATATACTTGTGTATCAGTTCCACATAAAAATATCACTATTTTGACATCATCCTGTTTCATTATGCCATGCTAGGTTAGTGCGATGAAAACTGAGGTTAATTTTATGAAAATGGCAGGCACAACCTTTGTTCAAAGACAAGAAAAAGTTCCATTTGATGGCGGATCCATTGCTTGACGGAAATTACCCGGAAAAGGCACTCTGTCAAGCTCTTGCGGTTGCAGCTATGTGTCTCCAAGAGGAAGCTTCTACGCGCCCATTGATCTGCGATGTTGTAACTGCTCTAGAGTATCTATCTGTAGGCAAGAGCCAAGCTGAAAATGAAGAAGAGGCACAAGAATCATCTACAAAAAAATGTAGTACAGAAAATAATGAAAATAATACACCAGATGATAATTAGAGAGATCAAAATTGTGTAAAAATGAATATAATCTGATTCTGTACCATTGCGTTGCATACTCAACCCCATCATTCCGTTGCATACCAACCCCATTACCAATGATCATAAGCCCACTTTTTTGAAAAGTTCATAGAATATTTTTGCGACGTCTTTTGTTTTGTATTTTAGCGTAATGATAAGCAGTATCGAAGAAGAATTTCAAGTATAATTTGGCATTTCTTTGTCATTGATAAGCCGTAATTCCTCTTTGTGAGAGAAATAATTTACAGAAGTAGAATTGGAAAACTAGCAAAGTGCACACCTAAATTTATAGTGGTGTCCATACGCCACTTTGCTGCAAAAGAAGAGTACAAAATAATTTCACGCATCTCAAATGCAAAAACCAAGCTCCTTAGCTCCTTTCTTTCTGAATAAATTAGCAGATGCTAACCTGACAACAATTGTAAATTTTCACTCTAACACCTCACAATCCCGTGAATTCGCCAATGATATTTTTTCAAACAATGTGTTGAACTAAAGTCCATGTACAATGTTTGACGCCCTCTAAGTTTTTTAGCCTAGAAGTTGATTGGATAGAGAATATCTCTCACATCGTGTGGCTGTACAATTTAGTTTATTATATCACCCATATTACTCATCAACCACGTTCCAGTAGGCATTAAACATGACATTTTCTTGCCATGTCATCTTTCTTAACATGTGTATAACATAAGATTTTCTCCAAGCAACAATAGAAAAGTGGAAGCACCTATTAATTTTATTTTTTTCTAACCATATATTCATGTGAAAATCCACAGATATGGGGGTTTTACTCACAAAATATTCAATTCCATCAAAAAGTTTTTATTTGTAAACACGACATCATGACTCGATCAAATGTATTGCAATACAGGAACAATCAAGCATAGGAAACCAATACTCTGTGGTTATATATTATGCCTTAAAACTGTTGCAAAAATGTGCAAAGGAAGTGCGATGCTTATGAATGTATGTGATGCACCAGGTCGTATATTCCCGAGTGTGACTAGAACTTACTTAAGAGTTTAAAGTAACTAGGGTTGGACATGGTCCGATTCGGCTCAAAGAGAATCGAACTGAACCAAAATCTTCGAGTATTTACTAAATGGAACCGTCGGGTCCAAATATAATTATGGAACCTTTCGGGTCCGATTTCGTTCGGTTCAGTTCGGTTTTGTTTAGTTCTGTACCATAATTAATTTTTTTTAACATTTACAGCAACACTACATAAATGTTCATTCGTAGCTCCGATGGGCGGTTGGAGACGGGAAGTCGGACTCGATAGTTGGCGGATTCGATTTGGGCATGTAAATGTAGGTTTTCAATTTATCAAATGATTTGAGGTTAGTACACTTGTGTTTACCGAATGAAAGTATGAAATTGGAAAGCGAAGGATAAAAATTTAAAAAGGCCTAGATCTTGGGCTAATAATGAAATTAATAATTGGGCCAAAAAATTAAAACAAAAAATTGAATTTAGAAATTGGGTTAGGCTGGACTAGTTAGGCATGGACTTAGCTTGGGAGTTGGAACATTAATCACTAAATTAGTTAATTTGTTTTTAAAAAAAATTATAATAATTTAATTAATTCAATATAAAAAATAAAAAAAAATATTTAGATTCGGTTCTTGGTCTAGAACCGAACCGAACTCGTCGGTTCTCGATTCGAATACATGTTCGGATATTTAACTTATGAAGAACCACTCGATTCGATTAAGTTCGATTTGGTCCGGTTCGGCTCAGGAGTTTTTTCCAACTCTAAAAGTAACAAAGAAAAATTTGTATAGAAACATGGATGCAATAAAAAGACTAATGGTTAAAAATGTTCATAACAGTAACCAATCTTTTAAGAGCAAAGTTGTGAGTTCAATAATTTTAACATAAATAGAAAATAAAATGTCCAAAAAAAAAAAAAAAGGAATCACTTGAAACACTTGCACCAGATGTTCTATCTGACATTTATAGAATTTTAAGTGAAAAATGTGGAACCAGACAAGCACAAAAAGGAAGTTACTGAACTTAAGGCTACGAAAATATAAAAAACTTCTTTTTAATGGTTCTCGTTGTCATTTATAGTGTTTTAAGTGCACTGAAAGGGGCCCTTGTTTGAAAAAAATGTGGAACTGGGCAAGGACAAAAGGAATTTATTGAACTTGAGGGAACAGTCCCATTCCAACTGGTGCAGGATTGGGTGGGAGAGATTTCAAACATTACATGCCACGCCTAATTCAACTGGGTTTGGTGAGCCAAGATTGGCTCAATGGCATGGCATAAAGGAAGGAGGAATGGGGAAAGTGTTATTGGCACTTGATGGCGCTAAAGAAGATTTTATTCGGCTTCCTTACATGAGGGCTGCATTGCAAACAACTTTCCTCACATGGTTTTCGAGGAAAATTATTATCGTGAATATTTCGATTTGGCTCATGAGATGAAATTGAGGGGCTTGTTTGATGTTTGAGATTGTGCAAGCTTGTTAGCCTAGAAATTGATTGCATTGAGCTTGCCAGTTATTAGTGGCATCCCAAAAACTTCTGGGTCGAAATATGGTCAATATCTCTAACATCGCGTGACCATACCATGCAATCTATTATATTATCCATATTACTCATCAATAACGCTCCAGTAGTCGCTAAACATGATATATAATTTGTAATAAATCTTTCGAATCAAATTGTAGAAAGACTCCAATCCATCTTGAAAATTATAGCTTATCAACATTTTTACATTTTCTTGCCATGTCATCATTCAAAACATGTGTATAACATAAGATTTTCAAAGAAACAATAGAAAAAAATAATAGAAGAGGGTGGTTCGTGAGATTGTACTTCAGCCAGAAAAAAATATTGACCAGAAAGGAATTTCCATGAGCTCTTGAAAAATCCATGTAGGAATCAAGAAATTCCATTTGAGGGCTCTTGATCAGAACGGAATGAAAAAATTCACTGAGATGGGGAAAAGAAGGTGGAGTAAGTACTGTGCTGAAATAAGAGATCCTTTCAAGAAGAAACGGGTTTGGTTGGGACTTGCAGCACTGCTGAAGAGGCCTCCAAGGTTTACCTTGCCAAGAGTCAAAAGTACAGTCTTTGAATGGGAGTCATCAGCGAGGCATTGATCTGTCTACAAGGATAGTTTGGATTATGAACTATGGATTAAGAGAAATACCTCACTTCCAATAAATTAAAATACGATTATCTTCTTAATTTCGCCACCCTGCTCAAGGATATTTCCTTTGAAATTTGTGGAGCGAAAAGGTTTTGCCAATATGGTTCACTAAGAACTCTAGCGTTACAAAAACAAAGGGAGCTTTGTTCAGTGCTTGCATTTGCCAACACAACAGTAATTTTTCTCATTTTATGCATTATTCTGCAGAGATATGAGTGTCTCATTTTTGGTTTTTTTTTTACCCAAAAAGAACCAAGCTAAGAAGCTGTACAAAATTGATAATTTACTGTCCATATATAGGCAGCAGAAATCCAGAACTGATTGTTGCTGTTCCTTTAAAATCCAACCCCAAATTGTTAGTTTCCCTACGCACCAAAATGCCAAGGAGAAACCTTCGGGCCTTCCCTTTTTGTGTCTTCATAGTTCTTGAATCCACTTCACCACACAGAAAGAAGGTCCTTCTTGAATTTCATGGAAAACCATGTGGAACATCACAAGGGAATGAATCTTGAACGACATCATAGCAGTAGCAGTGGAGAGTCTCCACCTCTCTTGTTCAGAATTAAAAGGAAAAGACTGCTGTGTTTCCTGACATTATTATCATCATTAAAGACTTCTTCAGTTTCTCCTTCATTTGGATCGAGTGACTATAGTTTTGCGAATGTCAGAAGAAAATCACATTATGGAAGTGTGGGAGGAGATGAGTTCTTTGTTGAGCAGCTTTTCACTTCTTACAATAGCCTATTTCCTAAGGCCTTCCATCACCTCAGTGGACAGTCAAGTATTTCCTCTGGTGAATTCTGTGAATTTCACCTCCAACTCAGTTTCAGACTCTGTCCTGGAATCTACCACACGTGTCCTGGAATCTTCCGCCTTTTCAAGGCAAATTTTCTTGGGTAGATATGCATGAGTTATGCACCTTTCTACATGGAAACAAGCTGGGATTGACAATGCTATCCCAAACTCAACGTTCCAGATTCGCCGGAGTGATGATGTTGTATTAGGGATTGTGGAGAAGCAGTGTTACAGAACAAACACATTAGTGTTTCTGAGGAGAGAAGCTACAACTACCTTAGAAGACAAGATGTTCTTTTTTGAAATCAAGTATGAATCTTTTCTTGATTACTGGCTGTCACACTCTGTTTTTCCAGATATATGCAACACTATAGGTTGTTCCCATTTAGCTAGAGCCTGGATGTACGGAAATTGAACTTACACCAGCAGTTCTCGTTGACGTTTATAAAACGTTGAGTGCACTAAAAGGTGCATTATTTGCAAGCAAAAAGTGTGGAACTAGACAAGGACAAAAGGATGTTGAATATAATTCCAATCCAATCAGTTCGAGTTTGGGTTTGAGAGAGATTTATAAATCCCAACATGATATCCAAAGCCTAACTCCACTCGGGTTCATGAACCATGATTGGGTCAATGTCATTGCATAAAGAAAGAGGAAAAGAAAAATGTGTCTAGGGCAATGAGTTGAGCTAAAGAAGATTTTCAAGGATAAATGTTCCGCTTACTACTGAAACACTTTCCTTATTTCAATTAAAAAATAAATTTAAAAGATTTTAGAAATGTTTTCAATTTCAATGTTTATTTTAGAAAACATAATTAGTATAAATTTAAAAGATTTTATTAGATGTTTTCTACTTAGAACAAAATCTTTGTAACCTTATATAAAGGGGGCTTATACATTGCAATAAAATAACTTTCATATAAATAAAAATTGATATTCTTCCCCAATTTCTTCTATATTTTCTCCCTTTTATCCTCCCTTTTCTCTACCTCTTTTTCTATTTCTCCTCTTTCTCCCTCTTCCTTTATTCATCTTGTTCTTACTCTATATTGTTTTAAGTAAATAATTGTTAGGAAATTAATGACGAGATTATATTGTACAATATGAGGTAGCAATCACAACAGTAGAGGAACACAAGAACAATTGGCAAATGAATAGAAAATTTATTAATATTGCGAAAAATACAATAATATTGTCAACTCTCTAAAACTCATACAAAGTCATATAAAAATCATACAATTCGTGGAGTATACATACAGAACCCAAAACGATATGTTTTAGATGGAAAAGGGATAAAAATCACATCAAAAGAAGGAAACAAAATTTCCCCAAATATATATGCCACTCAAGCTGTTGTCTTACACCAAGCGAGTAGTGCTCTAGCGCTAAGCAGGCGGTAACGCTCATGCGCCTTGTTTTGGGTCCAACTTAATTCCAAATTGTTGGATTTTAAGCGCAAAATAATAGAGAAGTCAACAGAAGTATTAAATGTAGTTCGGCGATGTACCTACATTTATAAGAAGCGAAGTGGATATTTTTATTCAGTATAAATAATAAGGTTACATTATTAGTATTTATACTAATCCAAACCCAAACCCATACAAGACTTTAGGGCTTGTACAAGAAAAAATACACATGTATTGTACCGCAGGGGCAACCCCAACCTATTCAACATCCATGACAAACAAACAGTGAATTTAACCCACAAGGTCGATGTCGTCGCTCCGCTCCCCTCACTCCACTTCGCTATGCTCGAACATCGGCCATTTTGATCCAGTAAACCTGTGTTCCACTCTATATGAACCACATATATAACACAAACACATTGCATGGCGCCTAGATGCCTAGATTGGACATCCAAGTGCCAAAGTGGTGTCCCAAGACTTCTCAAGCCAATTTAACATCTATTTCAGCCAATTCAAGAACATCGAATGGAATTTAGGTCACAAAATAACAAATCTCCACATTGGCGAAAGTTCTACTGTAATGAACAAACTTCAAAAATTATCCACTTGAAGACAAATCCCACCGTAAGAAATAAACCAACAACTCTTCACTCCAAAAAGCTCTCTAACAAAATTCTTCTCCTCTTGCACAAAGTCCCACTAGGACAAACTCAACCAACTGAATCCAAACACTGCTGAGCACAATTGCCTCGAGTATCAATATTTGCTCAAATTATCATCACGAGTAACAAAATCACAAATAATTCAAAAGTTACCAAACATGGCCGAAGCACACCCTGAAACGGAATCAACATCTCAAATGCTTCTATAGAAGGTTTTTCACTAGACTAAACACCTTCAACCACACTTAAAGCATACACAGCTAAATCAGCTTTCATGTACCTTTGTAGTGGCCTAATATCTCTCTTGAGTCTGTCCCTAGCAATTGAATATGGTGGCACCGCTAGTGATGGTGGCAAAGCGACACTACCCATAACTTAACTCGTTTGAGTTGTATTCTTCAACATGGACCGCAAACCAAACTTCAACGTTATTGTACTAAACTAAATATTCATCAAAGTACCAAACCTCTATTGATTGATTTTCAAAGATTCTATACAACATTGAAAGACATAACTAGGATCTTCATTGTCCATCCAACACAACACGGGCACCTTTACAAACCTTCATAGCTCCACCTTCACCAGTGAACTTATACCCTTTTGAATTAAGAGTAGTCAAGAAGATAAAATCTCACTTCAAATCTGGAATGTGTCTCACCACATCAAATATTCTAACCATCCCATCCAACATCTTAAGTTTAGCATTTCCAATACCAACTACCTTACAGGATGTGTTGTTTTCCATAACCACTACACATTTTGAATGTTGAAAACAAATCTTGATTGGGATACATATGAAAAGTATAAGCTCTATCAAGAATCCAATTCTCGTTAGGTTTGGATTCGCTATCTATCTGTCACTACAACAATTTTATGCAATATCTATTTCGCATGAAGTATGTGGTTGTTTTCCCTTCTAATTTACAACTAATTTTTCTCTATTCTGCAATTTATAGCAATCCTGTATATGTGCCATTATTCTTGCAATAGTTACAAATTTTATTACTAAAGTTAGACTTTGAACTGCCCTATCATAACCACCATGAAAATTAAAGATTACATCATGTTTTGAGCGTTAAAACCTTAAAATACAAGGTCACAGAAATCTGTTGTAAACCGTACGATCTAGTCAATTAGTTCTAACTAATTGTCTTCTTGGACAAAATCATATTATTCACATTTTTAGGTACATATACTTGAGAATCATAAATCACTCTATATTAAGTAAACGAATTAAAAATAATATGTAAAAAGTTTTAAATTATGCAAACGTGTAAACAAATCGAATTTACTTCATTTACTTATAATTTGCAACGCCAAGGTGAGAGGATTGTAACCTAAACATATGCACTGGCAATCTATATTGTCTATGCGTTCGTTTGAATTTATAGTTTATTTACAAAATAGAAATACTTTCATTCAACAGAGCTAGATAAAATTACATCATTGATAAAGAAAGGATGTTCTCCTAGCCGATATCAACAACGTCAGTACAAAGTTGAGTCCCTCCCAAATTGCAAAACATTTGAATGTAAAATGTGATATTTTAACCAGCATCGACCTAACTAAATTGGCAACTACCTCTCCATCACGATTTCTACAAACCACACAGACTCCAAAAGAATCATCCCATCCCTCATCGCTGCATCCACATTTAATTTAAGAGTGCTAGATGGCAGGTGCTTCCATCTTCTAGATATAGCTAGAAGTGAAATAGTCCCAACCCCAGTTACAAGACGAAGGTTATGGTATTCATTCAGATGAATAAACTGTCCTATACAACTTGAATTGGCTCACTGGTAATTTTATTGAAAATCTTTGTATTTTGATCTTTCCAACAGCACCAAAAAATCATAAAGAACTCTTCCATTTCAATCAAAGAAAGTCTAGCCCTGGTATGCAAGCATAATTCACTAGAATTAGGTTTCGTTTAAGAGCAACTTTGGTAAACTCACAGTGCCAAATATGAGTCAATATCACAATAGAGAAGGGCGTCTAAAGTACTTTCTTTGCATTCATTACATCTGCTGCAACGGATATCCACCAGTATGTGTCGGTCATAAAGGTTAATTTATCACAAAAAGTTTTCCAAACAAAGAATATAAACCTTACTTGGAGCAATGAGCCATCACAAAAAAATCCATAAGTTGTTCAGAGGGTTAGAACATACTTCAACATTGGATGTAAGCAAATCCAAACCCTAACACTAAAACAAAAACTGCTTTTCGCAATGGGCAAAAACCATTGCAGAAGATCTTTCATAATGTTCAAGCATATGTTTACGTCTTCGATGTTGTCATAGTAGAGATGGAAACGGGGCGGGTTCTCGGTGGACGGCGCAGGGCGGGGTCGGGTCGGGTAGGGTCGGGGCGCGGGCCTACCCCATATATTTTTTTTTATTATTTTTTTAGTTAACTAATTATTTATTTATTTATTTATTTTTGTAATTTGTAATTAATTTTTTTTTCTTCACGTGGCGGGGTTCAGGGCGGGGCACCCCCACCCCGCCCTGTGACCTGAGACGTGGCGGCGATCCCCACCCTGCCCCACCATCCTGTCGAAACGGATTTTTTTCGCCCCTTTCGGGGTAGGGCGGGTTTTTTTTTTGTCATCTTTATGTCATAGAGTGCACGGATATAGCGACAAACAATGCACATTGCAAAAGATTGCATTGCCCATTGCCAAAACGTTTTAGCAAGCACTGTCAGTTGCCGTTGATGTTTTAAAACTGGAGCTACTGATAAGTGTATTTTATACACTTATTCGAGAACTAAAATAACGATATTTGATATTTATTTTAATAAAATATACCCTAAGTTGTCGCATTATATATTATATAGGTAAAACTCAATAGTTGAATGAGGAATTGAAAGAAACAAAGGAAAAATTGCGAAGTCCAATGTTTGAAGATCAAATTACAAATATTCAATAGTTGATTCGGACCTCAAGACAATACTTTGAAGAATACTAAGAGACAATAGGATGAAATTAGAAGTCAAAAATGAATGGAATATGATCAAAAGATTATCACAGATCAATTTTCAATTGCACAAGTTATATTCCAAATTTTAAATCAAAGGTTATGACCCATTTTTTGCATAGTAAAGTTGTAGCTCTTTGAGTTAACTTTTCAACGCTCTTTGAATCAACTCAATCAAATATCGAAAGAGTAACAACTGTGCAAAGACAAAAAAATGCTCACGCAAAGACAACTTTCTTTATTCGATTAAGACTCTTTTGGAAACCAATTTGAACGTAATTTCAACCAATTTTTTACTCCTACAAATACCTAATTTTAAAATACATATTAGACACCGCTCATATACATCTCATAATACAATATTCCATCAATGTTTATCATGAAAGAGGGCAAAATCATATTGCGAGAAGATTTCAAATGCGAAGTTCAAGAACTCCTCAGTTGAAAATTAAACCTGGAATCTGTGGACAAAGAAGCAAAAGATTTATTGAAGATTCATCAAGATTACTTTGAAGAAATTCAAGAACATCAAGATTTATTTCCTTCATTCATTAATTCACAATTATGGGTAACGTTTTACACATTTAACATGATTTCTTGTAATTCCAATAAGTTATGCTAGTTTTATACATTGCAAGGATGAAATGAACCCATGTAATGATATTTTAGTTTTTAATTAATTATTTTGACTTTAATTTGGTTTGATTTGTGGATGTTTATTATCATTTTTATCATTCTTTTTAATTGATTTATCACCAATTGAATTGTTAGTGAATTTTATTGTTATCGAGATAGACGATAGGATTTAAACATAATATAATAAGCATTGCAAGGTTCGGTAGAAAATAGAAATATACATTTACGTTTTATATGCTTTCAATAGTGTTCTAAATTGTTAATGTATTTATCATATTTGCATATTTCATCAAGAGATAGAATGGTCACATGATGGAATATATTTGATCGCCATTGAGAGAGGTTTTCAATTAAATCAAAAAAAATTAACCAACATGAATAATTTCAAATTGTCAGTTTAATTGTTATACTAAAAAATGGAATAACAAAAGAGATTTGACATCTTAACAATACATCTCACATATTTGAAAAACACATTTAATTACTTTCACTAGTTTAACTGATAATTTAGGAATTAGTATAGAAAAATACAACAATTTGTTTGCTATTCGATTAAAGTTGCAATTAATTTAACTCGATCAAACACAGTCTCCGTGGGTTCGACACTCTATTCATCATTATATTATGATCACGATCGCATGCACTTCCAAATTCTCAAAGGGTCAGCTTGCGCTCTACGATAATGCATTCTAGCCAAAAAAATATTTTTATAAAGGAACGATTCCCTCGTCTCAGACCCTCCATCCACGTGCTATTCTTCCCCACTAAAAAGAGCGATTGAGAATTCAAGAACCTAAACAAAAGTGAAGAAGTGAGCATACCCGAAGGCTCTCATCAACCCCAATTTTCACCTAGAATTGGTCAAAGTCAAAATTATGATGAATAGAAGGAAAATAAATCATAAAGATATGCAAATGACTTGACTAGAATGCCCGGGGAATTGGCATGTGCCTCTTCTATTACATTACAGAGAAGTCCATTCTCGTCATGATCGATCCACGCCCTAGCGTGGTGCTCGGAGAACAAAGCTTGCTGAGCTTACAAAGTTAGCTTTCAAAGGTTAATGAATTTCTCGTTGATTGCACGAGCTAGCTAGCAATCCCTTTCCCCTTACTCATCTCCCTGTATAAAAAATCCATTTCTCCCCTTCATAATATAATAACCTCAGCCTGCAATAGCAAGAGAAAGGCAACAAAGGGAGTCAATGAACAACGGCCCTTCGGAGAAGATCTGCTAAAGAAGATCCTCACAATAGATGTCCCAATGACATCAACTAAAGGAACATTCGAGGGGGGCCTTCACCCTGCACCCTAACAATAACTTGAGTTTATGTTGCTTGCCACAATACTATGTATGAAAAAAAATAAGACCAACCAATTCTAGCACTAGTAGGGACTCATTTATCGCTATCTTCTACTTGCTCACTAGTAAAATTGTTTCTCCCTTCCCTAAACTTGATTGTTTCTCCCTTCACTAAACTTGCTTAGATTGGAGACCAACTCAAAATTAAGCCCTAATGGAGCTTCCATATAGATATAGAATTGGAAAAAAAAAATAATAAATAAAAACTAGTCCATATGGCTATGGCTGGAAAAGAATCCAATAATAGAATCAATATGATAAGAAGGAAAATGTGTAATGTGAAAACAAGATGGAACGTGTGGGAGGATCTGAAAAATTTCTTTTTTTCTTTCATTTCGGGAGAGCCCCTTTTTTATTACGTTATAACATTGTTACACCAGATCCGGCTTAGTTATTGATAAAGTGAATAGATTTGTCATTTCTTGAAATTTCTCTTATTCAAAATTGTGGTGTAACAGGTAGGAATGGAAAAATAGCTCACCAACTCGGGCTCGGCCCGAAAAGAGCCCGAGTCAGGCTGGCTCGTGGCTCTGTGGGGCCGAGCCCCATTTTGAGGGTCCACTAGATCCGGGCTGGACCACTTTTTTTTCTTTTAATTTTAGTTGTAATTTTTTATATATTAGTATTTACTTATTATTTATAATACGCTTAAATTGCACACATTTTAAATTCTTTTAAAAAATTAGATTTGTCACGAATTTATAAAAAAAAAAAAAAAAAAATCGAGCCTGCTCAGCTCGGCTCCCCTAAGACTCGAGCCGAAAGCTCAAGTCGAGCATAAATTTTTTGGTCAAGCTATTGTTCGGCTCGACTCAAGCCAAAAAAAGCTTAAAGTATTTTTTTTTGAGCCGACTCCAAGCAAAAAGTTTTGGCTCGCAGCTCAACACGTTGACACCCCTAGTAACGAGTATCCTTGCTTGTTCTGAACATGGAATAGATGAAATAAATAAATAATGAAATTTTGTTCAAGAATGAAATCTTATTAGAACTGTCCATATTTCGTTTATCCTTCAGAACCTATCATACCCTGGATACGATGAAATAAGATAATTTGAGACTATTAAATCAAAATAGCATTTAGGGTCGTCCGTGAGTCGGTTCGATTCGGTTTCGAAATTTTCGGGTATTAAATAAAAGGACCCATCAGGTCCAATTATATCGGCTCGGTTCCATATCCTAATTAAATTTTTTAACATTTACAGCAACTTACATAAATATAACTAATGACATTTCATTTGTAACTTTACAAATTAACGTAACTCAATTCAAAAATATATAAATAACTAGCTGTCGAATAATATTAATTCAATGCATACAAATATCATAAAGTAGATATTAATATTAGGTAAAAATTCATTAATCATACTTTAAGTTTACCCTATTTCAAAAATAACAAAACATTTTTCACATTTCAAAAATCAGATTTTTGACCTATACATACACATATATATTTATATATACAAAAATATAAAAAGTATATATATAATTAATTAACTAACCCACTCCCGTCGTTCCGACGACCGTCCGGCGACCATTCCAACGATCGTTCCGGCGACTACTCCGATTCCGATGACAATTTTGATGACCATTCCGATTACTATTTTACGGTCACAGTTCAAAAATTTTGTAAGTCACAAGTAATTCATTGATCACATATTTCAAAATTAGTTAGTCACAGATCAAAATTTATAGGTCACACGGTTACAGACTTCCAAATTAGTTTATCACAGATTTTTTTACGATGACAGATTATATAATTTTTAGGTCACAGATAACAAAATGGTTGGTCACAAATTATATTTTTGATCACAGGTTATCGAATTTTAACGTCACAAATTATATTTTTAGTCATAGATCACTTGTTGCATGGTCACAGTCCAGGTCACAAGTCACAAGTCGGGTCACGGGTTATTTTCAAATGGTCATAGCATGGTTGACAGAATATATTGCATATGGCTCAGGTCACAGCACATGGCTCAAGTTACAGTATAAGTCACAGTACATGTCACAGCGTTGGTCACGGGTCAACTGATTGGTCACATACCACCAGCCCCCTCCAATGTCTCCACCGTCACTTGTAGCCACCCCCCTACGGTGGCCAACGCCACCACCACCATCACTGCCAACAACACCGTTACCAACAATCATCTCCACCGCCACCCGAAATCATCACTACCAAACACCAAACCCACCGCCACCGCCAACGCCAACATAAACACCAAAAACAATCGCACCACCCACTGCCAGAGAGAAGAAAGAGTGAGAAGAGATGACTACCACTACCATCACGACCCCGATTGCCGACACCACTAAAATACAAACCACACCACCCATCTCACTCCAGCACCACCAAACAAATCACACAAATCAGAACACATACCACAGATCTGCAAATTCGGAGAAGAAATTGTCGATGTTGAAATGTTCCAACACTACTCGGGATTCTGCTTCTTCCGTGCAATATGGTGGTTGTGCCTCTGATGTCCCCTCCGATGAGTGACGCAATCTGTGGGTACGGCGGTGGCGCGGAGAGAAGCCCCTTCCACGCTGCCGAGGGGAGAGAGAGAGAGAGAGAGAGAGAGAGAGAGAGAGAGAGAGAGAGAGAGATGGGCAGTGAGAGACGGAGAGAGAAGAGTGAGAGGGACGTGAATTAGCCAATTAGGGTTGAAAATTAATTTAGGGGTGGTGGTGGGGTGTATATATATTAATTTTCATAATATTATTATTAATATTTAATTAAATATAAAAATATATATATATATCTATATATAAAGTATCTGATTTTTTAATATTAAAACTTGACATCTGATTTTTTAACTTGGATCTCCAAAAGTAGGAAATTGGGTAATTTGCTCTTAATATTAAAATGTCGGTGATCCATGTAAAAAAAATTGAGGCCCAAGGCTTAAAATTATAAAATGATCTGATTTATTTAATTAATTTGTTAATTTATTTAGAAAAAAATAATATAATTTAATTAATTCAATAAAAAATTTATTTAGTTTCGGTTCTTATTAAATTCTTCGGTTCTTGGTCTAGACCCGACTCATACCCATCGGTTCTCTATTTGGGTACCCGTTCGGGTATTTAACTTATGAAAAATCGCTCGGTTCGGTTCGGGTTCGGTCCAGTTTGGTTCGGGGCTTTTGAACATCCTGAATAGCATTCACATTTTTTCCCAGGTGCCACATGGGGTGTCGTGCACATTGGGAAAACTGCACGGAAGGGACGAGATAAGCCCCCTATCCTGCATTAAGAAAGTTTCAAAAATGAGTCCCTGTCTCCATAACCCTTCATCGGTCACTAAGTAAGCAAGCCATACTAAGCAATAGGTCCCCTAGCGAGGTTTAGGCTGCCACGGTGAACCAAAGAGTGATGTGCTATGTCTATTTCATGACCTCCATCAAATCCAATTTTTACAGAGGTCATGAAACCGATAAAATACTTCACCAGAAATAACAACCATCTCTATGGTCTGCGTGAAAAAGGTGTCCGCGGATAGTACTTACTCTTTGAGATTCTAGCAGAAAGTGAACGGATAAGAAAAAATTCACCAACATTATTTCGCCAATTCTTAAAAATTAATTCCACCCCTATTTTTGGATTAAACATCAGTGTCGGTAGGAACCAATGTATTTTCTTCTTGCCCTCTCTCTTTGAACCACCAGAAGAACGTTAGAAGTTTCTTAGTCTCATTGCAAAGCCATTAGTTTTTGAAGACACCCATGGCATAGGTGCAAGGGTATAGCCAGTGCAACGGCTTTAATTAAAATCTCTTTACCACCAATTGAAAGAGTTTTTTTCGCCACAGTATCAGCTTTTTCCACACAATCTCCTTTACTCCTTGAAAGATTTGCTATCAGCTTCTGCCAATAATAGATGGGAGCCCAAGATACTTGCTATGTGGCTGGATACACGATGGCTAGTTGATTTATTGCAGTCGTATTAGGATTGAACGTGATTGCCGACTTTAGCTGTTAACTCTGTCCAAATGCAACTTTGGGGAATAAGAAGAATAAATACCTTTTTGATCATTTTGATAGAGGGGGTGGAGAAAAGGGGACAAAACAGACTTGCATTTCTCATCGAACAAACAGAGGGAAAAATCCATATTGAAAACTATTCACTATGCTGTCTTCTAACTTGGCCTGTTGCCCTCCCTGTGAACAACTGAACACTCTGATTCGCCTCTCTACTTTTTGAGTGCTGGAGTAAAGTAGATAACCCTTCAGCACAAGGAAGAAAGAGATGCGGGTATAAAGTGGCAACCTTGTCATAGCCCTCGCAATAGGACGACCAGCTCTTTTGGCTCACCATTAATCAGAAAAAGAAAAATAAATAAAAAATAAAAATTGCTGGTCGATATGCATTGTTTTACTAATAGTCCCACTTCATCAGGAAGCCCATTCGTCCGAAAATCGTCACAATAAAATTGCATTCGCACAAGTATAGGCTTTGCTCATGTCTAACCACCATTCAACCCCCACTTCATCAAGTACATTAATTCAAAAGCCGAAATAAGATTATCATTGATCAAACAACCAGGGAGAAACGAACTCTGCATAAGAAAAATGATATCTGATAGAATAGCATTCAACCAATTTGTCATAATCTTAGTAACTACTTTGTGAAGGACTTTACAAAGTCTAACAGCTAAAGTCGCCGAAGGCAGCAAGGCATGGATGGGATTCCAGCTAACTCTAGTCCATATTTTCATGTCTCTAGTTCAAACCAAATATCTAACAGAAGCTTTTCTTAATGGCTACCCGCTTTCAAGGTATAAATCATCCGCTCGCCCGAAAACGAACTAGACCAATAGGGAAATCCCAATTTATTGGGCCTTTGACACGATCAAAAAGAAAGCCTAAGAGGCGCCATATTCTAGGAGCCCAAACTATGTGGTGCATTCATTGAAGCAGCTGAAGTGCATCCCCATCTGCTGCATCAAATGCAATCCATCGAGGGAAGCATAAATAGAGGTATAAAAGAAAACAATTATACATATAGCTAACAAGAAATTGAAAAGGTTCTCTTCTTAATGCACGACCGGAGTTTCCTTGCGGCATGCATAAGGAAAAAAATCAGCGGAGCCAGCCAGGGCAGCCGAAGGGGCTAGCTGGCTGCTAGCCTGCGGCCATCCATGCTAGCTCCGCCCTTGTATGAGAATAAGGTGCATCCCCATCTGCTGCATCAAAAGCCAATTCATCAGCTGAAGCATAAATAGAGGTATAAAAGAAATGTTTTATACATACAGCTAACAAGGAATCGAAAAAGTTCGCTTCTTAATGCACGGCAGGGAGTTTCCCTGCGGCATGCACGGATTTATGTTCAATAATCCCATGGCAACACACGTTGAGCTCATGACGGACAGTTATTGCGAGCTCTTTCGCAGTACCAGCATTCCACTTAAAGTAAATTACCATGACTAATTCTTTTGATTAATCCCCAACTATCACTCATTCTGCATAAGATTACCTGTATTAGTACGTCAATATGAGCATTCTGGTAACCCAAAATATGCACCCGCCATTTGCAAGTAAAAAATATATATTAATATATATTTATTTTATTATATATATATATATATTAATATATATTTATTTTATTTTCAATCATGCTTCAATAAAATAATATTTTTCATCACATCAATAATTTTTTTTTTTTTTAACCACACATTCTCCGTCAATATAATATTCCAAAATACATTCTTTCAAAATAATGTGGCTCAAACACAAGTCTTAAATTAAAAATAATGAATTCTTCTGTCGTTTAAAATACTACATATTAAATTATGTATTACGTTGATATTTATTATATTAAAGGATTATCTAAAACAAATTTATCAAAACTTCAGCTTCCATTAGTTTATTAAGCAATTTCTTCAATAAAATAAAAAAAAAAAATATTTGTCGTTGAATTAATAGAAATCTGTCATTTATTTAAACTAGAAAATGTAGAAGTGTATGTTATATAATATAGTGTAAAGGGTAATTGGCGTAAAACGTCCCTATCTTTGAAGGTTTTTGTGGAAAACGTCCTTATCTTTCGTTTTTTTTTTGGCGCAGAACGTCCATACCTTTCACATTTTTTGCGCTGAACGTCATTTTCATCAATTTTTAACATAAAATGACAAATATACCCTCCTATATAAATAAAAGAAAAAAAAAGGAAACAAAATAAAAATAAAGAATAAATTGCAATCTGCTCCTAAACTTTTTTAAAAATGTAAATCGGTCCAAAACTTATGAAAATATTAAAAATAACAAAAACACTCTCTTCTTCTCCACCTCCATCGTCTGATAACCACATCTACTCTTCTCCATAGCCACAACCTTCGGACATTGGTACTAACACAATCTCCTCAACACTCGATTCTATTCCATCCCAAGAATTCCCCATATCATCCAATAATCCGACAGAAATCAGCAGGCAAAATCAATTACTTGAAAAATGGACAAATTGCTGGAAGTTGCACCTCCGGCCAGCAACAAGATCGTGGACTACCATCATCCGGTTCCCACACCCAGACGACCTCAGTCATGTGGGCAATTCATCCAAAACACTTATCCAATATGTTCAATTTGAAACTGAAAATAACGCAGACACGACTATCGCGCTGCACACTGAACTTGGCCGATTCTTGCATCGTCCCTTTGACCTATGGTCGCGGATCACTCCATTCAACACCCTCTCATCATGGCGAAACTATTCCACCCATGGGTCTTTCACAATTTTGGCTGGATTCGTTAGAATTTCAGGCCGAAATCCAATTACAATTTTTGGAACATAGTATTTCTCCTACGAATTGAATGGCTTCAGATCGAGATTGACCTAGACTCGTGATTGGGCTAGGTGCGCCTGGTAAAGAGGGACATAGCCCATGTGGTCTGCGACCATGGGTGTTCTGGAGGCGCCGAAATTTGAGAAGTTCACAGGCTGTGTCGCGACTGGCAAATAATCTAGCATGGTATTAATTTTTTTGTTGATGCTTGTTGTAAATTGTTAGCATGGGTGTGGTCATCTGGTGATAGACAATTGATAAGAGGTGAGTTCTGATCATGGGGGTGGCCGGAATGTAATTTTCGATGATTTTTAGATTTGTGGACAGTGAACTTTCAACATTAATTCTAACCACTACAGTTGATGAAATTGGGAGTGGTTGGATGGTAATTGAAGAGGGAATTGGAGGGCTATTGACCGGTGTAAACGTCCGACGACTTGGGTGGCCGAAGGCTACCGTAATTTGGACACATTTGGACCGGAAAAAAAAAGGCAAAAATCGCCACTTTCTTTAACTGATTTGCATTTTTCAAAAAGTTCATGAGCAGATTGCAATTTATTCTTTATTTATTTTATTTTATTTTTTGTTTTATTTATATAGAAATGTATAATGATCATTTTATGTTAAACATTGGTAAAAAAAACGTTCAACGTAAAGAATGTGAAATGTAAGAATGTTCTACACTAAAAAACGAAAGGTATGAATGTTTTCCACAAGAACTTTCAAAGGTAGGGATGTTTTGCGCCAATTGCCCCTTAGTAAACTACCAATGAGCTATAACTTATAAGAGCAATTCATTAATTGTAGATATTCATAGAAAAAAATAATAGAAAAGTTGACTTCTTTTAAATGTAAAATATAAAATAAGAAAAATTTGCAGAGTAACATAGAAGCAACTTTTTAAGACTCAGCCAAACTAGATCTTAACCATGATTTGGAGTACTATATGCTTAATATAAATTAAACTAGGTATGTCATTTGACAGATAAATCTGATCCACATTGAAACCAACATTGTACAAGCAAGATAATAAAAATAAGAGAAACTTTGAGTATTGTTCATGGAAGACTCCATCAAGCCCTGCTTATAAAAAAACTCTCACAACTTCCTTTAAAAACTCTTCTAGACAGACGATATTCTAAAAAATTATCCAAACAGATTTAAAAGCAATTTCTTAATTTCAAAAGCGACTTTTAACTTTTCAATAGCCTTCTCAAATGGCCCTAAATGTTAAATTTAACTTCAGAAACCATGTAGCAGCATCAATAATATAATCTCCTCTGTACAGTTCGAAACCGCCCTCTAATATCTGCTCATCATTTGGTGTCAGAATATTGCCACATGATTTGAATTTCACTCTCATGTAAACCTAAAACTCCTGATCCATCAAATAGTCGCAGTTTACAAAATGGGTACAATAGTTACTCAAGTAAACATAGGTTGTGAAGAAAAAAATTTACATCACTCCTCTCTGGCTTCAAAATGTTCAACAAAATATTCAACTTTGGTATTGTAAACGAGACTTCTCCAGGCACGAATTACATATCCTTCTAGCCAAGTAAAAGAGACCAATGGAGGTCATCTTGTCGAGCATCATCCAGATGAATTTTCATGTAGGAGCACATACTCCCGGCTGCAAAACCACAAGGACACTCAGGAAAAGACAACCAAAACTGAAAATATGCATCAGCCAATTTTCTTATGTGGGCACAGGAGGAAATTCACTATGAGTGTCTACATCAATAGCTCGACCAATTTCACCATAAACAAAATAACCAGATTATCTAAACTACTTGAAAGCAGTTATCAAAATAAGAAAAAAAATGTCATTATGAAAGTCTAGAACAGGTATACAGAATGACAATGTCTGAACAACTCAGCTATATCGAAAGCTAAAAGGGATATGAACAACTCAATTTTCTCTTGTTCACCAAATGAGCACGAGAATTTTTTCCTCTTTCCTCTGCTTTTCCCGGAAACATTTTCCGGTGCAAGTTTCTAGGTATTCAAAGATACCATAGAAATAAGGGGCTTGGCCTCAAATCACAGGTTTAACCATTTACCAAATAGAAACGCAAGTTGAACATATAAATTAAGGCTACTATCAAACAAGTTTTGGAAGTTCAGATATGGAGGCTCATTTCAATTTCTAAGTTTCTAACCAATAAAGACGAGGAAAAAATAAGTATAACAGATTTAGTGCATTACACTATACTCTGAGGTTGTAGATGGATTTATATCTAACAGCACGTAGACTGAATCACTCCAACTACTTGTGCATTGAAAACCTGGACCTGGACTTTCCAGATAGCAACCTAGACGGTCCCTACATTCTCATTCTTATTGGGTAATTCACATTCGTCTTGAAGAACATGACGGGGAAAGTGAATGAACATTTTACACAAGAAATCTATTGCTGCCAAGCATTAAGATACTAATAAGCAAAGTACCATTTCACAACTACAAATATGGACATGCCACGATTAGCTTTGATATGGCAAACACATGAAGAGTTATAGTTGGTACTTACCTACTATTCCCAAACTTAATAGTATCTTTTTCAAAAAGCTCATAATATCTCTGTGGTTCTAATCGATCATCCTGCAACATGGGAAAGAAAATATCAAAGAAAATCATTAAAAAAAATGACTAGCACCACTTTGAATTACATATACATATTCTCCGAAAATTGCTTACATTGATGAAGGTCCCATTTGTGCTTCCAAGATCCATCAAATACGGTCTAGTACGATGCACAAGATATGTGAGTTCAATTAAACAATACAATGGCATAATCATCTAATGAGCATCAAACAATCTAAGCAGACAGCCTCAGTCTTACCTTACTTGCTTAGACATGGTACCATCTGGTTTCTCCTTTTCCACTTGCCTACAAAAATATACACCAAACAAATAATTACATAAATATGCACAAATGGAAAAATAAAGAGGAAACAGTATCTTCAAATATGATCCCTACCGATACTGAAGAACAGCATGTTGTTTGCTGCAAGATGGGTGGTCTGTAGGGATGTCAGCAACCCTTCTCTCTCTACCAAAAAGATAGCAGCTCAAACGATGCACGTAGAGAGGTTCTACACTTTCAGAAGTCCAAAGATCAGTGATTCACACTACTAAACAAAGATGGTTCACATGAACTCTAAATTCTTTCCTGAAGCTAAAAGGAAAAAGTAGATGAACATCAGCCAGGTTAAAAGTAATGGAAACTAGTAGTAGACAGAAAATAAAAGGGCAAAATGGATATCTGCAGAAAATAAAAACACTTCTTACCACAATTGAAAATTTAACTATGTGCCAAATATTGAGAGAGAGAGAACAAAGTACATTTAAAAAAGGGTCAAAAAAATCAGTCCATTGCATAAAAAAACAATTGTCCACAAGCTGCAATACACGGCAGTGAACTACTATGACAGGGATCACATTGAGGATAGCTGCAACTTTGTATTTGGCATTTTGACCAATATGATATTCATAGCTAACTGTTATGAGATTTGTATTAGAAGATGGGATATATTAGAAGATGGGATAAGAAAATTGGGAATGATATTCAAAGCCAATATACAAAGAAATCTAGCAAAGACACAAGGACCAAAAACAATGACCAGTGCCAAAGATGGAACCCTCTGTGGAAAATAAGGTCACGAAAAGAGTAGATCTTTGATGATCATTTTAAACAAATTAGCAATTGGAATATAACCATATAGAAGTGATGAAGGAATGATGATACAGATAGAATTAAAGACATGAGATATGACAAATAATGATTTACCATTTAGCACTTCACCGCCCTTGAAAACATACAACCGCCACCTTATTTCTGGTTTTCGGGCATCTGGGGGCTCAGTGAACAGCAGTGTTATACCTAATTAAAAATCAAATTGTATCAGAAAAATTATAAAAAGAGAAATTAAACATGGACAAATCCAAGAGTTACACCAGAAGATTTCTTTATCAAGTGCAGGTAGCAGAAGTTTATTCCAATCCAAAAGGCTGAGGAGTGAGGAGTTTAAACTATAGGCTGACGTCAGATACAGAACCTATCAGCTATACAGGCGATGTTTTAGCAACTGTATTTCCAATTCTTTTCCACTGTGTTATAGTTTACAACATCTACAGAGGCACATATAAAAAGATACTAAAAATAGATGTTTGTTTTCCTACTTGCTTTTACCACTACATAAGAAAAACCTGTGCTGTAAAAGATAGCATTCTATGTAGCTCAAGCATATAGTGACATGCCAAACATATACTGATCATTTTGCTATTCATTAAACGTTCTCCCAAAGCATGAAAGCAAGATAACAGAAGCTTAAATAATGTTTTCTTTGTCTTGAGATCACATTCATTAAACCAAATAATCAAAGTTCTCAAAAATAATATAAAATCAATCCAAGAAAATACACTGTATATGTGAGTTGACCATGCCATTAAGATACAGCTACTTTTAAAATGTCACATATTTAGGAGCAAACTTCCAGGATTTTCCTGATCAGCTAATCTATTTCCACATGTACATCTAGCACAATAAGTGACAAAGTTTCAAAGAAACCCAAATATATCCCCTATCCCACCAAACAACTTTTGAAACGAACATTTTGCTTGTTATGTCAAAGTGTAGTAATCACCTCTGACTCGATTAGTTTCATCGGCAAGCTTCCCAGACAGCTCAAATGAAGGCTTTTGCTGTAAATCACAATGCAATAATAAGTCTGATAACTCATGCAAAAGTACCAAAGGGAAACAAAAATTAATGAATACTCGTTACAATAACGCTCATAAAGACTCATATTTTCTCAATGTTCCTGCAGGAAAAAGGCGAAAAGGACAACCATAGGGGCAAAATATGCAGAGAAGCAACATGATCAATAGTGGAAGGAAAAGGGGAAAGGAAAAGGTCACCTTTTCTTTGGATTCCAGAGTGTCTTCAGTTGCTTTCATTTTAGCAATTGCATCATTGTCGCCATTCCTGCTTAAGCAAAAGATGAAAATCAGTAAAAGGATATTTAAATGCTGAAAACAATATTTAAATGGTATACATGTGGTCATATCTAACAACTTAAGCTTTTAGATTAGAAAACGCTGAAATACAGCAGCAAATTATATAATTGGACAATGGCGTACTTGAAACCCCACCCCCAAAACGAAGGATCAGCAGACATTTTATTTCTTATCATTAAATACACTAATCCTCTGACAGACAAAAAAATAAAAATAAAAAAGCAGCAGGGCAGAGGACTACAGTTTGAGATTTACTAAGGCAGGTGACACAATATCCCAAAGGATCTGAGGATAATCCACAAGAAAATATATGTGCTCTCACACTAACTACCCAATTATCAGTATCTGGAACTTTCACCGTCCTTAATAGGTATTCGACAATGCCAGAATTTTAATGCTGGTCCAATAAAAATAGTATGCTACAGTTTTTTGGGAAATAAATATGCAGTCTGATAAGCTGGGGACAAGATTAACCCTCGAGTAGGTGCAAATATTGACATGAATAGTCAAAGGCGCCTGAATTAGATGACAATGGTCAACTAGGCAAACAATAGAAAATAAATATGTCTCTAGAGCAGTTAAATTTGAGAGTATAACATTCAAGCAGTAGCTCACCGCTGTTCAGCAACCCTTGAGTTTGTTACCTGCAGATTTTGCAAATGATCAGACTCTGATTTTTGTTAGACTACAAAAACACTTTATAGAGAAACCAAGTGGCATTCCATGTGAGGCTTCTTAAAAACATTGTAAGTTGAAACTTAAGGTATTCAATAGGAGAAAGTGTCAATTTTAAAATATTTTTGTCTGTAAGGATTTTGTAAGTACAGAACAGAAACAGTTACAATTGTAAATAAGAAGCTATTGAGATTGACTTTGAGACCATGATACCATCATCAGATGGTAAAAGAAATAAGTCGCAAGGACGAATACTACAAAATGATGCATGTTAATGGAATGAACACACTAAATGTGCATCCTTGTCTACAGCACTTATCTTACTCGTATGAAAGCTTGCAGTGCTCAATATCAACGCAGACATTGAAGTAAGTCTTTTTCAGTGCATGTTATTCAATTTCCTTAACCCCGTTCCAATTGTTGGGTCGATATATCTAAGAAAGGAATAAAATAATACAATCCAGATAGAGAAAATCTATACTCACATTCAATAATAAAAAAAAAAAAAAAAAAAACATCAGGCTATTACTAAGTATTTAATTGGATGCATGCCATGATGTATAATGAAAAAAACATGATAGCACGTAAATTAGGAGGATTTATACCTGCTTTAAATTTTGAGGACATGCAAAACGCGATAATTAATATCATTGTTAATCTCTAGATGGAAGTTTTTTTACGTTGTCAAAGAGGTAAACAATGATTTTTCAAACAATAAAAATAGATGAAGTGCTTGATTGCTTCCTCGTCATAACATAATTAATTAAAGAAAAAGGGTTATTCAAATCATGAATAATATAGTGGAAAAAAGAAGTCTCTTTGACCATTTCCACCTTGAATCTAGGTTTCCTATAACCAGAAGGGAACCCATGAACTTGTTCATTAATTTAATATACAACATTGTTCAGAGATCAAAAAAGGAACTAGAGAACAGAATATTGTCCTTTAGCAGTATCTTTTTGACAAAAGAATTCGAGTCAGAGCACCTGGTAGTTACCAGAATATTTCACATCTTCGTGTTTCGCTTATCAACCAAAACTAGTGATGTCAATATGAATATCTAATTCCTAAAAGACAAGAATGAGGTTGAGGGAGTGAATATCACCAAATACCTCATCACGTTCTCTGTTATCAGAAGCGCGAGGAGATTTAGATCTCTGCCGACTCCTGTAGTGACGTTCAGATGGCGAAGCAGAGCGTCTTAACCTGGCAGACTCTTTGTCAACTGCATCTCTTCCTGACCTATCTCTTCTCTCAATTGGCAGATTCCTGTCTGAATCTCTTTCTCTATGTGTAGCCCCATCACCCTTCCTAACACGGTTTTTCTCATGGTCCTTCACACTCCCCTTTTCATCATCTTGTCCAGCTTGAGCTCTCTTTAACCTTTTTGTCCGTGGCGAAGGAGAACGAGATTCAGGAGACATTGACTGGGCACGTTTGGTTGACCTGGCTCTATTAGATGGTTTTCCCAACTCCAGTGAAGGAGACATTGGAGACCTCAACTTGGCACGTTTAGGGGACCTGGTTCGATTTGAAGGTTTCTCTTTAGTGGGAGAAGAAGGTGGTGGAGACTTCGAATTTGCACGTTTCGGGGACCTAGTCCGGCTTGAGGAATTTTGTCTGATTGCTAAAGGAGATACTGATATCCTGCGCTGTGGAGATCTAGTGTGACTAGAGGGTTTCTCTCTGACCTTTGAAGAAGGTATAGGGGACCTTGACCTTGCACGTTTTGGTGATCTCTTGCGAGTTGAAGGCTGCTCCGCATTCTTGTGAGGAGCAGGAGACCTTTCAGTTCGAGCAGGGCTCCTCTTACGAGGAGACCTTCGGTCCCTAACTGGGGATGCAGAGCCCCTACGCCCCATGCCTGTTCTTATCTAAATAAACTGAAAACAACCATGTCAGAAACACCTGGAAAAGAAACAAGTAAAAGCATCAAGAAAGTTTATGCAACAGGGTTTAAAATAAGCTATTAGCAACTATTATTCACATTCTAATAAAAGGTAAAAAGAATGAATACGGTTTTAGATTAACTATTTGTCCAGCTATGAGCTAACTAGGTGTCCATAAACTCCGAAACACAATGTGCGGAGTGCCAGGATGGGAGTAAAATATAATATCATTTGACGTTAATTAATTTATAAATGACTTCTAATTCTGAGGGGACTTAATTCCAGAACACAAGAACACAGAAAGACAACTTTTTTATACTTATTGTTGAACCTCAAATGTCAAAAGCTTTATAAAATTATATATTTGCAACTTAATCCAATAATCAAAGCAATATTTATGTCCCAACCTGTATCAGATAAAATATCTGCAAAAAGATTAGTCAAAACATTCATATGTTTCGTTCTGTTCAAGATGCCTTTGATTATGCCTCGCCGAAAATCTGATTATTGTCAATAGCGTATCAATAAAGAAACTTTACAACCAAAACTCTAAAATTAATTGGAAATGAAGGGAACAAAATAGTACTAAAATGCGTGACGCTGTATCTTATAATACACATAAAAGCAAGAAAATAGGAACAATCGCACACCATCTCGATCATTGTTTATCAATTTTGAGTTCTCTACTTTTCCAAAGGAGGGGGAAAAACTGCGTAAATACTAGAAAAATCATAATAAAAATTGGTAAAGTCCTGAAATCAAATTAAGAAGGTATAACCGAATGTAAAACTTTAAACTATTCTAGTTAATAGCGAGGACTTACCAAAATTTTAAGGACTAGGGTTTATCTCCGAGAGCAGAGAAGAGAGCAAGGAGTGGGTGAAGTTTGTTGCCGTGCGATCTGGCAGTGGGCTTCACTATTGGCAGTTTGGGCCAAATTAACTAACTAGCTCTGTATATAATGGGCCTTTGCTGCGATCAGGACGAGATATCTGGGCCGACGATATTGGGTAATGCTACGTAGTACAAAATTGGGATTGTAACGTAGCGAATATCTCAATGGTGCCACCAAAATTGGGATGACGCTGCGAGATTACATAGCATTACTCAATATTGTCTCAATAGAGCTAAATAACATTACTCAACAAGAATAAGCCCAAATTGTGAATAATTAAGTTAGAGGAAATTACACAAAATCAGTGGTTTAAACTTCCTAATTCAAAATTCAGGTACAAGTTTTATCTAATAAAAAATCAGGTATGAATTAAATATTTAAATAATATTATAATACTAATATTTCAAACCCTAATTCATTTTTAATCCATATTTTCTCTCACTACTTTTTCTAACCCTCTCCTCTCTCTCCATAACCGGCCCATCGACTGTCGCCGCCCGTCGCATCCTCCTCCCTCCCCATCTCCCTCCCCTTCCTTTCCCTCTGTTACGAATCGCAGCAGCGTCACATCGACGCTGCTGCCGACTTCGGGTTGCTGGTTTGCGGATGGTGGTGGTCGCGAAGGTGGTGGTCGGGCAGAAGATGGTGGCGCCACGCCTTGTGGAGGTGCAACGGCTGTGTGTGTGCTTTCGAAGGTGCATCAATTCTGTGTGTGTGGTTTTCTCGGTGGTGGTGATTTTGGTGTTATTGTTGGTTGGGAGTGGTGTTGGGTGCGGTTGTGGTGTTATTATGGTTGAGTCTGTTACCGATCTGTGCGTGTGGTTTTCTCGGTGGTGGTGATTTTGGTGTTATTGTTGGTTGGGCGTGGTGTTGTGTGCAGTGTTCGTAGTGGTGGTGTGGTGGTGGGGTGCGGTTGTGGTATTATTGTGGCGGTGTTTTTGTGTTGTTATGGGGTTTTAGGTGGGTGGTGGCGATGTTTTGTGCGGTGGTGGTGGCTGAAATAGTGACAGTGGTATGTGACCAAGTATTTGGTTATATGTGATCTAAAAATTTGACAATATGTGATTGAAAAATAATCAAATTTGAAAATAGGTGACCAATGAAATTAAACATTTTTTATCTGTGACCTAAAAATTATATAATATGTGACCGTAAAAAAATCTGTGACCAATTAATTTGAAAATCTATGACTGTGTGACCTATAAATTTTGATCTGTGACCAACTAATTTGAAATCTGTGATCAACAAATTAATTGTGACCTATAAAATTTTTGAACTGTGACCGTAAAATTGTAAATCTGTGACCAGAATGATCACCGAAAATAGTCGTCGGAATAATTATCGGAATCGGAGAGTCGTCGAAACGGTCGTCGGAGAATAGTGGTGGTCAGAATGGTCGCCGGAATGGTCCCCGGAGTGGTATGGGTGGTGCATGTGGGATGGGTTAATTATATTATATTAGAATTAAATATTTAATAATAAATTGATTTAATAATTTATTATTCCATAAATAAATAAAAAAACCTGATTTTTGAATTTTCAAACTATAAACCTGATTTTTGATTTGGTGTAAAGTATACACCTTATTTATGAATTTTTCCCATTAAATTATTTGTACATTCAAAATGTACATTTTTGTTAATATTGTGTGATGGGTAAAAAGAATTAGACCATTGATTTGTAATGGATTTCTTTGGATCAAAAATATAATCGAGACAAAAATGTACGAACTAGTAGAAGGTTGAGAATGATAAGGCATTGAAAAAAATTAGGACTTTAATGAAAAAACAAACAAAGGTTGAAAAATTTCATTGCAATTAAAATGTGATGCAATTAATAAAATTATGGTGTTAATCCATCTTCTATTAAAAGAGGGAATCCATTTGGTTACTATTCATTTAAGACGTATTTTAACTTCCCCTTTCATCCCTCCATTTATTTTAACTTCCAACTTCCATTGTTGACTAATTCATATTTACCAAAAAAATTTAAAAAAAAACTATCTCTCCACATGCGCGCAAGGGGAGACGCTTCTATTTTTTTATTTTATTTTAAATCTTCCAACTTCCAATTAAAAAAAATTCCAAAATTCAGCCTACCCACATTTATTATTTACATTTTACTCAAATTATAAATACAATTTCATTTATTAATAATTTAACTCAAAAAATTAGAAAATATTCAATGCGATACATACATACATACATACAGGGCGATCCCCGCTGGGGGCGTTGCCCCCGAACCCCCACGAGGGGTTGCCCCCTCGACCTCCGCGACCTGACCGGATAGGTCGACCCCCGTCGGGGGTGTTGCCCCCTCGACTCCTGCAACCTGACCAGGCAGGTCGATTTCTGTCGGGGGTGTTGCCCCCAAACCCCTCGAGGGGCACTACTCGTCAATTCGGTCAAAAAAATATATAACTTACTTCATATATTTCGATTTTTTATTTTTTTATTATGATTTTCTTTGCTTTTCATATTTTTAGTCATTCGTAATGTGCTTTGGTTATTTGACATTCGAATTAAGTGAAGTTTGGCCAAGAACCTGATTTGATGGATAAGTATTTGTGTACTTCTAAGATAGTGAAAACGAGGGTTTTTTATTAGACATTATTTCTTTTATACAAATGTACATAATGAAATTTTATAATACAATTTCACATTTAATTTTAATATTCAAGATGCTAATATTACTTTAAAAATACCACAACTCGTGCATTGCATGGGTGTAAAACTAGTATAAGAAAAATGATCTAATGAGCATCGTTGCTCATCTTATGCTAACCATCAATAATATTATACATCAATTTATTGGTGGATAACAAATTTAGGAGCTGTCTGACATTGATTTTTAGCAACTAAAATTGATTTTGGAATCGTTTTTTTTTTTTACCGTTTCTCACAAACGTGCAGTCAATTTCTGTGAAAATATTACCGTTGAAGCACTCAACGATCAAAAAAGGACTTTTAATCCAAAATTTCAGCTCTCTCGACAAGTACTTAATTTCAATTTTGAGATCCGCCATAAATTTGTCCACTAGTCATTTGATTTGACATGTGCTAATTGGATCATTTCTCATTAATATAATTACCATCTTTAAGCGTCCATTTGATTCTCATTTTTATCCTCATAATGCATTTTCACATCAAATCAATAGGAGACTGCCTACATGTGTCTCCATTCCATTACAAATATAATTGACACCAATTTACATTTTTTTTTTCCTTTTGTCTTTATTTGTTTTTTGTCCATTTATGGTTTTTTTGGGTTGGGAAAAAGGGCAAATATGGAAAATTGCTTGCAAAATATGATTTTTGGTACAGCGGGAAGTCATGGGATTGTCGGAAATTTATTGAACAAAGGATATCATATTTCTTATACAAATATACAAAAAAAGGTGGCCCAAAAGCTAAAACACCTTTTATTTTTCTGTTATTTTTTTAACACCAATTTCATGGTTTTCTTTAATTAAGAAGTTAATCCAAATCAACTTTGCATATCAATTTTTCTTTCATTTTGTTCATAACTTTTAAAATTCAATTTCTAGAGTCGTTTATGTGACAAAAGATTGTGCAAGTTATCGTGCTCATGCAGGAGAGAACAAAATTAATAATTTGCTTTCATTCTTACACCCTTGCGAGTTACGACAATACACACACTCTTTACATAACTTACTACTCGACTAGGTTAAAGTTGGATGAAAAGTTACACGACACCCTTGTTTTGCTTTCATTTACAAACTACTTATAATCAATCAAAACACTTTTTTTTATCCACGGATCTCATATGATCCATAATGCTATCCACTTATCTACTGCTCAAACAACTGTCAAACATGCCCAATCTCAACCGTCTTTCACGAAAAAGAATCCAGGATTTATTGCATTCAAGCAATCATTTTCCAAGAAAACGAAATGCCATTACTCATTATTCTTTAAACTGCTAACATTTTTATTCAATGAAAAGATACTGCCGATATTTGAAAACTACTGTAGAATACAAGGTATAGAGCTGGCTAAACAGACTAGCATTGTATAGCATTGAAGTTCTTACGACTCGCTACTACTATCTACTAGAAAAGCCGCTTCTTGTGGTTGATTGTGGATCAAAGACGACCTTCATGCAGCAGCAATCTTGTCCGCTCTTTCCACTCCTACCTGCTATTCGGTGAATTAAATTCAGCTTCCAGATTTCTTACTGCTTTGCCTGTCAAATACGATAAAACCATACTGAGAATAATGTGCTTATATGCTATCAAGTAGACTTCCATGAAGGATTGTTATCAGGATGAGCAAAAATACATGAAATAGTATGTGAGTCGATCCGTTATAAAACCTTGGAATTGTTTCAAACAAGAATTGACACAATCATATACTCAGAGAACAGACAACCTAGTCTTAATTTCGAGGTATATAAACATTACCTGGTATCACTAATCTGTTAACAGATCCCGAATAAAATATGAGGTCAGACATCTTTAGTCACACGAGTACGTATTTATAGTATAGCAAAAGGAAAAGGCGATCCAGGGTAGACGAACTAACATTAATTTGTTGCCACATGATAATGTAACAATCTAGCGGTGCAACAAACTAATTGCTTCGACAGAATTGATGATAACTTTGGAAAACAAAGGCTTTTGAGCATTGAAATAGACATTTTCCCACAAAAGAATCTAAAGTAAAATAGTTAGTAATCTACCTGTGAATACAAGAAAGTTCCAAGAATTGCGATAGCAGCTCCAAGAGCGTTGACAGGTTGAACAGGTGTGCGGAAAATGATTATGGAGGAGACAATAACAGAAATACGTTTCATGGTATTTCCGACACTAAACGTCAAAGGAGAAATCTCATCTAGTGACATATATGACACCTGATTGTAGAGGTGATAGAACACACTCTGGGCTGCCATCCACCTGTCATGTAACATGTAGAAGATGAGCAACAGGAACAATAAATGCAGAAAAATCCAAAAGGGAAGAAAACAAAAACAAATTATTTTTTGTTCCCTAAAATCCAACAACAATAAACCTCGAGCAATTTTAAAAAAATGATGAATTTTTTTTTACCTGTCATTGCAAACGCATTCTTAATGGAAGCAATTCTGTCGCATGAGTCTAATTGGTTGCATCTTACAGTATGTTAATGGCATCAAATATGTACCGCGAGTATGGTTAGCAGTACTACTAAACGAACAAAATTTTAGTTACTTTTCTATATTTAAATTGTGTAATGCTACCAAGTCCCACTTATTAACCAAACGAGGCATCCATGTCCAAACAAATTAAAAGGATATAAGAGTAAGTGAGTTTACCAAAAGATCTGTGGTCCAATTTGAGACACGGCTTCTTTAAAACCAAGTGCCCACATTTGTGGCCCTTCGACGGCAATTGCAAATGGGGTCAGAATCAAGAGAGAGAGCATTGATAAGCAGGCATAGTAGTTCATTCCGCTCACAGACTTGCCCTTCATGCCCTTCTTTGAAAATATATTTCGGAAAACAAACGCCAGATTCGATATCATGGCCCCCATAAAACCTGATATTGATAGCCAACAACCATATAAATTAGAAAACAACCCAAATACTGGCCATTGACATTCAAGACACCCAATAAGCTAATCCAATTTACAAAAATACCATAAACTTCCAAACCAGTAACCTACTTTTAACAATAATTAATGTGTTCACGAAAAAGATCACCGCCATTTCATGAACTAAAGAAAAACTTAATCAAATTTAAATCTATGACTGATCAAAATCCTCTTTTCTTTTGCAAATTGTGTATAAACAGTAAAAACGACCAATCAAAGTTGATGGACCAGATAACTGCAGATTTTACACAAAGATCAATATTTTACCAGTCATGTTAAAATTGAGCTCAGTGAGAGCAGAAAGTGCACAACCACCAATGATCGGAACAAGAGACAAGTAGACCGCGGGTGGAAATGTCTCCCCAAGGAGAAATCTCGAGACCAAAACGCTGAAAGCCGGTTCACCGCTCTTGATTATGTGAGTAAATGAAACTGCCACCTTCGACATACTCACAGTAGCTGCTACATGCCCAATTGTATGTGCAATAGCAACCTATACACACCAACCCAACATCAACAACAATCAAATCTTAGATCTTTTCATACAAAGATTCATATGAAATTGTTAAAATTGAAGAAAAACTACAAACTACCAAGAACCCATACCATAAAAAGCATAAACTAAAGCATACCCAGATCAGAAAATCACTATAGAACAAAAATAAAGAGTACCCAGATCATAAAAGTGAAAAAGCAACCCAGATGGTGTAGAGCGCTATATATGCTTACAGGAAAAAGGGTCTTCCAAAACTCAAGATCAGTTTTTGGAGTTTCAGCAATTCTCAGAGCCCAAGAAATAAGCATGATCAATGACCCAGCAGCTAGTGAAAGAGTTGAAGTTAACCACGGAAAGGGAAAAGCATTCAACACTTTTTTGTTATATATATTGAAGATCACATTCAGAGCCCACCACGTGGCAAAATAAGTTCCGATCTTCACTCTCCTCGCCGCCTCAGATCGGGCCAGTGTAGATTCCTTAATCGGCTCCGATCGGTCGGCTTCATATGCCTTGCACCGGACCAAAGACGGCTCATTTTCTTTACCATTTTTCAAACATTTTTTTAAACAAGGGGAGAAAGATTCTACCGAAGAGATGTGGAGAGGCTTTGAGAGTGAAAAAATGGAAATCCGGCTAGTCTTGACCACCGGGAAAACAGGCGACTGAAAGTACAGCGCCGGAGACCTTCGCTGAAGGAAATCTGGGCCGGGGATTGACAAAGTTGACTGCTTGAGAGAGAGCATTATTTAAAGATTGGAAATTTAAAGCAAAAATCACAATGAGGGGATTGACCTTAAAAGATCGCTGATTGTTCACGGCTCTTCTTCTCTATGTAAAAAGAACCTGAACAACCGTGTGTATGAGAGTGTGTACAAATTAATACCAAATTATTAATAAAATATACCCAGAAAAAACACAGAATTTAGAGTTTTAAGGACTTTGAAATCTCAGTTGTACAAGAGGACTGAGTGAGTGTGATTTTCATGAGAGTTCTTTTTGAATAAAAAGGGACGACCTTTCCGTGGTGCAGAAGGTGGCACTGCTCAACCCAAATACCAAAATACTGTGGGTTTAGTCCCTCAGTTGTGCCGCCCGCCGTACATTGAAACCTCCAAATATAAAAAACCTATTTTATTTTTGTGGGAGGTCAAATTTAGCCCCGATTGACCGCGTTATTTTCGAACTCATTTTTTTTTTTACAAACTCATTTTTAATTCTACATTCATATAATAAAATATTATACACATAAAATCAAAATTTTTCTATACTTTTTAACAGTACGTTTTTCTAAAAATCACTATTTAAAACTCTATTTTCCTTAGATAATGATTGTCAAGTAGATAATTTAGAAAAATCAACATGACAATTCGAGCTAGTTCTATGAACGAGGCTCGTATTCACAAATTCAATTTGGTTCAATCTTTTGATTCGGGGGCTTCATGAATCGAATCGAGTTGTCCACAAGCCTACGAGCAAATTCAATTTTCTAAGATATTAATAAAACAAGCAAAAAATCAAAATCAAAATCAAAACGCAACTTGTAAAAATAGTGTTTAGTTTGACTTATGATTCATCTCAAAATGAGTTCGAGCCACCAAATTGATCGAGTTGAGACGAATCATGAATGCAAGTCCATAAGATACTCAATTTGTTTGCCACCCCTGAGTACCCCAAATAAATTTCACCCAAGGTCTTCAATTTTACTAAGCGTGTCCTTTATGTCTTCGACTTATTATTGTTGCACTCGTATTCTTATCTTTTTTCCGGCTAACGATTACGTAACATTTACGTAATATCGCACTAAAATTGAAAATTTTCCCCAAGAAGTAAATGTGTTTCGTGAATAGTGTGGAATTTAGAGGGTGTGTGGTAGAGATTAAAATCAGATTAAAATTGAAAATATAGCCGTTATTGTTGACTTTTATTAGACGGGTGGGACCTAATAACGGCCATATTTTCAATTTTAATTGGATTTTAAGCCGTACCAAACAGGCTCTTACTGTTTGACTTTGTGGGATTAAAGGAAGAATTAAGCTATATGTACTCCGTGATTGACATTTCCATAATGTGAAAGAAATCTGTGCAGTGATGTAATGAATGTATTTAAAACCAAGAGTGTGGATCTTGCCACATTAGAAAGTGTAATAATTAATGTCAAGGAAAATGTACATGTAGCATGATTGTTAAAGGAAATCTTGTAAAAAAGTTTTCCCTTTTTTTTTTTTTTTTAATTCATCATCACGTGAGTGTCGCTTGATCATTTACACATCCAAATAAATATTTTTGTTAGATGTGGAACATGGATGTTATCTTTTTAAAAGGTTCGAGACATAGATGTAGTAAATGATAAATTGGAGAGGATGTCTTGTCTGGTGAAATTTACCCAAAATTTAAAATAAGGAAGAGAAATAAAAAAAGAAAATAAGACAAAAGAAAACTGTGGCTATAGAACCGAAATTGTCGTGTAATAATTATCTGTAGATTATTCTCTAAAAATAAGATTTTCTTTTTTAACTTCATCGTCAATTCCAAACAGGGGCGGACAGAGACAAATTTTTTGTTGGGTCAAAAATAAGATTTCAAAAATGTTTAGGTTAAAAAATAAAAAACTAAAAAAAAATAATAATAATTTTGTGGGGTCATCTGACCTCATGTGGATCCGCCCCTGATCCCGAAAAAGGCTCAAACCCAGTGGCCTAGAAAGATTTTGTTGATTTTACTTTTGTTTGTATTACCATATTGTTACATTAATTTTGATATCATTATTAATATTTGCATTGTTGTCAACAAATAATAAAATGATTAATCTTTCTCGGAGTGGGACCCACAAATTTGAAAAAAAAAAAAATGGTTAACAACTGAATTTTGATGCTAAACTAATGCACAACAAACAAGGGCTAAGCATCGGCTCCGTTGAAGAAAAATTAGAAATCCCAATCTTTTAAAAAGGTTAGTTTGTCAAGATAACTCGAGCATCGATAAAAAGATTAGGAACTCGAGTGCCAACAGTACATAAGATAAAGTCGAACAAATAATTAATTATAATTACAAAAAGCATATTATTATATCATATACTATACGAAAAATTATTGATGGCGCTCCAAACCTTTCAAATTGTGTAGTTTTAAAACCCAACCTTCAAAAAAGTAAGACTACAAGTCCTCAATTTTCAAAATTTTCAATCTGTGAATTTGGGTCCTCTTGCTCTTGTAGTAAAAAGTAAGAATCAATTTGAACACACGCGACTTCTTGTGATCTATACTAGAGTACAAAACTATCAAACCAAATAACTTCAAGCTTAATTCATACATAATTGCATGCAATATTCATGCCACAAGTCATTCAAATTTTTCACACAAATTCCAATGGTGAAAATAGGTTAAGGAATCAAAACCTCACTTTTAAAATTTGAAGACCCAACACCACACCGCGTAAAAGGTTGAAGAACCAATCCCCAAGTTTACCTATTTTTTTAGTATAAGCGCGCTCACACATTGTAATTTGTACTATATTCTTATATACAAAAGAGAAATCATTTTTGGAACCTAGCTCATCATATTGTTTTTTGTATACTCACATCCTGTCAGTATATAAAAGTGCAAATCAGACACTGAAGAAAATATGGACCAGAACAGTAGCTTGAATCCAGCAGTATCCTCTAATAGTTTTGGGCTAGAGATTAGTGTATATTTCCATCGCCTGATAAAATAACTGGAAACATCAAAAAATTTCAACAAGTATCACCTTCTTCTAGCTACATTACTAACTATACAAAAGCATCTGAGAAGCAAAATTCTTTGGTCGATGTCAAAAAGAAAGCTGTCCATAGCAAAATCCCCTAAACGAGAGGTCTTCAGTTGCAATAATTTGCGCTGAAGTACAGACGGTGAAAATACATGTTAGTATATAAACAGAATAAGGTAACTCTCTTTCCTTCAAAGAAGCATCACGTTTAAAATTTTTAGTGCCAACAGAAATTCGCCGCCCACAAATTATCTATGAAAGAGAGTTCGAGCAAGCAGTAGAATATTTATTCCTGCAGGATAATCAGAAATTGTAGTGCACAACCAGTTCTGAACATTTGCTTTAAGGCTGTTCATTTGCACAAGCAAAAGGTGAAGAAGCCAATTTACCCTTAGATACAAAGAATAATAAGCTGAGCTAATGTTCTTGAATTTCTAGCCTCTCCAATTATTTCTTCCTCTTTCTAGTGACTCGTGGAGCTGATCTTATAAATGCACTTCAAAGAAAGGGAATTTACATTACCATGTTGGTATGGCCGAGCATAAAAGTAAATAGAACAGATATAGCCATATAGGCATGTTTCAATCTCTCTCTCTCTCTATTCTATCCTCGTAACTTTCCTCGTTCTACAAGATTTCTTTCAATCTTTTTAACTCGGATGACTCCCCTCCATGACAGTCGAAACTAGGACCATAAAGATTAGTAGCATTTCATCTTCAACTCTTCAAAAATAGAATAATGTACATGCTGCCCCACCACCAAACAACAGACACACAACCACAACTTACCCTCGGAGCACAGCATCAAAATAGAAGAAAGATATAAACTAAACACTACTTTCATGTAATTAATAAGAATAACGAGCAAGCAAGAAAAAACACGTACAGGTTGTGTAAAGTTTTACATGAACGCAAGTGTGCAGTGCTTGGAGCCTATGGAAACTCCACGCAACTGATTGCCGATCTTCTTTTGGTTCTCAAGATCTCCTGAAAGGCTTTTGGAACAGAACAAATTTATCTTCTCCAAGACAAGTGCATCTTTTAGCAAAAACTTGAGTAAACCCATTTCAGCATTACACCCGTGGAACTTCTGGAAGTCCACTGTCTTTAGGGTAGACAGGACACAATCAGGTACCAATTTGGGCGTGCAATCGCCTTCACCAGTCCCAACCCCCTGAATGGAATAACAGTCATTTTTAAGTTGAGAATCTCTCTCTACATGCCAATATATCCATGGCATGTTTGGTATGGAGGTTTAATAGCAGCGCACAGTATTAAGGAAGTAAAGGAAGGCTAACATCTTGTATATTACATTGTCCGGTCCGGTCCAATACTGCGTACCATAACATGCACGAAGGTTACAGATATCTACCTCCAAAAAGAAAAGTGATTCTAACTTGGGCAAGAATTGGAGAAACTCCAACAACAGTCCAATGAAATCGTTTTCAAATCCTCTGCTCAACTCCAAATGTGTCAAGTTCCGAAACATAGGAATATGATCTAGCACATCATCTGCAAGGAAGAGACACTTCACAAAGGAATAACAATATGTCAGGATAAGCCCAAAGATGAACGTTTTAATTGACAAAACTTCTAGTATTATATCGGCATGTTTGGTAAGCTAGAATAGATAGTATTACTAACAAAAAAGAACTAAATTTTTGTGCATTGTATACTCTTTAATACGATCTAATACTCTTTATCAAACATACCTTAAGGATTTGTTGCAGAAAATACTAATTACCTTGATGGTGCCACTGGATATTCTCAAGCTACTCACATTTTTCAGCCCTCCGAACAGCTTAACAGTACGACAAGAAACTTCCCACCGCCTTTCACTAATAATGGGGATGTGAATCGATGCAAAGGCTGACGAAGAAAGATCACATAGATGGATTTCGTTTGAAAGATAACCACTGTACTTAAAAAATGAAAGATTTCCAGCATCAATCTTGATTTCACAACCACATAGATCATCTACAGAACAATATGGTAAATCATCTATGGTCAAACTCTTCAAAGAAGGAATAGATATTGTTATCCTGCTCAGATTCATCCATTCACAATCTAATACAGCCAACTCTTCAAGACAAGGACAACTAGAAAATAACTTCTGCATTGAGTTACCTTTCGGAAATGTGACAAGACAAAGCTGCAATTTTTGAAGGCGTGGAAATGAGATATAAGTAGGTAGTTGAAGGATACAATTCATTTCAAATTTTACAATCTTAAGTGATGCATTATCAAAAACACAAGAAGGCAGCATGAAGGGCTCATCCACAAAAAGACAAAGGTCAAGCTCTTGAACATTGTGCCTGATAGCAGCTGAAACCCATTCGTGGACATGAAATGCACTGAAGCAAACACGACAAGAAAGGCGGAATTTTTTTATGCTTGATGCATCTCTTAATAGAAGAACCCTCTCGACAAAATTCATGAAATGAATGACATGTGATTGCCAAATGTTACCCCGACTCGAATACAACAATGAGTCGTCAAAGTCGATGCTGGGAACAGATGTCCATAAGAACTTCCACCTCTTAGATAATATGCAGGTTGCTACAGCCTCTTTGGTTGGAAGGAATGAAAGAATATGATGAAGAATACAATCAGGTAAATGGCTCATTTTATCATCTCCATTATCAATATTCTGACCCTCAGAAACCTTTTGCTGTTTGAAGCTACCCATCATTTGGCCCTTTCCCCTGCTCAGTATAACAAAAATGTAGGCAAGAGGCACTTTAATATAGTTACAATAATATATGTAGCTAAATTAAAAAGTAAAGCTAATTACAATTAGAAATTGAGTGGAAGGAAAGACATCTAAAACAAGCAGTTGCTTAAACCATTGAACGGTACTGCTGTGGATTGTCATAATTCCTCTTTCGCCTCGCATATACTTTAAGTAATTAAGTGTTGCACCAGGATGGCATTTTAGTTGATGGACAATTTGTTATCTATAAAAAGAGCATGCACCAACACTAAATGCTTTTAAAGATATAGAAAGAAAATTGCTGATGGATACTTTGAATTTTTTTTTTTATCACTTTTACATTGAACTAGTTTGAAACAAAAACAAATTAGACGAGTATCTTCAGAATCATATTAATTATTCTAATTGCTAACAAGCCTTGGATCAAATGTCAAAATACCCCAACTATGATATATAGGAATCTTTTAAATGTTATCGATCATCAAATAGAAATGCATCTTCCGTTGAGTCCTCAAGGTTTTTGATAACAATTTAACTCATTGAAACTTCAACTATGTACCCCCTAGGGCAACCGTATATAGAATAAAAATGAGAAACACCACAATTTAGAAGCCACGTGTAAAATCTCATAAACCCTAAAAAGAAATTTATTCACCATGAAAGGATTGTTAAATAAATAGAAATGCCACGATCAGTTACGGAAAACACATCACGAAGATGTATGATCACGGGAGATTACAACAGCCAGCACATGAAGAACAAATCACAACCCCTTAAACCCTTCCTTCCCAAGAAAAACACACAAGAAGAAGAACAATAAAAATTCCGCGATTCTCTTATAACATAACAGAGCAAATCATTCTTATCCAAGAAAACTGTAGAAACACCCAAAAATAATTCAAAAATAGCAAAAAATAAGAGATTTTTACATGATGATACCCATAGAAATTCGATTTTATATACATACATACCCAAAAAGAAGGCGATTGCGCACAGAAACTGCAGATGCTGATGGTTTGCGTTTGCTACAAAATTTGGTTTGAGTGTGAGAAAAAAAGTGAACAGCACAGCAGGCCGGGAGCAGAGAATTCAGAAAATCAATGTGCCAGGTATAAATTGGTTCACAAGAGTGGCACGCGTACGATAATATTGAGAGGACACTTTCGTTTAGGAATTTTCGAGATGGCCTTTGCGACTCTTGAATTTTCTTTTAAAATATTTTTCAAGATACCTTCTTCTTTTTGGATTTGCTATACAATTTTTACACTGGTCATTTTTTATTAATAGGATGTTTGGTACAGATTAAAATCAGATTTTAAATATATTGTTATAAAAAATTTTGGAATGTGTGGTTGAAAAGATGTGATTAATATTGATTGTTGGACTTTGACTTAATTTAAAATCAGATTTTAATCCGTTCCAAACATATCATAAATAATGACATAATTACTGATAATCATTTAATATTATTATAATATATAAATAAATCTTATCTAGTTCAAAGAGTCTATTTCATTTTAATTGTAACTCTTATTTTAAATTCTATAAATATTGGTCTTGATTCTCAATAAAATACGCACTTGAGTTTTAACTCTTATATTTTCTTCTCTTCTTGTTCTATTATTTTTATTTCATAACACGCTATCAGCACGAAAATTTAATTCTTTAGAAGATAGTAATTTTTTAGAGTAATATTATTCATCCCAGTAGGGTTACAAACACAATCTAGGTGAAATGAAAGACGAAATTAAATGACTTATTTAATATCACATATTATTTAATGCCACATTAACGTCATTTGTAATCTTAATGGGGATGAATAACATTACTTAATTTTTTAAACATAATCACATGTACCAAAATTAATTTAATGATTTGTTAATTTTTCCTTATTCATGTGCACCAAAATGGGGTTGGTGCTGTTTTTCTACTTTGGTTTCTACACGTTAATCCATGCTTGTCCATTTGTGCCTAATCAAATCACTCATAATGATTTTCGTTTATACACATTAATAATATATTTTACACGAGTAACTTCACCATACATGTCTTTTTCTTTCAAGTCACTGTTCATGTCTTTTCGTAAAATATTTTATTAATTTATTTTAAGAAGATAGAACTGAACTGATAGTTTTCCGATGGTTGGACTCGAGAAGAAAAATTTATTTTGACCATTAATAAATTATTTAAGGAATCTTGCTTCGTGTACATAAAGTAAATATCACATAAAGTCAACATAGAAAACACACACGGTGGAGTCCGTATATATATATATATTTTTTTTTAAAATTTTTTTTTAAATACAAGGTGGGACTCGACATTGTGAGTATTCTAGTGACTTTTTGGAAAAATCATTTCAATACAAATGGTTTTGCAACTTTTGCTGTTATTTAGGGCCCGTTCGGTAGGGATTAAAATCAGATTAAAATTGAAAAATTAGTCGTTATTGTTGACTTTTATTAGACGAGTGGGACCCAATAACGACCATATTTTTAATTTTAATTGGATTTTAATCCCTACCGAACATGGCCTTAAGAGACTAATTTGCACAGTTTATTTCAGAAGTGACTAAATCGCAAGTTTTTATGAATGAAAAGTAAAATGGATTATAAGCTCCTATTTAGGGATTTGTGTTGCAATTTCTTTATTTGTTTAATGTTCAGGGACAATTTAATGCACAAACATATAAACTATAGTGAAATTAAGAGATCAACTGTAAAATTAATCGCTTAATACGCGCCTAAGCGCTCTTTATTAATTTTTTAATTATTTTTCCTTTTTTGCAAGAGTCTTTTATTTGACTTTAATTTCAATTTTTTCTTATAAAAACCATATAATTAACTAATTGTAGAAATTATTCAGTAAATATAATATTTTAAAATTTTAAATTAATACTAACAGCTTGTTCGATATGACTTAAAAGTCAATTAAAATTGAAAATATAGCTGTTATTGGATCCCGCCCGTCTAATAAAAGTCAACAATAACGGCTAGATTTTCAATTTTAATTCGATTTTAATCTCTACTGAATACGCCCTAAAAATAAGATTTTTTTTTTTTTTTTTTTTTCATGCCTAAGTCTGTAAAGTTTGAAATTTGGCCTTCACTTCTAACAATACTTTACGCTTTTTAGAACACGGATAAATTCACACAGAAAACTTCCATTTATGAAGAAAGAAACGCCAAAACCTTTAAATTACGCTTCCTAATGATCTTCAAAGCAACCCATGAATCCTCGCAATTGAAACCTGACCTTTTCTCTCCAAAAGTCGGATGACTTTTCATATGCTCCAATCCTTGTTTAAATATAAAAGAACTTTAGAAACTATTCCCAACTTTCCTCTTCCCTCTCTGTTTACGCACACCGACACACGCATGCACACTTTATGAAGAAGAAAATTATTTTCAAGCAAAAGAGGGAGTTTGGATTTTTAATGATCGAGTTGTCGTCGGCTTTTTGTTGAGTATATAATTTTGTTTCCTCGCGTTAAGTATATAATTTTGCTCGAGACGAATAAGAAATTTAAGTTTGAGATATTTAATAAGTGTGTTTTACATATTATGCGTTTTAATCTTGATAAATTATGACTAATTGGGTAAATGGCTACTTAATTAGTTTAAGTATGTGAATTTTTGGTGGAAAGGGGACGTACTGTCATAGATCATATTTTCCACAGCAACCTAGTTTAAGTATGCTACTAGTTTTCTGTCCCTCGTCAAAAATTTCTTGGTGCACTTGTTACTTGAAATTCAAGAGTGAGACCAATGGTGTTTGATAGACTCACGAGTTAGCTTTGTGTCGAACTTAGAATCAAGTCATGTCGATCCTTTTAGAATTAGTTATCACACTTACTCTAAACTGTGCTGGGCGGTACTCTAGAATGGAGTCAGTATGGATTTGAAAAATATTTTAATGCTTCAAACGTGTGGGAGTCGAATTTTTGGATATGTCATATTTTAAGGAGTCGTGTACGGTAGATACATTAATTTTAGTTACATTAGTTCGAGTTAATTCACGATGACTTTTTTTTATGGGTAAATATTTCATTCATAAAGGCAATATCCTTAAGAAAGGGTATAGTAGTGTGTGTCAATGAAAATTACATGTGCATGTCAATGAAAATTACATTTTCAATGAAAGAATGAACACTATGCCACCAAAGAGCTATGTCTTCGAGAGACCATGAATGCCGTGTCGATAGTCAGCTGCTTGATTGCTAAGTCTACTGCAATGGTGGAGGCTACATTGAAGGAATCTCTGCATTAATTCCTTAATTTCAGCATCTAGGGACTGAATTGAGGCAAAAGTTAAAACTGATTTATTTACTTCATTGACAAGGAATAAACAGTCACTCTCCACCAACAAATGAGATGTGCTAAGGTAAAGGCAAAGTTGTAAGCCTCTCACAAATGCAACTGCTTCTATATGTTCAGGTTCCAGAGTTGAGGTTTCAGGAGCACTTGCAGCCAAAATTATTTCTCACTTGTGATCACGTAAAATAATTCCAAGGCCAGCCTTGTTTAAATCAAAGAACAATGCGCCATCAGTATTGAGTTTTAATATATTCTGAGGTGGCGCAAACCATCTATGCTTTTGGGAGAGCACACCAGGAGCAATGTTGAGGGAGGGACCATGTTCAGCAATATGTTTTTTGGCTAGAGCAGTTTCAATTATTTGTTGTGGTGGGAGGTTAAGTTGCTCATGAACCATCTTGTTTCGACGGAACCAAAAGCCCTAAGTAATAAGTAAAAACTTAGCAAGAGCATTTTTTGAGTCTTTAGTCATTACATCGGTGACAGCCTCTAAGAAACCTCTTTGATAAGCCTTGTTCAGTAGCACATGAAACCTATGATAGCATTCATCTGGATGTGCGTGAAGAGGTATCATGTAACCGACTCCTAGTTACCATCCTAAGAATTGAAGTATTGGTGGCTTTCGCATTTTTTTTTCGACCAACTAGGACAAAACCATCCTCCTCTGTCCTACTAGTCATGCCTGCTAAGTCATCAGTCGAAGATCGACAATATGGACCTTGTTGATGAACTTCAACATGAAAAAAATCATCAGAATCAGACTGATATCTAGATAAGAAAGCCTCCATGTTCTGCTGACAATGTGAAGAGGTAATAGGAACATCTGGCTCCATAAAACCCTGTGGCCTCTCTAACATATATACCAAGAGGAGATCAAAATATGTAGAACTAACCATCACTGCTGATGGAATCCGGAGACTGAACTGCTAAATGAAGAGCTGATGTAATAACATGAGAACTCTGAGTATCCACCATAATGGGAGAAACTGTAGAATGATCTGATGGTAGAGAGCTAGTAATATGCGAAGCAATATGACTAATAACAGGTGGTGCAGTGTAAAGACTAGGAGCCATATAGTTAGCTGCTGTCTGTGATGTAGTAACTTTAGTGACGGGAATAATAGGAGCTATAGTGATAACAGTTTGAGGAGTAGAATGAGAAATCATTTCTGATATACTATCTTGTCTCCTTTGATTTCTCTTAATAGGTGTCCACCTCATGCGAGGTGCTGTCATAACATCCTTACCCTTACCCTTCTCTTTTGCCGGAAATGGATTAAGCTTATGATTTAGGTCACCAATACCTGGGGCGATTGACGATGGAGCAATTACTGAAATATGATCAAGGTTGACACCTAGACATCTAGGTATTGATAAAAGTATGTTAAGACAATGAAATTTGGTTTTTAATTAATTAAAATATGCATTTACTAGAGCAATTACTTATTGCAAATGATATATTATGCATAAAATTGAAATGCTCAAGACATTCACAAATTTCACGATAAAAAGTAATGTCATAACAATATTCAGTAACATACTTAGAATATACTAAGACCAAAATATCAATAACAAGTAAAGGTACAAGAAACACTTGAAAACTATAACGATACTTACGAGTGCATGTTTCTTAAAGCTTAAATTATAATTTTAAGTTGCTATCATTTTAATCAAACATTTCGGGAGACCGATAACTTTTATCAAGCTTTTAACCACACATTCTTGGTGCTTATAATCTATAAAAATCTACAGCAAGCATACAAGTATCTCGAATTGAAAAAAATTGTGGCATTAGTTTCCTCCAATTGAAACAAATTTTAGTGGCCAAGAGTTCTACACTTCAATATTGCAAATATTGTTAATTGCTAGCATTATCCACAATAAAATTCATAGAATAGTTACCTTTATGTGATCTTGTTTTCATATCATCCGTCGCCCAAGTTACCCTTCATTACATGTTATGGAAGGTTCTGTATCATATTATGATTTGACGTTCCATCTTAAAACTTACGAGGTTAACATTGTTAAAAGGATTAGCTCAAGTCGTATATATTGTTATATTTATTATTTATTCGATGTGATATTTACCATTTACTCGCAAAAATGGTGCCATGTTTGAATACTACAATCTTGGAATCCCAATGCTCATTTGAGCTTCTGACCATTGAATATCTAGATTGAGTTTACTAAGTTTTGATACCATATTTATAGTAATAAAACGAGATTGAACAAACCTCTGCCCAGAGAATGAGAATGATGCCTATTGTTGCTGATAATTATATAATAATGAATGCAACATAAGATATAAATTTTTTTTAATCACAAATTCGTATTCAAAATTTAAAATTGTAACGATCATGAAAAAAGAAGGATTAATAGCAGAAAACCCTCTAGAATCGTTTCTATTTGCGACATACCCCATACTATTGAAAATAGCAAAAAACCCCGTTTGAAACCTTTTGTGCGAAAAACCTCCCAACCGTCCAATTTTGTTAGTTTGACCACTAAAAACAGTAAGAATTGTCAAAATTAAAGATGAATAATTGTAGTTAGAACCCAATTTTTTTTTTTTAATGCAAATTACACCAAAATCTTTTATTTGCACCACCCACAATCCTAAACTTTTAAAACTTTATCTTCTTCCCCACTTACACCAGAGGTGTAAGCGGTCCGATTTTACCGATTTTTGACAATTTTTCAAACCAAACCGTTTATACCGGTTTGAGAAAAACTCAAACCTAAACCAAACCATTTTGAACGGTTTGAAAAAAACTCAAACCTAAATCTAACGATTTGATCCGATTTTAAACCGTCGGTCTCGCTGTATATTTTTTTGTCTGTCTACTTTTATGCTATTAATTCATTGAATTCAATATATATTTATATCTTACTACCAATAAATCTAAAACAAATTGAATATATTTACTACAAGTTTAAATACCAACTAAATCAAAGTGAAATCACAATAAACAAAAATATAGTTTTTTGTTTGTCATTTTAGGCTAAGACTTTACGATAACGTTACAATACAAGTCTACTAAATTACATATAAAGCCCAAAAAACATAATGATGTTCTACAAAACCTCGTGATCATCATATCTGAAAAATAAAACTACTGATTAGACAAAGAGAATAACCAACCATAATAATAAATCAATTGTTTATAATATCTAAACATAACAATTACATAAGTTTACCGTTGTATATTGTTACGAATTCAGTTTCTCTCATATACTCAAACATCAATAGTTGTCACACATGATTCATAGTCTCCATTGTCAAACAAGTGCATTCGTTACATCATCATAGTATTTGATACTAGATAGATAAGAGAATCTTTAAAAATACAGTAATAGAAAATATAAACAACATGCCACAACTTTCATTGAATCATCAAATGCTTCCATTTCATCTAAATATTGGCGCATCACTATAAGTTCATTCTTAATTTGCAACCAATTCTTTTCGCATGTACAAGCCTTAACCATTTTTGCACCTAATAAACTCCTAAAGGAATCAAGTATCCGACCTCCAGTTGAGAATGCAGACTCAAAAGCAACTGTAGAAATTTAAATTTTGAAGAGGGAAAATGAGTTTTGATAGATTATGTTAGTTTTGAAATTATCATATATAAATTAGAATTATTTGGTAATAATAATATATATGTAATATAAAATTATAAATTGATAAAAATACACACAAATGACAAAACTATTGAATTTTACATATTTGGATGAATTCTTAAAAAAAAAACATTATTTTTATTTTTTTATTTTTATATATTTTTTCGCCGGTTCGGTTTGATTTTAAACCGTAATTAAAATTCTCAAACCTAAACCAAACCATTTTTGACCGGTTTGGTTTGGTTTAAAACCTTTCGTTGCCGGGTCCACGTGGCACCAAACTGATGGTTTCTAAAATGCGGTTTCGGTTCGATTTTTCGGTTTGACGATTTTTGCTTGCAGCCCTAACTTACACAACATCCCACCCAACTTCTTCCACCCCAACTCAGTTGAGCAATCTCGCACGACCTTCTCCGAAATGGCCACCAACAAGGAGGGATTTCTTGCAAGGTTAGGATGAAAACCAAAGAAGAAATCACCCCTAGTTGGTCTCCTAAACAAGGAGATTTTCTCCCTAGTTTTGACAAAATCACCCCTAGTCGATGTACCCAATTGACACGTACGTGCTTGAAATCTCTACAGTACCGCTCAATCTTTCGCCATGGAGCACAAACTCATTTCTTTCGCAATCTCGATTATGTCATCGAGAGAGATATTTCTGTTATGCTTGATGTTTTTAGTCTTCTTGCGATCGTGCTCAGGCTCCTTACGGTGACCTTGGCTTGGTGGTTGTGGACATTGAGCTTGACGATCACGCGGAGGCCATTCCAGTCATTAGCGGTTTCCTTGGATATGTCTTCTCCAATTTTCTTGGGGGAGAGGCCGAGCGGTGTGATTTTAGGGGCAAGGGAGCTAGCAGCATCGACCTTGACGACTTGAGAGGGATAGAACTTCGGCGGCATTTTTGACGGAAGCTGGAGGCTTGTGAGACGAAAATATTGATGGAAAGTGAACTTAAGGTTATAAAAGTAGGGTTTGGAGGCTGGTGGGTCGTGTTGCTACCTTCTCTTGGTAATCGACAGCGAAAGTTACGGGATTTGCTGCTTCTCATGGTAGTAGGAGGTGGGATGTGGTGGAATTGGGGAAGAAGATAATTTTTTAAAGGCTTGGGATTGTGGGTGGTGCAAATAAAAGATTTTGGTGTAATTTGCAAAAATAAAAGTTTGGGATCACAACTGCAATTATTTCTCTTTAATTTTGACAATTTCTATTGTTTTTAATGATCAAACTAACGGAATTGAACGGTAGGGAGGTTTTCACACAAAACATGTTGTATTTCGCACAAAAGGTTTTAAAGAAGGGTTTTCTGCAATTTTTAATAGGTAGTGAGATATATCGCAAATGAAAATGTTTCTATAGTGGTTTTTTGTTATTAATCCGTAGATAATAAAAGCAAAACCTTTTTTTATTGTTTTTTAATAGATGATTCAATATATCAAAACATATCCCTCTTTATCATCATAGTACTATTCAATGTTTTGATGATACATATTGGGGGATCACACTACGGTACTTTGATCAGTTTGATTACCCATGTTCTCGTCAATAATTGATGTTCTTGAAATGATTGTTTAAATTCCGGACAGAGGCAGGGCAAGTATTTTATTGGTTTCGATGCTATCAATTGACTTTGCATTATATCTCATGAGAACCATTTTAGTAATTTCAAATGAATTATCAATGGCATTACTACGCTAAGATCAGGCTACTGAAAAATGCCATAAATTTATTGAAAATATCTAAACAACAACTCCAAGTGCTAAGAGACAATGAATGGGACTCTTTTCTGGAACAACTCTATTCTTTCTGTGAAAAGCACAATAGTGACGTTCCCAACATGGATGGCATGATTATACGTTGTGGTTACCCATGGTGTAGTAGTGAAGAAA